>OX578145.1:22011259-22406259 GCA_951213105.1 Amaurobius ferox | reverse complement strand
CCATAACGCTTGGCGAGATTTTGTCGACGAATTTGGCGGAATGTCGCCCCCTTGGCGGCAATTTTAATTGTTACCAAATTAACAGAAATCTCGCCAAATTGATAAAAATGGCGCTAAATCAATGAAAATGACGACTAATTGAAGAAAATTCAATATCATGGATATCAATTCAATATTTGGATATCAATTCAATATCATAATATAAATTTCTACTACAAAAATAACGGTTTTTTTATCTGTAAAAGTAGTAAATTCATTGTATTATATAAGGAAAGTCATATGTTGCCCACATCACATTTTTTTTGTAGAAGGAAACAAGTAAGAGAAACAAACACAGTTTTTTGAAATGTCCCATTTGTTATATGTATGTAGCTTAAACGTATGAAACATGTATTCATTAAAATGCATGTAAATTAAGTGTATGAAAGGCAACAACATGACTTATTTAGATTCTCTAGCTGTTCCAGTTATTTCCTAAAGTGAATGCATTCCTCTGGAGGACTCTAAGCAAGCAAGTTCAATAAGGTTCAACTCCAAAAATTAAAATACATCACAGAATACAACGGTATATTCAATTCGGGTCTTCTAAATTCCCTAGATTTTGAGTAATTTCCTAAAATACGATTAAGGTTCAAAATCCAAAGAACAACAATGTACCCAAAAATACATATATTACCAAAAACGCAAATGATATTCTAAATTTTGTCTTTCGAATGGCTCCAGTTTTCGAGTAATTTCTAAAAAACAGTACATTTCCATAGCGGGTCCAAGTCAAGTTAGTATGAAAAGTTTCAAAATGATCACAAAACACAATACACTAAATCTAGAGTTTCTAGCTGCTCTAATTCTCGAGTTATTCTGCAAAAACGTTCCTATAAGAGACCCAGGAGGGGGTAACCCGATGTAGTTTTAAATCCATAAAACTAAAATCAATCACAAAATACAACTATATACCAAATTGTCTGCTACTATGGTTAATGAACCTGCTTAGTGAGAGCTTCAGAGATTTGATTTACACTGACAACTAACCACCAGATCAAAAAAATCTGATGTGGGCAACACATGACTTTCCTTATATAATGTAATGAATTTACTACTTTTACAGTAAAAAAAAATCTGATGTGGGCAACACATGACTTTCCTTATATAATGTAATGAATTTACTACTTTTACAGCAAAAAAATAGGTTTTTCTTATAGTAGATACTAATATTATTTCCAAGATATTGAATTTTCGACAATTAGTCATCATTTTCATTGATTTAGCATCATTTTTATTCATTTGGCGAAATTTTCATTAATTTGGCAACATTTCAAAAAAGTCGCCAAGTTGGCGACATTCCGCCAAATTCGTCACCAAAATCTCGCCAAGCGTTATGCACTAAGAAAAAAGTTATTCTTACAGCAGATAAATGACTATTGGCGTTTAAATACAAAAGTATTATTCAAAGTATATTTTTTCATGAATGGAACAAGCTAGATCCACGAGAATGATGTCACTCAATTTATCGCATGGTATTACATATGAAAAGTGAACATGTTTCTCAATAGGAATTTTTTTTTATGTGACTTTTTCATATTTTTTTTGAAAAATGTACAATATCTCGAGAACGTCATGAGCGTTCTAAAATTTATGCCAATCGTTTTCTAATGAAAAATTACATAAGAAATGTCTATTTGCGTAACTTTATTAGCGGTTTTGATTTTTTGACGATTTTTTCAAAATTTCATTCGAAAATTTAGGGGGGTTCTGAACATTCGATTGCGTATAAAAACAATAGGCTTCCAGTGTTTACGGATTGTGATTTTTGTACCAAATTTGGTTCGAATCGGTCCATTCGTTCGTCAGTTATCGTCTCCACAGACTCACTGACACACACACATACTTTCACACACACACACACACACACACACACACACACACACACACACACATACACACACACAGACATCACTTTAAAAATGTTTGATTCGTGATCAGGGATGCTTGAAACGTGCTCTCCCGTCGAAAACTCGAATTCGAATTTTCGACCCCGTCACAATACTTTCCTTATACATTATGTATATAAGGAAAGTAATAAATAAAAGGTTGTGAAACGTAACTTTTACTTAAAATAAAAATAATTACATAAATGTTTGTGTATCAGACAGTTCTTCTGTGTGTCCATAACAAATTAAGTAGAGCGCGGCTCACTTCGCGTTCTCATACCACAATCCAAGTAGATTGTGATTTGTTTTTTCTTTTGCAAATTTTGTTGATATAACTAGCTGATAAATAGCCAATAGCTGATACTAGCTGTTCAAAAACATGCTAAATGCGATGGCATTTTTAAAAGATGCACTTTTACGTTATGATCTCATTTATATGCAAATTCTATTATTTTTAAGAATATAATGGCACAGATAATATCGATAGAGAGCGTACAATTTCTATATAATATATTCTTTTACCTTTTTGTACATAATATCAAATATTTTTTGTACGTTTTTAACATTTTTGATATTTGATTTTGGCAATGTTTTGTTAACGTTTTTTCCATTAATATTCATCTATAGTTTAGAGTCTATATTTTCCATCTACAGTTCTCATCTATAGCTTAGAACATCTTCTTGCCTCTCTGTCGACATATTTGTCTCTTTCGTGCATTCGTTCATTTGTGTGTTTATTTGACCATCTTTTCCAATGTTGCTAACTTTGGAAAAACGTATAGTAAACTGACAGTAAACTTTATCAGTCCCAAAGTTGTCAATTTTATCAGTAAATTCGTGGCGTTTTGCATGTATATTAAAGCATATAAGAACAACGAATTATGTAAAGTTATATGCTGGTCGCATCAGATTATTTTATAAGATGGAGTAATTAAAGAAAAATCAGTAATTATCTTAACATTATTTTGTGTGAAGTTAATTTTTTGGTTAGTACTTTTTTTACACACGATTGGTAATTATTAGGTTCAACAATTCTCATTTAACAATCAAAACCACTCAAATGCGTAAAAAAGTATAGAACGGAATACAAGGAATAATTGTCTTTTGTCATGAACTTGAAGATAAATACCATTTTATCCATAAACGTGACATTTTTTGTGACGGTATTAAGTTAGCTAGAGGCGTTAGTCACGGTTTTCTTTTCAATTATATAGAAAGAAAATAAAAGAAATGCAATTAATAAACAAAAACCAATAAATTGCTTCCAGGTCTTGTGTTTTTTTACATAAATCATTTAATTAATTATCGTATGAAATGAATTAAGAAAGTTTTTGCTAAAGCGATTGAAATAGGCAATAAATGGCGTTACTCAATAATTTTATTCAGTTAATTACTTTCCTTATATACATATAATGTATCAGGAAATTATTGTGACGGAGTCGAAAATTCGAATTCCTGTTTTCGACGGGAAGCACGTTTCAAGAATTCCTGAACACGAATCAGACGTTTTTGAGATGATGTCTGTCTATGTGTGTGTGTATGTGTGTGTGAAAATGTGTGTGTGTGTGTGTGTGTGTGTGTGTGTGTGGAGACGATAACTGAAGAACGAATGAACAGATGCGAACGAAATTTGGTACAAAAATTACAATCCATGAATACTGGAAGCTTATTGCTTTTATATGCAATCGAATGTTCAGAAACTCCCTAAATTTTGAAGTGAAATTTTGAAAACATCATCAAAATTTAAAACCTTTAATAAAGTTACGTAAATAGTCGTTTCTTATATAATTTTTTTATCAGAAAACGAGTAAAACAAATTTTAGAACGCTAGCACGAACCGTTCTCGAGATATTGTAAACTTTTCATTGTGTATTACCTATTGTAAAATGTGTTCACCTTTCATAAGTAATATCATGCGATAAATTGGGTGACATCATTCTGTAGATCTAGCTAGTTCCATTCATGAGAAAATATGCTTTAAGTAATGCTTTTATATTTGGACGCCAATAGCCAGTTATCTGCAACACGAATAATTTATTTCTTCATACATAACGTTTTACGATATTTTGGCGGAATGTCGCTAATTTGGCGACTTTTTAAATGTTGCCAAAATAACGAAAATGTCGCCAAATTGATAAAACTGACGCTGAATCAATGAAAATGACGACTAGATGATGAAGTAATTATTAAAGTATTTTAATATATGGTACCATTTATTGAGGATGCTATCAATATTGTTGATTCTTTAGAGCTGCGTGAAGTATAAGTTAATTGAGTATTTTGAAATAGTTGTACATACTCTCAACCTGAAAATCTCCCAATGTACAATCCAACGACAAAAACACAGCGCCGTGGATCTTATACATTATTATTTTTATTGTAAAACTAGTAAATCCATTGCATTATATAAGGAAATTCATGTGTTGCCCACATTAGATTTTTTTTTACTGTAGAAGTAGTAAATTCATTGCATTATATAAGGAAAGTCATATGCTGCCTACATCAGATTTTTTTATTTTATGTCCAGTACTGAAGATTTAATGGTTAAATTATTCATATCAAAATTGAATTAGGATTATAGATTAAAACTTTTAGTAATAGAAAAAATATTATTCATTTTGTGCATTGTTAGACCTATCTACATCTTGTTTTTTTATGTGGACATCGTCCAAGCGTAGCGAAAAATGTAAACACTTTCGACGCTTATACTTCCAAACCCTACATATATAAAGATGTAAATATTTTTGCTTGTTTTGTAGAAAAATATGAGCCATATCATGAATATATAACATTAATTTCAATATTTTACTATTTTGAACATTTTTCATGAAAGCGTTCGATATCTTTCGGGGCGAATGTTTTAGTTTTTTTCTTATTTTTACTCAAAATATCTTCTATATTATAAAAGATATATATAAGTAGTAAACAACAAAATATACTGTAATAAATCATCATCTTATCAAGTTAAAGAGGAGTGAAAATTTTTCGTTTTTCAAGTTTGAAATGCTAATATTTTAAAAACTAAAAGTGTTAGTTAACAGTAAGCAAGAAACTGTAGGTCTTTTACAGTCCTGCAAGTGTATATAATTGGATTTTCGATCTCGGTTTTTTAAGTATAGTGGTTATAATTTAGATATTTTAGTATTTTCAGCTGGATTTTCCAATGGGTGGAAAAAGTGTAATACTTAAAATGACCCGATTGTTGCAACTCAATTCGTTTACTTACTTTTTGGTTAAATACAAGTAAGAATCACGAGATATTTCAATTTAATTGAAAAAAATTGAAGGTAAGTGAAGTTGGGGATTTTAAATATATTTCATGATCTAAGATTTGAACAGAATATATGAAAATACACATATTCAAGTACGTATTTATGTGTCGCCAAGCATGTTTATAGATTCATTTGAATGTAAAATATGACAAGGAATATAGCATGAGTTTAATTTATGTACCGAAAATCATGTTAGTAAATTAATTTGATATTTTACACGAAGTCTATTGTCGGAGTATCCAGGTGAAATCAGGTAAAGAACTCAAAGTGATAGCTAGCTATAAACAGTTAGAGAGGAATTTGCAGTACTTTGAGAGCCTGTAAATGAAACAAATGTGTCTATAAAACTGAAATAAACGTTTTGAACTATGCTGGAGTTTTATTTTACAAAATGTTAATCCCAAAAAACTATTTTGATTTCATCGTTCTGGCCACCGCTGATTATTGTTTTTATTTCGCTTCTGTAACTTTACTGTTTTAAGAAAGAAGTCACCTTTGCATAATTCTTAAACCGATATTTTCTTTTTTTATATTCATTACATTACTTTATTTCATAATCTCGCATTTAAGCATTTAAAATTATTTTATATAGCTAATTTTTAGAGATATCTGCAGTCTTCCGCTGTTCACTCTGAACCAGAACAGAACATTTTTCGCGTTCACCTAATTTTAAAATCAGATGGTATCCAGTACCCTGGACAACAGACGAAGAGTGAAAAAAAAAAGACGAAAGTAACTGTTTCTAATTTGTACACTAAATTTAGCATGCTAATCACAAATGTAAACGTAATAGTCGCGGATTAACTCCAGTTTTCAGACGGGGTGTATTGGGAACAAACAGATGGTCTATAATGCTTGTAAAATCATCTTGCAGGGCTGCGAGAAACGCTAGTGCAAGCTGTTACTGTAAATGCACGTTTTACTCTCCTTTGATGTTTTCTCCTAGCAAAACGCAATGCTGCCAATGACTAGCACAGAAAACGGTTTCATAGGAAAGTTACTACCTCAATATTGTATCTACATTTTGCGCACTTCCCCCCTAATGTTATACGAGTTTTCGGAAAATCTGATAGTGACATCTCCAGAGATGGAAGTGGAAATCCTTAGTGAACTCCATGCGGACTTCGAATCCATTTTAATTATAATCTATAAGACGATCATGATGATTAAAAATAGCAAGGAAATTGTAAAATTTTTATCAGAAATTAAATTTCGAGAACCAGAAGTGGAAATTCTTAGTGTAATCCATCCGGACTTTGAATCCATATCAGCCAGAATCGAAGCTCTGGATATAGCCGATCATGAGGAATAGATGTTGCAAGGAAAATGTAAAATTTTAATCGGAAATGACATTTCTAGACCCGGAGGTGGAAGTCTCTAGTGAACAGCCAATCCCCTGCATAATTCGATGCTGAATCCATACCATACATCACATAAGCTCTTTATAACCAATATTAAGAAATAAACTTTTCAAGAAATATTTTGAACTGAAGTAAAGAAAATATCAGAAGTGGAAATGTTTAGCAAACCATTCTACTTTCTTCAAAATTTAATACTGAATCAAAATAATTTAATATCTATAAGTGGATCGATAGCCAATTTTAAAAAATGGATGCTTGAAGCAAAAGAAAATATTTAAGCCATAAATTAAAAAGGATCTATAAATGGAAATTCTTACTTCCTCTTTAGAATTTGATGCTTAATCTATATCAGTCAGCATCTAAGCTGTATCTATAGCAGAACTTGTAAAACATAGTCGCTCAAGAAAGGGTTTCTTAAAAACAATAATGCGAAAAATTTTTGATAGTAAGAAAGTTTTCATATAATACTAAAAACGAGAAATATATATATGGATTAAACGTCTGCGATCCAGTTTGGGACATACGTTTTACATGAATTCTTATTTATACCAATAAAACATTTGATTTCCAAGAAAGATTTTAATCACTGAATGATACTATGGATGCAGAAATTTCATTTTTTCTAAACATGGGAGATTAATAACGTTTTACCCAAACGCGGCGTTCGCATTACGGTATTAAGTTTTCTAAAAACGTTAGCTACGGTTTTTTTCCCTTTCTACAGAACAACAAATAATAATGAAAACAATGCAATTAAACAAAGAAAAAAGAAACAAATTACTTCCAGACTGCGCTTTTACAGAATCTATTTAATTAATTACCATAATAACGAAGATTTATGAGGCTTATTTTTTTTTTAGCAGTGTAACCGAGTAAAGAAATGTCAAGGTTATTTTTTTTTACTTTTTTACAGTTGGCTGATCCACAGAACAAATAGTAGAACGGTGTAGAAAATTAGAACTATAGTTTTTAACAGATATAGGAATTCTGGGGTACCTAGACCCGAATACACTATTTTAGATTATCGTCTATGTGTGTGCGTAAGTGTGCGTGTGTAAGTCTCTCTGTCTTTCAATGCAATGCATATATATCCATTCCATTTCTAAAATTAACCCATGAAATGCCATGATATTTTGTTGTAGAGTCACATATTTATTACCCTATCGATAGTAATAGACATCATAGTTGCCTTAGTATTATATGGTGGCAAAAGTAGTCAACATCTTACATAAAAAATCTGATGTGGGCAATACATGACTTTCCTTATATAATGTAATGAATTTACTACTTTTACAGTTGAAAAAATAGGTTTCTCTTATAGCAGATACTAAAATTCTTTCCAAGATATTGAATTTTCGGCAATTGGTCGTCATTTTCTTAGATTTAGCGTCATTTTTATCCATTTGGCGAGATTTTCGTTAATTTGGAAACATTTCAAAAAGTCGCCAAGTTGGCGATATTCCGCCAAATTCGTCGCCAAAATCTCGTCAAGCGTTATGAACGAAGAAATAAGTTATTCTTACAGCAGATAAATGACTATTGGCGTTCAAATACAAAAGTATTACTCAAAGTATCTTTTTTCATGAATGGAACGAGCTAGATCCCCGAGAATGATGTCACCCAATTTATCGCATGGTATTACATATGAAAAGTGAACATGCTTCTCAATAGGAAATAATTTTTTTTATTTTATTGGACTTTTTGATAATTTTTTTTTTAAATGTGCAATATCTCGAGAACGGTTTATGTTAGCGTTCTAAAATTTATGTCAATCGTTTTCTAATGAAAAATTACATAAGAAATGTCTATTTGCGTAACTTTATAAGGGGTTTTGATTTTTTGACGATTTCTTTCAAAATTTCATTCGAAAATTTAGGGGGGTTCTGAACATTCGATTGCGTATAAAAACAATAGGCTTCCAGTGTTTACTGTTTGTAATTTTTGTACCAAATTTGGTTCGAATCGGTCCATTCGTTCGTTAGTTATCGTCTCCACAGACTCACTGACACACACACACACACACGCACACACACGCACACACACACAGACATCACTTCAAAAATGCTTGAATCGTGATCAGGGATGCTTGAAACGTGCTCTCCAGTCGAAAACTCGAATTCGAATTTTCGACCCCGTCACAATACTTTCCTTATACATTATGTATATAAGGAAAGTAATAAATACATATGCTTAAATGCATTAACTGAATGCTGGTAGCATACATATATTTCAATGACAAAACTGTCAGTAGGCAAAATGGTCGGCAAAAGTAGACAACATCTTACATAAATAAATAAATATGCTTAAATGCATTAACTAAATGCTGGTAGCATACATATATTTCAATGACAAAACTAATTAGACAAACCCATTACGCTAGAATAAACCTTTGAGATATTTAAATTAATTTTTTGGAATTTTGACCAGCTAGTGATGCTTTAAAATTACAAAATTCATCAAAAATATTTAAAATCTGCAAATTGGATATGATTTCAAAACATATTATTTTTATATGTGTTACTAGAAAATGTACTCGGCGTTGCTTTAAATTTAAACTCAATTTTTAACAAAGGATTAATTGAATGTATTCATTAATTTTTTCAAAAAAGGCGTAATTCACATTGCGCGAGCTTGCGCTCAGCTGTGTTAATTCTTCTGTCAGCGTAATTCGCCCTAAATAAGCACATAAACACACCTTAGCACGGTGAGGGATTGCGTAGTGCGTCTTGAGCCCGACGCGGAGCATTATGCTAAAATGCCATGACGTATTATATCCTAAAGATAAATTTGCTTTCTACGCGAGCACCTAAATACCTAAATAAACTTTTCTGATAAGCCCTAAATATGTTATTTTAATACGCAATAATTGAGGGTAACGGAAGAGGGGACAAATTCGGACGGTTTTCGTTAAAATTAGTTTTGTGACTTGTACGAAGAAAGAAACGTGATGTACGAATAAAATGATGTACGAAAAAAAACCGTACTTATTCTGTATCTATAAATTTAAATTGTTTGCATTTTGTCCCTGATAACCATTATGTTGTATTTATTTGGGAAAATTGTCCTAATGTACTTCAGGAAGGAATGCATTTGGCCTAGCTTGGGGTAAATTCTGGAATATTATAAATGCCTCAGAAGATCAGGCTGTATAAATCATCTTTATTTGAAGAAATTTCTGCATCGAAAAACAGATCACTATTTTAAATGAAATTATGTTACTTAAAAAGCTACAAAATTTAAACAAAATTGTAAATAAGTCTTAAAGAACATGTTCTTCAATCAAACATTTCTTTCCAATAAGTAATGGAAACAATGATATTGTGTGTTATACATATATAACACTGGTATCATTTTCAGGGGGCAATCAAAATTCCAAGGCTTCCTTGTCTCTGAAAATACGAATTGGTATATTCTGGACTATTTCCGATACATAAACACAAAATCCGCTTATAAGCGATTTCCCCAAATTCTGAAGACACTTGTATTGCAATCTATGGACAGGTTTCGCGCTTATTATGCACTCGCCAGTATGAAATTACGGGTGGGTTATAACTAGATACCTTTAAGTAATATATGCTTACTTTGAAAAAGAAAATACTTACTTTAAATGCAGAAAATGATTATATTTTACTGTATTTGCAATTTTCGTCTGAATTAAACATAAACATTTGAAAACGCCGAGCACACTACGGCCATCTACTAAGATATTTCTCCACTATATATTAACAATAAAAAAATCAAGAATGCCTCGCTCCGCTATCATTTTATTCAGCAAAAGAAAAGTTTAAGATACAAAGTGGAATCTGCTTACTCGTTCTGTCATACGAAAATATTCAAATGAGCAGTTTTTATGTTATCCAGGGTATTTCCAAATAAACATTTTAAGATAAATATAAACTAACGAAAGGTAAAATAAAAAGTTTAATAAACACCTGAAAACATGTTTCCAATTTTCCGGTTCATGCGGAAGAGAAATCACCAGTATTCAAGTTAACTAATATTTTTTCCTTCCGTGCGTTGTAAATTTAAATAAAAATATTGTGATGCAGTCAAATTTGGTGGACCTAGTCAATTTTGGTGGAGTCGCAAGTTCTAAATATCCCTGCATATGAGTCAACCATTTTTGAATGATACATTGGGTTCCTAACTTTTAGATAAAGGGTCTCGAGTATACACGTTATATCGATCTATGGTAAAATGACCATGACGGATCAAATAAAATTGATTGCAGCTAACCTAACAGATAATTTTATAATTAGAATAACAGCAAGGCAAGAAAGTGTCACATCGGTGGGTTATCGATACCAAGATTGAATCGGTACCGATCTCACAACCGACATGCATTGGAGTCAAGAAGGTAAATGAAGTACATTGCTTATAAACACTATGAGAATTCAAATAAACATCGCAATAACCCAGTGTACTTACCGTCTAGGGACATTAGTCTCTAGATAGGTAGCAAAGAAAGAAACAAGATACAGGGTGTGTGCAAGAATTCAACACAAAATAATTTCAATATACTCTAATTTATTAAGGAGAAAACATATTGAATTTTGATTGTATTCCATATCTTTAGAGTACATAACAATAATCATTACTTCTGATTCGTTACATAGTTCAACCGAAATTCAAAGAACTTAATATGCAAAAATACAACTTTAGTTAGACTTTACTGAAATTTCCAAAATTATATAATAATCATTTTAAATATATGATATATGCTTTAATTCAATCATTGTTTAGTTCTGAACCATAAAGTTATTTTAAGTCTGACTGTTCAAAATTAATTAGAATTTTTGATCCGTTATTATACAGAGTTACCTCCTAGGGGGATTTCGACATCTGGTCAATTTCCTGAAGCAGATTCCATCAGTTATTAAATTTCTACGTCTGCGTAATTATCTTCGTTGGAAATGTTCAAAAGAGGAAAGTTCTGGAATGGAATAGATGGATCTGAACAACAGGGACCACACCTGAGGTGTACCAACGGTCTTCGATCAAATTCGGATTTTTCCTAAAATAGAAAAATAAATATTAAAATTTTGAATTTTATAATTTTCGTAATGCGTCCTCCACGGGAATCGTCCAGGATTAGATTTATGGAAAAATCAATAATCCCAACGGTGAATTGGGGCCACTGGCCTTACTCCTTTGTTGAACTCTTCCTCTCCAGGCCGGACGGCTCCGATCTCTTCAAAATTTCCAATCGAACTCCCTCTGCAACCGACGCGTGTTCAAGCAAAACCACCCAAGAAGCTCTCCCATTGGCCCAGCGAGGAGCAAAGTTACAAAACTCCTCCTCCGAACACAACATCACCTTCCAGACAGAGTAAGAGAGACAAGAAAATGAACAGCAGAACCAACAAATTCGCACTTCAGAACCCAACAGGATTCTTACATAAAAGTCAATCTGAACAAGGTTTAGCACAATACAGGCATTGAAAAAGAGGGTTTTTCAAGCCGCGTTCACACAATTGCCGATATCGGACATGTTGATACGAAAAAAGCAAAATATGCAAAAGATCCAATTACAAAGCTGTAGAGCATTGTGAAAATAGTATTAATCTACACCAAAAACGAACGTAACGTGTATATGGAAGAAAAATAAATACGCAGCCATGCCGCAATACTCGTTAACGCTGCCGAACAATTCGCGAGAGTATGCCAAAAGGGACGGTGGCGTAACACAAATGTGTGAAATAAAAGTCAGTATGTGCAGAAAGGGGTACGGAAATTAATAATGACTTCATACGGGACAAATCTCCTGAAGACGAGTACGATATACTTAAAGGCATTTCTAGGAATTCTGTACGTCTATATTTTCCCTTGTAAGTCTGAGGAAACAATATATTTTTTTAATTTAAGGTTTAGAAGGAAATTTATTATGAGAATTCCATTCGAATAACGTCAAAGTATGTTAAGGTTGATTTTCAGAATGGTCAATTCTGGGACGGTCATGAAATTAAGAATGCAAGATATTTAGGGATGCTGTTTAATAGGAATTTAAACTTTCTTTATATAGTACATGAATCGGGTACATGCTTATGAATATTTATATTTTACAAATTTTCATTATTAAATATGATATACGGTAAGGAAATTACATATGTGTAAAGCAAACAACTCTTTTTATACATAAGAATCTCTGTGGGCAGCACATGACTTTCCCTACATGCATAAATTCATTTTATTTTCTTTAATAATTCGTTAAATTGTGTTTGGTTGCACAAAATAACACGCATATTATTTGAAATAACACTGAATTTTCAGTTCTAATTCTATATTTTTTCTCATTTAGCAGCTTGGCGTAATTTTAAAAGCGACTGGACGTATTTTTAAAAGTGACATGTAAATCACACAAAAATTCATTCTCTTTTTTTTTTCATTAATAATTTATTAAATTGTGTTTGGTTGCACAAGAAAACACGTATATCATTTGAAAAGACACTGAATGTGCAGTTTTAATTCAATTTTGATTCTTATTTTAGCGACTGAACGTATTTTGAAAGGTGACATAGCAAAAATGTAAAAATCTAAAATATCTCTTGAAAGGTTCCAGAATTAGGAAGTTGATCTCATTATTTTCTTCGTCAAAAATTACGTATGTGACTAACCTTTAATCGATGCATTTGATCAGACGTAATAATTTATTTTAGATTTTGACGACATTTTCGTGACATTTCGTAAAATAAGGCAGGTTTTTTATTTCAGAATCAGCACCAAGTTCACCTATAATTGACTTATCTACCAAGTTTTGGGAATTGTGTCAATTAGTTTTTCAACTGGAGTAGATATATACATTGCGTAGACACACACATACGTCAAAATATATGAATATATAAATATAATATAAATATATAAAGACGTAAAAATATATTTCTAGAGTTCCAGATATTCTGGAGATCTATCAAAAATTCGAAATGGGGTTTTCGGCACGATTCCAATACTTTCTCTATACATTAATATACATTGTAGGGAAATTAAAAATTTGATATAGTGGAAAATCACAACACAATTCCTTATGATCATGCTTTACTGTTAAGTTTTCTTAAAACTTTGCCTAGCTGTTAAGTTTTCTTTTAATATTTTTAATTCGAAGGAAACATTAAAAATTAATTATTTAATTTATTTGAAAAAACATTAAAAATTAAAAGAAAATATAAAAAAATTAATGTCTTAATCATTTCAAGTTTTATTTTATGCGCATATTGAATGTGAAAGCATATAACATTCGCAAAACGTTAATATGCTGGCCATTTTTGCTTTAAAATGGAATAGAAACAAATCACTTCTTATTGAAGATATTTCACTACAGAAACAAACTAAATTTATGTATTTATCTGATTTGATCACTTTAAAAATATTTTTAAAATCTTCATTATAATCCCTTTCTGAACGAATAAAAATTGAAAAATTTATTTAAGAAACATTAAAGAAATCCAACGTTCCGCCACTTGTTGTTTTAACAAGTTCGATTGAGATTTTTAATTCTACATTGGACTTGGGTTTCAAAATAGAGGAGAATTAAATCTCACTCTTTAATTAAATAGTAGAGAACTTAGATTGCTTCAACAATGTTTATGTTGATGGAGAAAAAATTATCTTAGTTTCTTGAATTAAGTTTACATTCCCGAGAAGGTAAAGTGTAATTAACATTACTTTTGTTTGCACATTAATTACAGTTGAAATAAATACTATTGATATGAAACACCTTGGGTAGCGGATATTGAGTGTATCAAGAAATTAATGTGACGGAGATGAAATGGAAGTATGAAACAGAAGTATGATCATAATGTCAAGGATATCTAACAATAAATCATTGTTATAGTTTAAATGTCCAGGGTGCTTGACCTGGTCAATAAATTCGATGATCTCTATGAAATTTGGTGACCTTAGGAATGAATTGGATAATATCGTGAATTTGGCAGGTTTTTATAAATTCTCGAATTTTGTCGCTCTGACATCTCTTCACGAGTAACGTGCTTTTTCTGGAACTTTCCACAGAGGGTAAATAAGCTCGCCATCATCTAGTTGGATTGTTGACATGATACGAGTAAAAATATTAGCCGAAATCAATAGAGACCCAATATGTAATTATTTCCCTGATTATAATATTTAACCTCCTAACTACGACCGTAAAACAGTCGTACCACTGGAAAGCTATCCTCAAGCTTTTAAATTTTTTGGAGCACTCCTATTGCAAGAATTTTTATCCATGCTTAGGATGGGCATTAGAAGAAGGGCCGGCCTACACACAGACAAGGTATTTACAGGGAATTTGGAATTTTCTGTTAATCTGTCATTCTAAAGTTGAAATATAGGACTCTTTGTGCCGAAATGTGTTAAGCTGTACTGCAAAATAATTGAAGTAGCAAAAATTGAAAATTTTATAACTACGCATCGGTGTCTGGCCATAATCGCTATAAGCCATATGGCCTACAAGCCATAATCGCTTGTGTCGTATCGACATTTTCTTTGCGTGGCTCAAAAAGTACGTTTCTCGAGCCATTTCTGCAGATAACGGCTTGTTCTCATAGAGAAACATGGGTTTTTCGAGTTTTGTTTTACGAGCATCCATTTTCTACTTTTGGTTGATTATTTCGGCGCTTTCGGTGTCTGGTTATGACGTGTGAGTGCCGCATGAGGCGAAACGTCAGAAATGCAGAGATTTTATGACCAATGAGATTAGATCTTGAGAAGTGATATTAGCGATCGTAACGGTAGATGTGGGACTTTTTTTCGAAGATTTGAATGCCGAGAAGATGCCGGAGGAGAGGTTGTAAAGTGGATGGATAAAGGATTTGACGGAAATCCTAAAGGCCTGGATTTATTTACGGATTCACTGACCATTAATGTCGGGAATTCAATTCAGAGGAATTGCTCCTGTTTCACAAAATTGTTCAGAGTTATGTTTCTAAAATTTGTCCTTAAATTTTTCAGGGTAGTCTGTTTGGCCGGTTCAAGAATGGCCGTTGAATCAATACGTGAGCTAGGATGTCAGGGAAAATGATAGTGAAACTGCCCAGACTCCTTGTCGAAAGACTATGTACTTGCCTGCTTTATTAACGGACGCCGGACTTCCCCCAATATTAGTACGCATGGATGAAGTATCCCTCATGTACTATTTGTAAATCAACCGGAATAATATTAATTACGCAAACGAACTCTGGACGTGAGGTAACTTATCAGATTATTGTCGGGAACTCTTATCCTAAATCATGAATTATTAAAATTTAATTTATAAGAAATTACTGGTTCAGAAATATTAATAATGTCATATTCTTCTCATTCTCATTATTCGTTAAGACTGTTATATATATATATTGAAATTAGAAATAATGGTATATGAAAATTTAATTCAATGTATAGAATTGATTATTGCTATATGAATATGTGATCTGAATAATAAAATGTTTTGCTCAGAAGGCATTGTTAAAAAAAGAAATATAATTAAGTCTCTATTCTTTACTCATTTATGAGCATATTATCACTGAATAAAAATATTATTTTAAGATATTTAATAATGCCATATTATCCATTCTCGTATTGTGTGTGTTCTATTTTATACTACACAGTTTCGCGATTAGCCATCTTGTGTTTTACAGGACAGGGACGCATTTTCCTGGGTTATTAAAGGTTGCTATAATGCGGAAGTAAGTGACTGTAAATTGACTTGGAAGAACCTAATCTAATTTCATATTGCCACTAATTCCACTATACTTGTTACTGATATTTGCATAGAAATTTCATAAGAATATATTACTCAGTGAATGTTTAGTTACAGATTATTGAATATTAATTTCCTAGTTTAATTACATTTGTTGTGAACTTATTAACTCCAACGTAGAACTACCTTTATTATATCGTTTATTACATTTCGAAAACTACCTAGTTAACAATTTGGTATCGTTAGTCGGTACGTCCTATACCTGTGCGATACTTGCGTCGAACGCAAGTTCGTCTGGTGGTGTAACTGCAAACTCTATATCCAAACGCTGCATCGTCGATAACTTGTGTGATTCGATCTGGACAAAAAAACTGCAATACAAAAATCTATCAAATATGTATCACCCCACTCCCTCTCCAAAATAAGTAACCTAGTTCAAAGTATCGACGTTAGCACCAGTCTAATGGAACGAGTAATATTTTGTAAAATAAAAACTCCAATAAAGCTCACAATATTCGATTAAATTAAAGCTATACTGCGATTCCAATAAAACTAAGTTTATTAGATTCTTTCAGACTCAATTGTTTAGTTTATAGACTTTCAGAAAACTATTAGTTTCTACCACTTCTAATTTTGACCCCGATTTCACCTAGATAAACCGACCATTGACTTCACATCAAATGTTTACTGATCTGCTAGTCAGTGTATAAATTAAAGGTATACAGTATGTCAGATGAAAATTGAGATTGAAGATAATCTATAAACTTGCCACACAAATACCTGTTCAAACTTCACCAAACATTAAAGATAACATGTTTAAAATCTGCAAGGTCGTTTAATTTCCCAATTTAATATATATATATATGGATATATATATATATATATATATATATATATATATATATATATATATATATGTATATATATGTATATATATATATATATATATATATATATGTATATATATATATATGTATATATATATATGTATATATATATATATATATATATATATATATATATATATATATATATATATATATATATATATATATATATATATATATATAATGTTGCTTGTACATCAATATGTCACCGAGGAATAAGTAAACACATTGGGCAGCAGCACTCCTGTCATTTTAAATATTACATAATTAAAAGGTATATAAGTAAACGACACAGTCATTAAGTTCTGTATTTATTCGGCGCATATCTTTATTTGTTTTAAGTCAACAATTAAACTGGAGAATGAGGAGCTTATATACCCTTAGAATGAGGAGCTTATATAGCCAATCTACAAAATTCAAGAAGTTTCTAGACCTCGCAAAAGGTCGCCATGTTGGCGATATTTTTTTTAATTTTAATCAAGGTATCAACATTTGCCACCAATATCAAGCGTCCCGACCTTCAAATTGTGACAACCGTTTCCTGTTAGGTATTCGTGACCATCTTGGTGGCAGTTTCGTCAGTTGCTTTCGTTTTAGCATCGTTATATTTCTTTCATGATGCACTCCGTACCCCACGGAATAAGATGCTTACGTAAAAATCATCACCTCTTGGGTCCGTTATTTAGACGTTTCACCGCATCAAGATGAGATAGAATATATTCTAAAAATGCTTTAAAAATGTGCTTAATTAGAGTAAAATAAATGAGGAAGTGAAAATAATTTAAATTCCGCGAAACACGAGAATTTACTTAGGAACTTAAAAATAAATTTTCGAAATGAAGATAGAATTTGTTTCCTGAAATACAATCTAATATGTAAAATTCGGCTGGGGTTGCTTACTAATTAATTAGAACAAAAATACTTCACTCCTGTTAGAATTCAACTCATTTGTTAGACAGCTGAAACTGAAAACAAGGCCAGTTGCATTAAAGTATAATGAGGTGGGGAAGTATGAAAGTTTACTTTTTGGAAAATGAATTCGTT
The DNA here is from genome assembly GCA_951213105.1 of Amaurobius ferox. Classification (NCBI taxonomy): domain Eukaryota; kingdom Metazoa; phylum Arthropoda; class Arachnida; order Araneae; family Amaurobiidae; genus Amaurobius; species Amaurobius ferox. Next base: position 22,388,100 of record OX578145.1, on the reverse strand, counting down.
ACACTCGGAAATGGAGAAAAGAAGAAGATTTATTGCAATAAGTACAATATCGAAAGAATGCATATATAATATATATTTACCTTATCACACTACATCTTAAATAATAAATTAACATTTTTATCTGTGTCGTCTGAGAGAAAACAAAGCATCTGTCATCAACGAAATGTATAGTTCAGATGTACTTCAGGACCTGGGAAAACGATTTCAAGCTACTTTCACATAAATCAGTTCCTTAGCGACCACCAAAAATATAATCAAAAAGTTTCCATTTAAATATCATAGGAAAGACTGAAAAGCGTTCTTTCAAAATATGTTTAAACAAAATCCTTAGGACACACTATTAATATTCATGTAAATACTTTGAAATGAGCACTGATACTTTTTTTTCTGCAAACAAAAAATAGATGATTCTCAGAATTATACAGTTTGGCAAAAAGTTGTGTTGAATGTTGAAAACCCAGGTCGTCCGACTCGTCCAAGGACTCGAGTAGCCGTTTGGACGACCGGGAAGGAGGAAGCCAGCAGGTGCCGGCTTCCAAGGTCAGCGACCGACGGTCTGGAGATTTATTAAAGATTCAAGATTGTTTTACACTTGAAGAAATATATCTCTTAAACATACAGTTTTACAAACGAGTAACACCGATATACAAAACAAGAAGAAAAAACATTTAAAACTTAAAATACAACATAAAGTGACACAAAAACAAAAGGGGGAAACTCAACTTGTAACGAAGGATATGAAGTTGAATGGGTGATAAGGATGGGTAAGTGACAAGATGGTATATAAGGATTGAACACAAGTGTAAGTTACATAGATAAATACAGATTTAAATACAAGGTGGATAAATAATATAAACTCATAACAGATGATGGTGTGAAAATAGTTGACGTAATATACAGAATATATACACAAGTTGAGGAGAAAATACAATTATATACACATATGTACAGGAGGGGAAGGTATATACAAGGGGAGTCTTCACCGATCAGAAAAAATTGAGAGCAGAAATACCATACGAGCTTGTCATTTGACTTTATTAGATATGTCTCTTGCAATGAGAACACAGTTCTTGAGATAATAAATGGATTGACTGTTATGGCTGACTCTGGAAAAACAAGCCACTTGATTTCCAGGGGTGGGTTAAATAATCGAGAACAGGACCATGACCAGTCAAAAAATATATCAGGTATTTATTGTAAATTTGAATATTAACGTTAGCGTTGGGGAGGAAATTAAGAATTCTGGCAGGGTCATGGATCCTAGGAGAGATATATATTCATTGAGGTATTTTTGCCAGTTCTGAAGAAGGGGATTTTTGTAAGTTAACCGCGATTAAGGGAAAGGGACGGGAAAAGGGGAACCGGAGGAATTGGCCTCTTTTGCATGGAAGTCAGCGACTTCATTTCCCAGGTTGTCAGCATGGGCTTTGACCCAGGAGAGATTAAAAAGGTGTTTAGCTCGAGATGCTGAAATTTTGATAGAATTTATGTAATTTGATGTGTTTTTGATGGATTTAAAGAACTGAATTGAAGAAAGGCTGTCCGAAAATATATTAATTTGTGTGGCAAATAGTTGTGTGTATATCTTTGAATGCTAATACATTTTTATTTACTATATTACTTTATTTGTTATAATTTTTTAAGCAAACACAGAAAATGGAGATTTTTATTCTGCTCTTCATCGCATGCCTGCTTTCGAACTCACGGTATGTTTTAAGCAACGTTTTCGATTCCATTATATTCCTTTTACACGTTTGCTTTTCACTCTCGCAGAGCTAGGATGTTGAGGCAAAGTGAAGAGGCGATACTTCAAATGCATTAAATATAGATGGATTTTATTTAGGACCCAAGCAACGTCGGGTGATCCGTTTTAGCAATATATATAAAAAGGAGTATTCTTATTGGATCAAAAATCCATTCTCGGATCCCGATGTATCTACACCTTTAGAGTGTCCAGAACATTTTGTTAATGGTCGTTGTCTTTCTATACGTTGATCCGTCTACAGAGTGTTCAGATAATGCGGCGACAAACTCAGAGGGTTGTTAGTGGAAATCAAGAGGAACAAAAATTGAAATGGGATGTGTTGTTGAAAACCACGTTTAGTCGGTGAAAATCGCGAAAATACGTTTGCAGGCTTTGATTCCAGAGGAGAGGGAAGACGGATGTAAGTTGATCACTGCCTGTTTCGTGGGTTCTCTCACGATGTCTGACGTAAGCAGCGTCGCCTTTCGTGAAACACGCCCTTTAGCAATTATGGCAGAATGCTCATGCCGCAATGCAGCGAGGCATGTGTTTCATGTATGAAGGTACCCCAGTACATTTTCCCCACGTGGTGTGTGACCACCTCAATACCCGCTGCATACCCGAAGCTGATCGAGCCATCTGAGGCCAAGATAGCACACCCAGTGGTATTTGTGTCTAAAAAGGACGCCACAATCAAATTATGCATCGATTTTAAAGCTCTCAATGCCGCGTCAAAAATACCGGTGTTCGCGATGAAGGACATGCAAGAGCAGGTGTTTACAGCTGGAAGGGCAGAGTGGCTAACGGGCCTTGATCTTTTGAAGGGCTATTGGTAGATTAAACTGGAGGAAAATAGTAAGCCGATAATGGCATTTTCAACACGCAATGGGACGTTCCAATGAAAGACCATGCCATTTGGGTTAGCGGGAGCATCAGGAACTTTCTAGAGGGTAATGAATAGGGTCTTCCAGAAACACTCAAAGAACGCACAAGCGTATATAGATGACATTGTTATTTTTTCCCGCAGCTGGGGGAAAACCATTTGACCCATTTAGATGCTGTTTTAGGAGAACTAGAGAAAGTGGGACTAACGATCCAAATAGACAAATGCACGTTTGCCGCCAGAGAAATGAAGTATTTAAAACATCTGATTGGGTAAGTCAAACACGCCCGTATAGAGAAAAGGTGGCAGTGATTGGGCAATTGAGGAGACCAACCTTGAGACCAACCACCAAACGGGATGCAAGGTCGGTCTTAGGTCTGATGGGATTTTATCATTCCTGTATCCCTCGATATGTGGAACTGGCCACGCCACTGACAAACGTGACTAAAAAGAGATATCCTAATACAGTCGAATGGGAAAGAAAGGAAGAGGAATCCTTTGAGGAATTAAAACGAATTTTGTGTAGAGTGACCGCGCTCGCAAAGCCGAATTTCAACTTGCCTTTCCAAATCCACGCCTATTCCTAGGACGGCACATTTTTGTTTGTGTATCGATTTTTCTCATTTACGGTTAAGGGTTAAATAAAATCCACTACCGGCAAGCTGAATTTGCATATCCTAAAATTGACATTACCACAAAACATATTTTATGCGTCCATACACCAGATTTAAAAAAAATACAAAAATTACAAAATCAAGAAAACATATTGTCATAAACCAGTTTAAACATCAATATACAAAATTAAATTTTAGAAATTAAAGGTAACTTTATAAAGGTTTGATACGCATGGAATCGAGAACGAGTCACTAAGCATAACTTAAAACATGGACGGGGTCAAAATTACAAATATAAGTACTATATATATATAAATAAAAAGGGATTTGTAGAGTAAAATGGACAGGGGATTATTACAGCTGATCAAAAGAAAATATTTTTCAAAAAGGGGTTGAAAATTATCATTAATCAATAATTGGGCAAGATCAGTCGATTGCCTACCATTTTTAAAGTCTCTAGCATGTTTTGCCAATTGAATACCAACCGTACGTTTACTGCTACCCTATATAAAACTTATAAAAGTTATCTGGGGAAAGAAGGGGTGCAGCATATACCCCAGCATGGCTTTTAAAGTTATCTTTATCCCTGATATTACCACTACGATTACGATTAAATAAAGTGGTAACAGTCGACTGCGCGGGTCTTAAATTAAACTCTATAAAATTGGATAACAGGGAGAAAGATATTTGGATGGTACGGAAAACTGGCTTTAAAAGGCAAACGATGGATTGAGCATCAAATTCCAGAGGCAGTTTGAGAATTACTAAGTATTGCCGCATCCGTTCCTGGGAATGCTACTTTCGATTCAAAAATGTTTATTTTATAAAATTTATTTCTCAGGACCAGCTATAGACACAGCTTAGGCGATAACAGATACAGATACAGCATAAAATATGTGGATGGGCGATCTACTGAGGCTAATGGGACTACTAAGGCGACTTCTGGGCAACTTCTGGGTTTCTTTCACTTTTATTCAAAATTCTTCCTTAAAACATTTTACTCTCAGTATTGGCTATAGTTACCTCTTAGATGATTAATGTTATAAACTCATGTCCAAAAGTTAAGCATAATTAGTTAAATGTGAAAAACTCGGAGTTAATATGGATACAATGATTCACAATCAGTTGTGAAAAATCTTTGGACGAATGTAAATCATAGTGCATATGCAAAACAGTTCAGTCGACGTCGACATGCTCAGAGCACCGGTGCACGTCGGAACGAGTATAAAACGGCCTCGAGCGACATGGCCAGTTGAGGCACAATTTCGCAATTGATGTACTATGGAGCGCTGTTAGCAATCAAAAAGGACGAAAGATGTTACAAAGATGCCAACTGGACATGTTTTTGAAGGGGTGAATTATTGGAATGCTAGAATCCGATCGATCCCAAACCCAAGCGTTTTGAATTCGGAATGTGCCTCAGTGTGTGATGTCCAGGCTATGGCAGATGTTCCAAACCACTGAGTTCCACCAGTACCAGGTCGACCAGGGGTAACAAGCGCTCAGCAAGACCGTTATTTGGTGAAAACTGTCGACGTCAGAGGAACCTTTCTGCCAGACAAATGGGTTCAGCACTGACAGCCGCCACAATAGTCACTGTTTCGAGACAAACTGTTTACAGGAGACTCATACACGTTGGTCTCTATGCCAGACGACCAGACGTTTGCATCTCACTGACGTCTGCACAGAAACGTGCGCGTTTACAGTGGAGGTTGGAACATCAGCAGTGGAGGGGACAATAGTGGGGCAATGGCATGTTCAGTAACGAGTCCAGTGACAAATTTAGCCTGCAATATGATTCTCTTCGTGCCCCGATTTGGAGAGAATGTGGAACGCGTTTTTTCCCGGGAAACATAACGAAAAGACATCGTTTTCCGTTTGGGGGAGTCGTGATCTGGACAGGTATCATGATGAAAGGCCGCACAGACTTCCACATCTTTGACACGGGGTCGGTTATCTTTCAAAGATATAGAGACGAAGTCCTTGAGTCTACCATTCTATTGTATCGAGTTGCTGTCGGCCCTGATTTCATATTCATGGACGATAAGGCGCTCCTCCCCATGCGGCCTTGATCGATGACTTCCTTCAAACAGAACATATCCAACACATGCAGTAGCTTGCCAACTCTCCTGATCTGTATCCAATAGAGCATGTATGGGATATGCTCAGGAGACATTTTGCAGCCCTCCGCTACCCACCAAGTTCCTTTCCGAGATTGAAAACTGCTCTCAGTGAGGCTTGAAACTCTTGAGTACACAAATCATCCAAACCCTCATCCAAAGTATGGGAAAACGTTGTGCAGCATGCGTGGCTACTCGAGGTTTCCACACATCGTATTAAACTGCAGCATCACATTGTTTTAATCACTCTGTTTCACTAAGATTAACACTCGTACTGTGACTCTTTTTCTTTCAGTCCTATTCTTTGTATAATAAAAGTCGTTATTATTCTTATTTTGCATTGTTTTCTTCTTCTATAACCCTATTATACCCCCCCGCATACAGTGTTTTTTCCATTCCGATGTAGATTTCCTGAAATTTTCACGTAAACAACTATGCACTTTTGTACATGAGTGCAGATTCAGCATTGAATATTGGGTGGGATGGAATGTTTACTAAAGATTTTCACGTCCAATTCTGAAGCTGTATATTACTTCAGGTTTATCATAAAATCCGCACGACTGTGCGGAATACGTATGCCAAAATTGCTCAATAAAGGTAAATAGTTCCATCAAATATAGCGTGTACTACCATACCATATAAAAGTTACCATACATAATACCATATAAACGCATCCATACCATATAAATACCATATAAAAGCCATACCATATAAAATACCATATAAAAGCATCTTCATAATTTGTTTATTTTTCTATTAAAATATGTTTAATCATTACGATCCTACTCTCTACCAGTTGACACAGAGCAAAAAAAAATCATTAAATAGTTTTTCATGCAGATTATTACTCTCAAACATTCAGCAAATTATTAAATCGTAAATCCGCCGATGCATAAGAACAGTTTTAACGACTCCAAATAATTTAACTTGCATACTGAAATCTGCCATTCTTCTTTTATTTGATTTGAATATTGTGCTTTGTTAATTAGATGCTTTTCATTTTTGTCGCAAATAGAAATAATCCTAATTCCTCTACATTAACTTTAAAATTACTGTTACAGAAATGTCTGTCTCGGATGTTGTAAGGAGTAATTGAATAAGTTTAGAAGACGTAGAAATAAGAGTTGAATTTCAGTAATATTAGGTGCTTAGCAGAACTAATGTACTACATATTTAGTTTTTGTTACATGTTGACGTCGGAAAATTCAATTATATATTATGCAATCATTTTTTCCCGCCACGCCATTTTGTTGAGCTGCGTAATATCGTTTACTTTTATTTTTTAAACAATATATTTAAACATTCGGTGTTTCATCATGCAATATATAACTAATGAATGAATTTAGATTTTATAGACAAATAATAATAAAAATCTCAGTGTTATTGAAAGCAAAGCTATTGGATTACTATTGTTATCATGAAAAAGTTTTCCTTAGAACATTTATTTATCAGGATTGGATACAGAAATAGCTTCTTCTTCTTCAATCCAGATCGCACGACCTACCAGAAAGGTATAAGGTATCTGTTTAGACAGGCCGGAAGTTCCACCCAATTTAGACCCGAACCCAGTGGGAGAAGGCATCCACAGGGATCGTACCCTCCTTCCTCTGGCACCAACCTCTCGGAAGGACTTACTGGACCGCATGTTTTAACGTGATCGTACTCCGTGTGAACACGGCGGCAGTTTTAGCAGTGGCGGGAATCGAACCAGGGCCGTTCGAGTGCAATTCCCGCACACTAACCACTGGGCTCTCGTGCCCCAAAGGCATAACTTAGACTGCAAATGATATAGATTCAGCATCCAATTCCGGAGGGAACTAAAGGTCTCAAAAAAGATTTCCGCATCCGGTTCTGGAGACGCCATTTCCTATTAAAAGTTTTGAGTGTTCCTTGCTGTTGTCACGGCGCTCAAAGTCAAGCGACACCAGCATTAAGTTTTAAGAATGAAAAAGATGACTTTGCACACCGTGGCAAAGAACTAGCAAACCGATCGGCACAAGAAATAAAGACAACACGATCTGTAAGGATATAGTGGCTTTCAAGTTTAGTACATAGAAACATTTCAAGTTGTATGCAATAACTGGTTTTCTGTCTGGAAGAATTAGATTCCAGATGGTAGCCGTGAAGTAAATACACATAGATGGAATACATGAAAATAAATCTACAAATTCAAATCAACCAAAAATTATTTAATAAATATTATTATTCTTAACTTAGTTATTATTTATCATTCACAAAACATTATCATATTAACTGAATTTCCACCAGGGTAAAACAAAACCAATATTTTTAGATTTTCACAAATTTCTTATAATTTCACTTATTGATATTAATAATCATAATCTTTAATTGACATTTATCAACAATATCAATTTTTAAATTTCATTACGTGCCTGCCATTTCCATATTTAAATAAGTTCTTTCTCTGGCATTTTCCATCAGAGATAAAAATGAATCACCGAATTTTACCTCCGTTCCCTAAATTTAGAATCAGGCCAAAGTTCTGTATTGCGTTAATGTTCATCAAGGAAAAATGGGAATCCCTCTCTATTGCTGGACTCAAGGAGTAAAAATCAAAAACCGTTATATTCCGACACTTTTGTCATCATGGCGCAGAGTACTCGAACAATGGGTTCTCAAGCCTGGCATGGAATTCTTCCTAAAATAAAATAAAAATAATTAAACATTTGGCAGATAAAATTAGCCCGGAATTTAGATTCATCTTCCTGGGTCTTCTTGGAAAAAGTTTCTAAAGAACCCAATAATCCTTCCGTCAAAAACAAGCCATTTCGGCTAAACCTTTGTCTTAACTTAAGACAAAATTTTGTCCATCCTTCCTGTCGGCGAACTAAGTCCAATGAGGCCCGAAAAGAAAAAGCGAACTTCAAGCTCTCCTCAACGCCGACTCTCATTGGCGGAGAGAGGCGCAACAACCAAGCCAGACATCCACGTCACACAACCGGAGACAAGCGCTTTTCGCAAAAACGTTTCTCCTCGACGAAACCGAGATTTTAATGCAAAAGCAATACGAACAAGTCCTAGCACAGCTCCGAACAGGCACGAAGGAAGAGAGAGAGCTTTTCTCTCAAAACACACAAAAGTTCATGACGCACAGAATGGCGACATGACACTGTGAAACCAGATATTAATCTGAAGGAGGCGAACCGACACTCAATCGGCCAGCACCTAAACCAGCGTTATTGACGGGAGACGGGGCTACACCTGTTTAAAAACTGTTACTTAACTAAAACGAGCAGAACAGTCTAGTCGATCATGGATATTCGAGTTGATCATAGACAGTCCATTTGATGATGGACAGTCGTGTTGATTAGGAACAGCCGAGTGGATCATGAACAGTGAGACGGTGTTATAAGTTCGAAATGAATGGAGAGAAAAGTGCAAAAAATCCATATGTAGATCAAAGGACCAAACCCAAGACTGTTCCGCAAATGTGAGGAGTTCAAGATATGTCCCACTCAGTTGGAGGTAGTATGTACTTTCATCCATAGTATCATAAGTCGAGTGTAGATATATTATGATATTTGACAAAACAAGGCCGATCTCTATGCTAGTATCTATCACCCTGCCGCTCTAGTCACACAATACTAAGACTCTGGTCTCACAATGATGAAAGTTTGGTCTGCCATTGTTACGAATTAATGACGTAATATTGAAATCGATAGCTATAATTTTTTAATTAATAGCGTTAATTACAATATACTTAATAAAAAATAATTTTTAATGACAAGGCTAGTAATATTTTACCTTAAAGTAAAAGTAAGTAATAAGAATTTCTGTTCTCACCGTAGAAAATTGGATGGTTATACGGTTTTTTATAAAACGCACCGAACATAGGTACTTCCATACATGAGTTGTGTCATATACCATAAATACCAAGATCACCACATCATGTTTAGTATAATATTGCATATTTGGTGTCTTTGACTTATTTAACGCCGCATTTGCAATATGTATTCATCAATATCTGCTCTAGATAGAGCTTAAATGATGACTAATAAGAATTAAACCTATATTTCGCAAGAGAAAGGGTACACTAAGGATTTTCATAGTTTTTTTCATTTCCATTTAAAATGTTTTTCCTTAAACCATCATTTCTCAGGGATCGCCATATTTAGAGTTTAAATAATGATTGCCATAGAATCAGCATTGAATTTTAGATAGCGTTGGAGGTTCACTAAAAATTTCCGCATCCGCTTTTGGAGATGCATGTCACTTCCTTTTCCGGTTAAATTCCAACGGCTGTATGAGATAAGTGTACAAGAGAGTATAAGAATGCCTAATTTTTCCAACGAAAATGAAGTGAGATACGAATTAAGCCTAATTTTTCCATCGAACATGAAGTGTATACACCGTTTGACACTATATGAAGGCATTGCAACATTTTTTTGTTCTTCTATTATAATGCGTTCAATTATTACGATCAGAATCTGTATAATTTAACACTAGATCTGTAAAAGTCATTAAATAGTTTTTCACACAAATTATTACTCCTAATCCTTCAATGCGTTCAGCAAATAATTTAATAGTGCATCATCCTTTGCATAAGTGCATTTTTAACCACTCCGAAAGATCTAACTTGTATACTCAAGTTTGTCATGATCCATTTATTTCATTTACTTATTATGCTTCGTTAATTGAATGCTTGTAATTTTCGGTGCAAAATGAAATATTCCTAATTACCCAGAGTTCACTTTGGAATTATTCTTAAAGAAAAATGGTCTTAGACGTTGGTAGGGCGTAATTGAATAAGCTTAAGGGACTTAAGAACAAGGGTTGAATTTCAGTAATATTAGACACTTACAAGAACTCAATTACTACACACTGTGTTCCAGTACTAGTTTGACATCGGCAAAATTAAATTACCTGCCTTGCCATATTTTGTCCACTTAAACATACGTGTTTGTTTGAATAATGTATGTTTATTTTACTTCTAAACTGCATATTCAAAAATTTGATATGCAACTTACGATTTATTACGATGTTATACAACCTCATAAGATATACAGGATAGTGTTTGAGATGTTAACTTCATGGGAAAATAATAATACCAATTGGAGCTTTATTGAAGATATAGATTTCGCCATACTATTGTTTTTAAATTGTCTTTGAAATATCTATTTCTCAAAATTGACTATAGATAGAGCTTAGATAATGACTGATATGGATTCAGCGCAGCAAATTCAGGAGGTGGTTACTTGTTGAATAGCTACACTTTAAATTCTAGAGTTGTCTCTTCTGACATAAGGTAAGTGACCCAAATATAGGCACTACACCTAATATGGACACTGCTGTAAAAAAAGACACATATATTCATCAATTATCTATTTCCGATATTTTAAGAAGACCAACAGAAAATAGGAATTAAATTATCGAGCTGGTGAAATTGCTTTTTCCAGAAAAAAGGTATCCAACCATAAAGCAGCTGGCAAGTCCAAACGAGCAGCCAAGCCGAAACCAGCACCCAATTCTAAATCCAAAACAAATGTAATATCAAGTGTTGCAGCTCAGTTTTCCTTCAGTGGTGTATCCAGCTCAAAAGAGTCCTGCTATTGTATACTGTGTCGTCAAGAAAAACAATTAGATATGATACAATGTAATACGTGTCGTGTTTGGGTATATGAAGGACGTTGTGCTCTTACAAGTAAGAAAACATTTTACATTTTTGTAAGTCCATCTTGTGCCGACTCTGATTAAAGTTTTACGTTGATTTAAGGTTTTTTAGCATAATTTTAAGGGTGTCCACATTAGATGCAAAGGTTCCAAATATGGGCATAGGTTCCCAACATGGGCACTGTCCATTATTAGCACCTATCTGATGCTTTTAACTCAATTATTATTTTTTCCCAGTTACCTCCTGCAATGAGAATACATCCACCAATTTTCAAATTTTTATCTGCTCAAACAAACATTATAATAATTAAAATGTTTAGGGCTGCCCATATTTGGGTCACTTACCTTACCTAAAATTCAAAACTCTTCATTTACATGCAATACCTATTTTTCTAAACCTGCTATAGATAGAGTGGAAATGATAGCATAAAATTAAGAAGTTTTACGAGGGTTTGCTAAATATTTCCAATTCGGAGTGCTTTCGGAGACACTTCTGGATCAAAACAATTCCTTGATACATCTATTTCTCAGGATTGGACATAGTTGAAACTTTGACGAAAGATGACTTTGAAAAGATGACTGACAAAAATTCAAGATCGTGCTTTGTAGGGGTTGGGGATTCACTTAGGATTTCTAAATCAATTTCTGGATAGGTATGCCATGTCTAGTTTTAGGAAAATTCGTATGAGACAAGTGGAAATGTAAGTAGTGAAGTGACATGTAAATTTTACTACTTTCTTCGTTTCAATCCTATGGGGCACTTATGTGTTGTTTTAATCTATGTTTCGTCTTGCTGTGTCTTATTTATTCTTGTTTGGACTTAACTCGTCTTGTCGGGGTATTTCTATTGTGTTTTGGCGCCCCTTGTCGTACGGCATGCACGACATTTCGTAATTCAAATTACGGAGGCCAACCTAGCTAATGAGCTATTTAAATGCTGCAGAAGGAGCCAATGGCAATACAAACATAAATAAGCAGCGCATCCCCTTCGTCACTTCAACGAATCAACAACGACACTACAATCTGAAAAGAAAAAGGTTTGAGAGAATGTTCTAGAACTTTCCACAGATGCAATTTCGACAGCGTCCTAGACGCACCTGAGTTTTTTTAGTCGACGTAAAACTTTCGAACGGGTCAGCATCATGTTTTTGGTTGTGTGAAAAGTGTCTGTAGATTGTGAGCAATAGAATGGTAGCGTGTGCAAGTACGAGAAGTGCAACGATGTTCCTACATCATTGAGATGGCACGAATATGCACGTAACAAAGAGTAGAGGTAACCGATTTTCAATTGTCACTATTAGCACGGAAGGCACACCTTTAACGATTATTAAGATAATTAACTACCAGTTCGTATGAGTAGATCATATGAACGAGTTCGTAAATATTGAACTATAAGAATTATTCTTCATAGATTGTTTAAAGGAAACTGTTATTTAAGAAATTTAAGTCAATGTTTTTTATGTGTGTAAATATATATTAATGTAATATTGTTAGTATTATGTGTCTTTAAATAATTGATTTAATCATAATATAATTACTCCAGATTATAATAGATATCTATTAAGTAAAATATTATAATAAATTGAGCAATTAAGCATGTGTGTTTCTTTATGTTTTGTGTGTTCGTAGTCCGAGCTTGAGAACCGGGAGCTTACATGCTCCACCCTTAGTGGCGGCATCATAGGTACGTCCTATACTGGTAGTTTTTGATAAGGACAATTTTACCTTATGACATGATGTCGCCGCGCGAATTGGTGCCGTATGTGGTCAAGCTCGGAGAGAATTAATTTTCAAAAGAGAAAGTAAAAAAAAATATATAAGTAAAAGGCAAAATTAAATTTAATAATAAGTTTGAATATAATATTAAATTTAATAATGAGTTTGAATATAATAGTAAATTTAATAATGAGTTTGAATATAAAAGTGAATTTAATAATAAGTGGAATGTAATATTGAATTTAACAATGAATTTAATAATGAGATATAACTCAGTAGAATGATAAGAAAATGCATGAAAATGATAATTTAAATATGTATTATATGATTGTATATATATGTATGTATTAGCATAAATATTTAATATAGAGTCAGAATTGTATAACAGTGTATTAAATCATGGCGCCGAATAAAACTAGGCAAATAAGTAAAAGATCGAGGCAATATGCTCCAATTATCGATAATATACAGCAGGAGGTACATATAAATAACAGAGTAACAGATAGTTCGGCAAATAACGCGATCCAGATACAGATGCCCGCAAATCAAGCGCAGCAAAATACATCGTTGCCAATTATGCAGATGTTGCCATCATTTGATGGACAAAAAGAAAATAATGTCAATTTCTTTATCATACAATTTAAGGAAATAGCGGAGTTAACATCATGGTCCGAACAAGAGAAAATCATAATTGTCAAATCAAGATTAAAGGGAAAGGCTCAACAATTTCTAGCAGAAAATATTGCCCTGCAAAAGGAAAAATCATATGAAAAATTCATGGAGTTATTAAAAAACAAATTTGAAAGGAAACAAACATTAGTGCAAAAACACAACAATTTTAACAATCTGAAACATTTACCAAATATGACAATTAAGGAACTTGCACAAGAAATCGAAAACCAGGCGATAATTTTTCTAGAAGTAGATGAAACAATGGACGCAAATGTAAAAAAAATTACAGAGAAAATTAAACTCACCAAATTTTTACAGATAGTCAGAGAAGATTTAAGAACAGAAATAAAAAAAAATGACCCGAAAACCTTTGACGAAGCAGTGAAAATAGCTGAGGTGATAGAATCCGCATTGGAGGAAGATAGTGATTGTATAAATAGTATTGAAATAGAAAATAAAATAATTGAGAATGTAGAAATAAATCATGTAAAAACTGAAAATAATGCAGAAAAGCCGCCACAGAAATTCTGTATAGCGTGCGGTCGCAACAATCACTGGATGTCAGAATGTTTTACGCTGCAAAAAGTACAAAATAATTTAAAAAGGGCATTCACAAATGAAAACAGCAGTCAAGAAACTACCAATTTTCAACAAAGACCCACGATTCAAAATAATTATGCACACTATAGTAGGGCGAATTTCAGAAGAGGTAATTTCATAAATAACCGGGGAATACGGCGGCGTGCAGGAAATAACAGACAATTTCAAAGTAATAACAGAAGATCATATCAGAATAATGGACCACATTATGAAAGCAATCATAGGCAATATCAGAATAATGAATATTTAAACTAAGAAAGGGACCTCGAAATAAAAGACATATAGAAAGTTATAAGGCATCAAATAAGGATTCGAGATCCCATAAAATTGCAAGTAAAATTAATAAGGATGCACAAAATTTAAATGAACATCTACTGAATTCAACATATGGACAGAGTGACGCATTGCCAATGATTAACATTAATTTAGAAAATATAAAAACAGTGGCTCTCATAGATAGTGGCGCAAGTGTCACTTTATTATCAGATAACATTTTTCAAAAATAAAATTAAAATTAACTATTTATCTAGACAAGTAAAAATACAGACTATGACCAAAGAAAACATTCAATTTTCAAAATGCATCAGCTTTAGCTTTAAAATTGAAAACAAAAGATGCAAAAATTCTTTTTTCATAACTAAACAATTAAATAACACCCCTTATGAAATAATCTTAGGATTTGATTTTCTCAAAAATCATCATGCCATAATTGACACAAATAAATTAATATTAAAGTTTGTCAAAGAATCCATATCTATACCATTTCAAGACAAAAATCAGAAAAAAGCACAGCAACCAGAAAATAATTATACAAGAGTTGAACATATTCAATGCTTAAATGCAAGCTTAGCGCATAAAATTAAATTACTACCTAAAGAAACAAAATCAATAAAATTAAAATTAAATGAAAACCATTTTGAGGATAAGGAGGTATTGTTAAATATTACAAATTCATTAAAAGATTTACACGCTGAGCATTCTTTACATTATGTAAATAATAGAAAATTTATTTCTACTCTCTTAACAAACAAAACAGAAGAAGAGATTCATCTAAATAAAAATATGATATTTGGTACTGTAACACCGCAGTTTGAAATTTGTGAAGAAAAACATGATACTGATAAAATTTTACAGATTAACAATATCGAAAGCTTAAATGACCCACAAAAAATTGATATTTCAGCATTACGAAAAGCGGAATTAACACCGCAAGATTTTAAACTAGATCACTTACAAGAAAATAAAAAACATATATTGCTAAAATTACTGTTACAAAATTATGATGTATTTTCGAAATCATACAAAACGCTGGGAATGACGGAAGAAATAGTACCGGAATTTAATTTACTACACCAATACCCAATTCAGTGTAAACCTTATCCCTTGCCAAAAATGTTAAAACCTGTACTCGAAAGTGAGATAAAACAATTGTGTGAAGCTGGAATTATAGAAAAATCTACAAGTAATTATGCGTTCCCATGCTTATTGATAAAGAAGAAAGCCAGTATTAATAGTAATAATGCCAATAAAGAACAAAAATATCGTTTAGCCGTAGATTACAGGCTACTTAATCAAATTACTGAATTACTGCCCGTAAATATTGGTAAAATTAGCGACATTCTGCACAACATCGCAGGCCACAAATTATATACTGTAATTGATTTAAAAGCCGCGTTTTTTCAGATAAAAATCAAACCTGAATATGGGTCGATACTCACATTCGTAACGAAGGAAGCCGCCTATAGCCCTAATAGAATGCCTTTTGGCGCAAAAAACTCATCAGCCTATTTCTCATTACTAATGATGAAATGCTTAGGAGATTTAAAAGATCAGAAAATTGAATTTTATTTAGATGACATTGTAATTGCCGCAAATTCATTCGAGAAAATGTTGGAGAAATTAAAAACGGTATTTTCGAGATTAGCTAAATTTGGTTTAACCATTGACCCTTCAAAATTACAAATGTGTAAAGAGAACATTAAATTTCTAGGATTTAAAATAAGTAAGGAAGGCATAACACCTTCAGATGATAATGTACAAAAAATAACGAATTTCCCTGTGCCAACGACAGTAAAAAAAGTAAAATCATTTTTAGGTTTATGTAATTATTTTAAGCAGATCATACCAAATTTTTCTGAACTATGCAATCCATTAATTGAATTAACAAAGAAAGATAAAAAATTTATATGGACGGAGAAATGCGATGAAGCGTTTGTAACATTGCAAAACGCGATTTTATCGAAACCGGTAGTCAAGGCAGCTGATATGTCAAAGCCGTTCTTTTTGTCAACTGATTGTTCAAAAGTAGCCGCGTCAGGAATTTTACTTCAATCAGTGAATGGAAATTTTCATCCTATCGAGTATTATAGCAGGAAACTTTCAGACAGTGAAAAGAAATATCCGAGCATGAAGCTAGAATTGTTAGCAATTCACGACGCTATAATACATTTCAAAGATTTTTTATATGGTACGCATTTCATAATTTTGACCGACTCTAAAGCTTTAACTCATTTTATACATTTGGAAAATCAAAATTCTGATTTAATCGCAAGATGGTTATTAAATTTACAACAATATTCATTTGACATCAAATACATTAAAGGACAAGATAATCCCAGTGATTTTATGTCACGCCAAATTTTTTCTGAACAAACTAAGACTAAATTAATAAATAACATTATTGCTAATGACAGCGCTATAACAATAGCCAAAATTTTAGAAGAGCAAGCAAAAGATAGAGAGATAAAGAAAATTATTAACGGACTAAATGCAAAATGTAAACAGCCAAAATATGTAAATAAATACTATAAAGATGTAAATACGGGTTTAATTATGATAAAGACTGCTAGATATATCAGAAATCCTATGCAAAACGACAGAATTCTAATACCTCACAGTCTAAAATTTGCAGTTATTGAGTTAGCTCATACACCACATTTTGGAGTTGAAAAAACCTATCAAATTCTGAATAGAAAGTATTACTGGAAAGGAGCATACAGTGATGTAAAGAATTTTTGCGCATCATGTGATGCATGTTTATGTTACAAAAATAAGGCTATAAGACCTATGCCATTACAACATGTGCCACGTCCATGTCAACAAAATCACACGGTGGCATTAGACATTGTAGGGAAGCTACCGAGAAGTAACGGACAGCACGAGTACATCATAACGATGATAGACCATTACTCGAGATTCCTGGAGGCAGTACCCGTGAGAAATATTACAACTGCGAGTGTATTACAGGTCCTAACGAATTGGATTTCACAAAATGGCGTTCCTATGTGGCTGCTGACCGATAATGCTCGGCAACTGAAAAGCGAGGAATTTAAAAAATTCGCAGAGCAACATGGTATAAAATTGAAATATACTTCAATTTACAAACCCAGCTCAAATGCAATTTTAGAAAAAAGCCACTTGGGAATAAAAAAATTCTTTGGCAGCAATGGCTGACCAAACATTTAATTGGCACAAAGTCTTGCCATATGTCAAATTATTTCATAATGCAACACCCAGCGCAAATATAGACCACAGTCCCGCTATTTTGTTTCTTACCAGAGATTTGAAATTACCCGGAGAAAATAATCTGGAAATAGCGGACCCTGATGACAGTCCGAATTTAACTAAAACTGAATATGATAATGACGTCAGTGAAGCACTTACTTTAGCGGAAAAAATTAATAGATATACAAAACGAAAACAAATTCAAGCCCAAAGTCGCCAAGAAAGAATTTTTAAAAGAGTTAGACAGCAGAAATTATTAAAAGGACAAATTGTATATTTAAAAAACCTCAGACCCACCACAGCATTACAAAAAAAATTTCAAGGACCATTTCGCATCGTAAAGGTCATCCGTAACAATAATTACGCTATCACACCTATGTACGATCCAAATAAAAAATGGATAGTTGTTCACGCGAATAAATTATATAAAGCAGAACCGCGTAAAAACTATTTACAAAATAAACAAACACGGCGAACTGTTGACAGAAGTCAATCGCATGTAAACAAAGAATATAACGCCAATAATCATAATTATCAGAGTCCGAGACGTTATAATCTGAGGACACGCAAAAAATAGTATTGGAAAGCATTCTACAAGATGTGCAGCAGTCTATAATGATTTTTAAATTAAATTAGATGGTATTATAAAATATATTAGTTTCCTACAATATTTTGAAATTAAAGTGGAAAGCATTTTGAAATAATTTTGGTAGTCTACAGTAAATGTAAAAATTAAGTTGGAAGGTAGTATACAAATAGATATTTTTGGTTAATGTAAAGAAAATGAATATAATTATAATAATAGAAAATTTATGTAGATAAAGCAACTTTCAAAATTAAGTGATAAATAAGTAAATAGACAACAAGTGTGTTACAAATAGCATAGTGCCACAATATGTGCAAAACATAGGGCAGCAAAAGTGTATGGTTATTTTAGTATGTATTGTGTATTGTATATTATGTATGGTATATTGTGAAAACTGTAGTGTTGAGGAAAAGTGTGTAGTAGTGAAGACTTAGTGTGAGGATAGGCATGATAGTTATCCAAAATGCACGGTAGTCAACAAAATCGCAAAATTAAATAAAACTTCAAAAAAAATTGTCTGGGGGAAGGCAAGTCCAGCGGATAGGAAGTTTTAAATCATGGATTTTTCTGCAACAACAGCAACAAAAAAAAATAACAGTAGGAAAGTTTATCAGCGGGTTGACTGGTTAGCAGTAATGTTGTCAATAAGTATCAACGTGTACAACATAAAATAGTAAATAAATGTTTTTTCCCTTCCAAACAAAATAAAAATTAGTCTACGTTATAAAAATGGACATTGTCAAATACTATGTAAGTGGGGATAAGAGCAGGGAGATTCATTTTGTAAAATAAATATGAGGATTTTGTAAATATGAGGATAAAACAAAAATATAGGTAATAAATAAACATTTATGTATAGATACATAACTTATATATAGAGCAATAAACATCAGAAAAAATATGTAGAAGTGATAAATAATACGTACAATACCCCTCAATGTTCTAAAATAAAATAAACTAACATGTGTTGTAAGAAAGAGAGAGAGAGAAATAAATAAATTTTACTTACTTTCAATTTGTATTACTTGTACGGTGACTGATGAATTAAGGGTAGGAGTGTCGTAATAGGGAGTTAGCAATTCAAGAATCTTGATGGTCATGTGTCTTTATTGATAACAGATGATGAATGGCTGTAGAGGTCAACGAGGAAGTGGCAAATTTTGTTTCCAATGGTAACATGCTGATGAAGTATATGCATTGTTTCATTTTTCTTGTACGGGTCTTGAAAAAATTGTATAACATAATTAATAAAATGCAAAATAAAGTCATGGAACATGGTAAATGCAAGTATATAATATTCAAAATCATAAAAGTATTAATTAAATACCTCATAAAAAGCTGACAGAATAAAAGCAAAATCATAAATAAATAAATAAATAAAAGTGTGAAGTCAAAATAAACACTCACAGATGATGTAAATAATAATTAGTAAATTCATAAATATATATTGCATAAATAGTGTATACAGACCTTTTACAAAAACACGCAATCTGGAAAACAAAATAAAAGTTAATTACATAAATGGATTAATAAACGTGAAGAAGTAAGAGTAGTTTCCTAGCCTTCACAGTCAGCGTAACAGTTCCATATATGGCCATTGTACGGCGAAAGCTAGTCACCGTCAAAATAAATAGCCAGGCTAAAAATAAACATCGGAGAAAATCTCCCATGCATAGTACGAGAATAATACAAAAAAAGTTCTATTGTAAGCATACAATCAATGTATCAAAATTTAAAATTATAATTGCAGGCAATTATAGTTAATTAAAAATACCGGCCGGTATATAAAAAATAAAATACATTAGGAAAACACATTGATTTGTATGTAAATGATAAATGATTGAGTATGTTAATAAATTATTGCATTAATTAGACATCACAGTAAATAAAAAAAAAAAAGAAATAACAGATAAAATCAAATATGAAAGAATTATATTTAAATAAATAAATATGTAAAGTTATGCTGAAAAGGGAACATAAAGTCAGTTATATCAATAACATAACAAAAGCATGGTATATTCATAATACTACACATAAAATAATATATCACGCGTTGTTGCAACAAGGGATAAATAAATCCAATAAATTAAAAGTACATGAAATCAAAATAATAATTCAACAGTCAGATCTGTGTTAAGGTTATAAGATAATAATAATAAAAATATATATATATATTAAATTAAATAGAATTAATAACAACATATGTAAAATAAATATATAATATGATACACATAAAATATAATTGTAATTAAATTCCTTAAAAGGATACACGTAAAACCTCTCACTTCAATGTGAGCGTAAGCCGTCAAGATCGGACAGTCTGAAAAGCCCGCGCTTGTGAAGAATATACCGCCAAAATCGCAAACGATAACGATTATTTGGGCAGAACAGGAGATTGAAAGTTGCAATCTTATGTAACGTTCCGTGCTTCGGGGGGTCGGGGCGCAGAAAATCGCCATGCATGACCGATTGTTCGCAGTTGCCATGGAAACGCGTAGGAGAAGAGAGGAAAGCTACGGGTCAAGCGAAATCTTTTCTTTTTTTCTTTTTCTCCCCTTCCGCCAGCGCAGTTGTTTCACACTAAGGGGCAGCCGAAGAGGAAATTTAAAGGCATACTTGTTATTGTGGAGATGCAGTATTTTGGAGTAGCGAAATGAGTATATAGATTTGATATTTTAAATGCCGAGACGTAATATGATATAATTATGATGTGCAAAATACCCATGATTGATACACGCTTAAACAGTTATATAACATGTATGTGTATTACAAATAAGAAATATATACAGCTAAAAAATTGTGTAAAAAAAAAATTATTTACGTATGTGAAGATAAGATATCAAGGTAATGATTTGCGTATATTTTAATGTAATGTTGTGAACGTGTATATAAATTGAAATGAAAAATAACATGTTCTGCAGTCGAACTCTATAATAGACTATAAGTAGAAACATTATAACAATACAGCTATTGAAGTACCAGGTCTGTGAAAATGATATCACAGAACAATGATTATTATCACAGAACAATGTATTTTATACAGAACATTATTCAGTATTATAATGACTATGTGGTTCAAATCAATAGTGTGCCTTCCCACAGATAATAGTGTGCCTTCCAGGTGACAATTATGTGTCTTCCGTGCTGGTAAGATACTTCCAATGTGACAATATTGTGTTTCTGTACGGTGATAAACATTTTAGTGACAGATATCTTTGCAGTGTATCAGACAAGGGTACCTCAATATGTTTCTAGTGCTTCAGTACAACAGTGCATCAAGTTCTTATAGATGTATCAGTGGGACACGATACTAGTGACTTCCTGTGACAATTTTTCTCAGTGCATATGCTTTGTACCGTATTCTAGATTTAATCTCATGCAGAGGGGGATAAATGTCGTACGGCATGCACGACATTTCGTAATTCAAATTACGGAGGCCAACCTAGCTAATGAGCTATTTAAATGCTGCAGAAGGAGCCAATGGCAATACAAACATAAATAAGCAGCGCATCCCCTTCGTCACTTCAACGAATCAACAACGACACTACAATCTGAAAAGAAAAAGGTTTGAGAGAATGTTCTAGAACTTTCCACAGATGCAATTTCGACAGCGTCCTAGACGCACCTGAGTTTTTTTAGTCGACGTAAAACTTTCGAACGGGTCAGCATCATGTCTTTGGTTGTGTGAAAAGTGTCTGTAGATTGTGAGCAATAGAATGGTAGCGTGTGCAAGTACGAGAAGTGCAACGATGTTCCTACATCATTGAGATGGCACGAATATGCACGTAACAAAGAGTAGAGGTAACCGATTTTCAATTGTCACTATTAGCACGGAAGGCACACCTTTAACGATTATTAAGATAATTAACTACCAGTTCGTATGAGTAGATCATATGAACGAGTTCGTAAATATTGAACTATAAGAATTATTCTTCATAGATTGTTTAAAGGAAACTGTTATTTAAGAAATTTAAGTCAATGTTTTTTATGTGTGTAAATATATATTAATGTAATATTGTTAGTATTATGTGTCTTTAAATAATTGATTTAATCATAATATAATTACTCCAGATTATAATAGATATCTATTAAGTAAAATATTATAATAAATTGAGCAATTAAGCATGTGTGTTTCTTTATGTTTTGTGTGTTCGTAGTCCGAGCTTGAGAACCGGGAGCTTACATGCTCCACCCTTAGTGGCGGCATCATAGGTACGTCCTATACTGGTAATTTTTGATAAGGACAATTTTACCTTATGACACCCCTCTAATCTTATGTGTTATTCCTGGTTTCGGATTGGCTGTTCTGCTTGCTCTCCATGCTGCTTTTCGATTGGATCTCCATTAATCTAGGTCTTGGCTGTTAAACCCCCTCTGATTTTACCTTTTACGCTTATTCCTCTTTTGGACTCCAGACTTTCAAATCTGCCAAGGTTACCAGATGTCCTCGATAAATAAGACTTTTTAAGTATCCCCACAACCAAAAATCACAGGGATTAAGATCTGGAGAACGAGATGGCCAGGTTGTGTCGTAACGGTTTCCCGTCGACACGGCAGACCGGAGAATTCCAACTTCCTCCAAATTTTGTAAAACCCAGGTCCGAAACTCCACCCGTCTGTGAGTGAAACTCACAGATGACTTGCACACACAAAACCAAAACAAGACAAACCCTTACCTAGAAAGTCTTCTTCCGCTAGAAACATAAGTAAATACACTAATTCAAACACAAATAAATACTCCTTAAATCTTTACCAAATCCATCCTTTATTAATCAATCAATTTATATTTTTATATAAGAGTTACCAACAATATACAGGAGCTGAATCTATATCAGTCTCCGCACTGGACTCAGGAAACCGTAATACCAAATTAATAGCCACCAGTTAAAATAAACAATTTCCAGAACGTAATAAATGTGGCCAAAGTAAATTTATCATTTAACATAAATACAATAGGTATGGTCTCAACATGGGAGCAACCGTACTCGAAGCTTTCTTTCGAATTTAGAAATACCAAAAGTAAATATATTTTATTTCATATAAAATAGATGTTAAATTAAGTCGAGAAGTCAAATTAAAGATCTTAAGTATGTTCTAATTTACGTGAATGACTTCCGACGGGAAACTGATCCATCGAAGAACTCTCTTACCTCCGACATCGGAGATGCTGAAGAAATCGTAAACCACATCCACTTGAACCCTCGGCTATGCCGTTCCATGAAAACCGGCTCTCTTTTAGCACATAGTGGCTGAGAATCTATCAGGACTCCGTTTCATTTTTTCCACGACTTCCAACATCTCGACCCGGCCCAGAGACCTCGGGTCAGATCCGTTCTTCAACGTCGATGTTCAGCAGGTAGTCGGGCTCCTCCACGATGACCGGCGGCAACACCTCCCCATGCCCACGAAGTTCAGAGACCGGAATGGTATCAGGTCTCCAACTCCGTGGTGGGCAACATAATAAAATTATGATCCGGACTAGCCCAGTGACATGGGTAGCCAGATAGGGAATGTGCGCCCCGAATCAACAAACATGCCCTTTTTATGCACCAGGGGCCAGTTCTCGCCCCACCAATCCAAATTTACTTTATTTCAAAAACTTTCCAGGGAACGCCTTCATAGCCTCGACGACAGGGTCTCGAAAATCAACCTTCGCCACGATGTCTCCATATTTCACCAGCACAAACACGTGAATATGAAAACTCTGCATGCCATTGCATCATCCCAACCGCGTGCAGAGCCAACCGCCTCTACACCACATTCGCTTGCCTGGGAAAACGATGACCCTCAAAATAACGGTCGAAACAAGAGCAGCCTCGAGTACGATCGCACAACACTTATTAAATTAAAAATGGCTAAGTATATTCGATTTGATTTTAAATGCAAAAGGGATATTTTTTGATATTAAACATAGAATTGACGAGAGAGTGTTCAACAGGATAAAGCAAATAATTATATAAATAAATATGTATGCCATAAATATAGAAACAGATTACAGAAGTTATAATTTCACTCGAGTGGTGCGAGGATCTCAAACCTCGACACCACACTCCTCCGGACCTCCCGGGAAAAATTTAAGAGCGCAGCGATTAAATTTTTCAGAAAAATTCAGTAGAAGCAAGTAGGTATCAGGTCCTTGAAGTCGATCGTACCTTCAAGAAAATTTTCAGCAAAAATTTTGAAGGGTGCAGCTGATCAAACTACACCAAAAAGTTCTTGACACGAACACCATCCCATATGGGCGCATGTCGAAGAACCAGGGCCAAAATAAACCTAAAGGTGACTGCAATTCAGTCGAAAATCCAAATATCAACGAGCCCTTTACAAAAATTCACATTATGTGAAAAATCAATTACAGATTAAATTTAACTCCAAAGATCAAAATTAATTATATACCTAACAACCCTCAAGTCGAACAATTAAATATTCTAAAATTTCTGTAAATAAACTCTTCATGTAATTAAATTTTCAAAGCATAAATCATATTAGTTTTCATTAAATTTTAAAAATTTCTATATTCCTTAATTAAATAAAATTCAGAAATTAAATGTTAAGTTATGGTCAGCAGCATACAATATTTTAATTTTTTTATCACAATCTTTCATAAAAAATTCAGTTCTATTCGGTCAATTTCAAAATCACAGCAGAAAAACAGAAAGCATTTTTAGACCAATAACTTTTCTTTTTCTAATTAATTAATGTATAACTAGCAGGCAATCTTTAGTTTACTATTTTTCTCTTAATATGTTTAAGTAAAAGTCAGCTTTCTTTTACAGCAGTTAATTCCAATGTAGTAATGCAGTAAATAATTTCAATATGCTATAAATAATTTCATCATGTAATATAAATAATATACAGATTTAAATAACAGATAGATCATACCAAAGAAAATTTAAATATTTACCAACCTGGTCCAGTGCTTCACAACATTTAATTTTTAAGTTGTCCAATTAACAACAGCATTCATCATCATCATCATCTCCATAGGTGGAGGAAAACACAGGCAACAGTATTTTGCAACAATATTTAGCAATTATGTAATTTCAAAAACAGTTCTTATTATTATTTCAAAGATACTCTCAATATTTTTCACCATAAATTTTAATTTATCACATGACACATTCAATAAAGCATTCCTTATTTTTCCTTTAATATACATTTTTATTAATGTGTAAAAATTTATTTATTTTTTTCCATATCATTTTCTTAGCAAACATTATAGTAAGAATTCAACATACCTGTGGTAGAAAGGGGAAACAGTGGTCGAAAAACCTCACCAAAAAGATTTTTTTTCTTTTCTTTTCAAACAAAATCAGGTGACATAAAAAAAACGTGACAGAGGGAGTATTTCGCAATTACCCTTCAATACATATTTATATACAATATTTATTTTTCTCAATATTCAATTTCTCTCTCAAGGTCTGTGACACATCCAAAATAAATAATCAAAACATATATTCAATACATATAAAGACAAGGTAAATATAAATAAATGTAAAGAACTTATCTTTTCTCAACAAGCAAAGGAATAAATGCGATTAAATGCGAATAAGATATAACATAAAACATGAAGATGTAAGGGATTTTTCCTTACTCCACGAAACCTATATACATTTTCATCAACCCTGAAATCATTCTCTTTTACCAATCTATGAAAATTGGAACATCCCCGGAAGCAAAGCAAAGACAAACCAGCTCCTAGTACTGGCGTCAGCAATTTTAAAGAAATTTTGAAGAAAAGGCAGTGTGAGCACGTCAACACCACCACACCTACAAGAACAGAATGCGACCAACACTCAACACCTGTAGGGCAAAAGTTCCGAAAAAGGCCGAAAAACAAGGATGACCAATTTCCACATTCCATTAACACATATAAAAATACAATTTTATACATTAAATTTAATTTATGTACACCAATTCAATATGTAAATTATTTTAGGGTCTCGCCCTTCGAGAACCTATCACTAGTCACAGAGAGATCAGATCATTATAAAATTTCTTGTCACCACCAAGTCAACGAAACAAATCCGCTGTTTGTAATCAAAATGTGCCGCAAATTAACTTAGTGCTCTATTGGCACGGCACAGAACTTCAAAGTGCTCACTGGCACAGAAGACTCTCAAGTCGCTTCTCGTGATTAAATATGTCATATATTATTTTTCTTTTTCTAATGAAGTTCTCACATATTTTTCTCTAATGAAGTTTAATAACTATGCCACAGAAAGTAAAATTTAAATTTTGAAGAAAATTTTTCGCCACTCACCAATCAAACTTTCCCAAAGCCACATTTCAATTTACATAATTTAAATCAAACATATCTTTAACATGTTGCCAAAAAACATTCAAAACATTTGTAAATAACCAGGTGTCACCTCATAAATTGCTAAATTCTTTTAAATTCAATAATTTCCTTTAAAATTAAGTTGCCTTTCAAAAGTAAATAATATATTTTAAAATAAAGCTGATGTAAAGGACAAAATTTTAAAATTGAGTTCAATAAATCTTATTACTCAATGTTATTTGCACAATTTTTCAAATCTCGAAATTAAATTACCAAGTGCAAAAATTTTAGGTAGTAACTCCCAGAAAAATTTTAAGTGAAATCCAAAATATCTTTTCAATAATTAATTATTAAAGTTCCAAAATAAAATTCTCAAATTCAAATAAGAATTTTCAAAAGAAATGGATTTCGAAAGTAAATGATTAAAGTAAAATTTCAAAAATATTATAAGTAAATTAACTTGCGGAATCTTTTTCTTTTAAATTTTCAATGTATTTCGTAAATAAACTAGAGTTCACCGACTCTTCCAAGATTTCCACATTATTCATGTAAACAATCAATCAATTGTACGTAAATACCTTCAAAATACTTTTAATTCGTAATAAAACAATTGTGGATTCAATTTAACTTCACTTCCGTTATTAACTTCTGAGTTCACTAACTATATTTCGAACTCCACAATGTAAAATCAATATCAAGACTCCAAATTCGATTATTTTTCTCGAATGTCATATGTCGTAAGTACCAGGAGTCGCAAAAAATATTCAAAGTTTCAAAAATATCTTAATTTCAAATTTAAATTCTATATTTCAATCTAACCCTTTTTAATTCAATCTTTATATTTAATTTCCATTTCATATCTTCAGATTCTATATCTTATTTCTATCTTTCATTTAAGTTTGGATTATCTTATGTTTCAACTTTCCAATCGCAGTGAAAAAGAAATCGATCGAAAAATAAATATTCACTGCTTAATCACATTTCCAGAAATTATCAACGTCATATTCCAGCATTCAAGTCAAAATCAAAGACAATTATTCATATTTCGCAACCACAAGACGATCATGATTCGATCAGAAAGTAGGTCAAATATTTATTAAATAAAATAGAAGTAACGGTATTCAGTAAACACACTACAGACTTGCTTAGCGCCACAGCAGAATTCTGTCTCGCACCGCAGAGGCAGATTCGCACTTTCGGTTTTATAAACAAATGACAAGAACGAAAGGGGGGGAAGGAAATCAAGCCAAGAGCATTTTTCAAACTTATTTTCGTAATTATTATTATGCCAATATTCACTTTAAGGGGGGAAATCTTAGAAACGGAAACTGAGGCAGGAATGAATACATCTCTTATCATTAATTCAATGCCAAAATCGTAAATATACTTGTAACTAAATCAATGGCAGAACGTAAGTAAATTCTCAAAATGTAAATAAATCGTTTTCAAAAAATTTTCTCATCTTTATTTTTCAAAATTTTCTCCACGTTTTTAAATAAAACACTTTTAACTTACTGTTTTTCCTAAATTCTCACTATTTCAAAATATTTGACAGAAAATTTTTTTCACTTGCCAAGAAGCAACCCATCCTCAAAACTTTCAAAATTGTCAAGCAAACGTTGAACTTTACAAATTTGAGCAAGAACTCCTTTTTTTTTTCTGCTACCGAAATAAACATAGGCATGGGTGCAAAGGGGGATCTTAGGACATCATTCAACTCACTAATTACCCTCGATAATAGCAACTACTGAGGAATCAGTCTTCTCAAAGGATTACGCTATTTCGACATGATATTAATATACATCCAAAACACAAACAAAAGTCAAATTCTAACCTAAGCAACTCAGCACTCCTCAAAATTGTTTGTGAGGCAATTTTGAACAAAACAAACATTGATACTCTCGTGAATAGTAAACTCGAACATGTGAAATCGGTTCATGACTCCGATAACACAACAAACACACAGAAAGCAACTTAGGAAAGACAAGGACACGAGATTGCCAGAACAAAAATGTTTGGATGCGAAAAGGAAACAAGGCAAGGAAACAGACATATGTACAAGTGGAGATCATTTAGTCTTCTTGAGGCATTCAAAAATAATTTACATTCACATACAGGCTCTCAAGGAAATTTAATTAAATAAGCACTCAGTTCCATTCACACATTTTTTTTTTCTTCTTAAATTTCAAATATTTATTTTCAGTGAATATGTTGTGGAAACAAAACTCCTCTTATTTTCAATTTTCTATCTTTCGTATTAACAGTTCCACAAAATTCAAAATATTTAGTATTATCAACCCCTTTATCAAAATTTTCCTGCTCTTCCCCTCATTTCATGAAATGACACCGCATTTTAAATTTTGTCATATATTATTCTATATTCATATTTTAAATGAAATTTCTTTTTCATAGAGATATTAATGTTCTATATCAGATCTTCAATGTCATTAAAATATACACAAATAGATTATCCACACTTTTCATTGAAACAATATCACAAATTATATATTCATCATGTTTTACAAATATTCCACTTACTTTGTTAATATATTCACAAACACAAGACTTATTTTTACCTTCTTCTCGGTAGGTACATTTCATTTGCAATTTACTCACATTATAAATTATTCACTTTCAGCTTTGGTGAAATCAAAACATTTTATTTTATTTTTATTATATCTCCACTTCTTGGGAAATCAAAACAATTTATTTTATTTTTACACTTCACACTTCTTTTTTTATCCACCAACACGAATCTGTTTTCTACAGAGTTCACAAAATGTGTGCTTTTTCAGCCACACAACATAATAAAACTTTTTAAAACATGAATTTATATTTTCAAAACTAGATTACTCATTATTCTATATTTCTCAAAATTATACCCATTTTCTCATATATTTACATATGTCATATCGGGTACTAAATTCTCAAATTTTCAAGTCGAAGTCAGTTATGTTTTTAACCAGGGTGCATTTTCAAATAAAAATTTCAAATTTAACACACAAGTATTTTAATATTTAAGTATTTGTATTTATATCAATATCTATAATTAGTTTTAAATATTTGCAACTGAAATTTTGAGCAAAATTCTCAGAAATAACTCCCATTTCCGACCAAAAAATTCCATTTCTATTAAAACTATTCTACATTCCTGAGACTCAGATTCCGCCAACCCAAATTTTTCTTTTCTTTTTTTTTTTTTTTCTTTTTGGGAAAGTGCTCAAAGAGCAGTCGAAGATAAATTACAGCGAGAATCATCTCCAAACATTAATTACATCAAACAAGAATTTTCAACCCGAAACCAAAAGAAATCTCCGAAAACTTCAAAAACGAAAATTTTTAAAAGTAAGCTGTTATTTTTACCTTTTACAATAGTTAAATTCAACTTTTAAAGTAATCATAATCAGATTTTTAAATAATCAACCAATTTTTAATTTTTTTCTTATACATTCCAAAATACTTTTCAAAATATGTCACACCTGTTTACATGATTGTTATAATAATATGAAATTCTTTAAATTGTGCACTTTTTGCACGGTTTCGATTCTGGCCATGTGCCACTTTTGCACATGCCAACAGTGAACCATTTTTACTTTTATGACGAGTTTTCATTTCACAACTCAACATTTCTCGTTTTTTATTTGATTTCATTTTTATTTCAGATACCATACGAAATCAATTACCTTTATTCGTAAGTCACGATCGGTAGTCACATTCAAGTTTTATTTTCTTAAACCAGGGTGTACTTTTAATTAAACTAATCTAACATTATCACAAACCAAAATTCAAATCGAAACAAAAAAAATCCTCCGAAATTTCAAATCGAAACAAGCTAAATAAAATTTTATACTAGTTCTTAAATATAATTTTCAAATATATTTTCTTATTAATATTTCACTTTTATAATACACCTCCTTTTCACACCCTACATAGATGTCAGTATTTTCACATTTTAGATTGTGCAGTTTCTGCACGATTCACTTCATTATATTTACAAATTATAAACTTTCATTCTCACTTTAGAATGACAATTTTTCACTTATTAAAACACTTCAATAATTACCAATTTTTAATACAAAAAATGAATACTGCTCCAGAACTTGGTACATTAATCAAATGCCATACCAACACTGAGTCCAGCGCACACCATTTAAATTTTAATTAATTTATATTTATTCTTTTTTTAAACCAGCAAAGTTTAATACAAGTAAATTTAAATTTCAAAACCCTAACAAGTACTCGGGTGGCAAGGTCTAAGGCACCAATTGTCGTAACGGTTTCCCGTCGACACGGCAGACCGGAGAATTCCAACTTCCTCCAAATTTTGTAAAACCCAGGTCCGAAACTCCACCCGTCTGTGAGTGAAACTCACAGATGACTTGCACACACAAAACCAAAACAAGACAAACCCTTACCTAGAAAGTCTTCTTCCGCTAGAAACATAAGTAAATACACTAATTCAAACACAAATAAATACTCCTTAAATCTTTACCAAATCCATCCTTTATTAATCAATCAATTTATATTTTTATATAAGAGTTACCAACAATATACAGGAGCTGAATCTATATCAGTCTCCGCACTGGACTCAGGAAACCGTAATACCAAATTAATAGCCACCAGTTAAAATAAACAATTTCCAGAACGTAATAAATGTGGCCAAAGTAAATTTATCATTTAACATAAATACAATAGGTATGGTCTCAACATGGGAGCAACCGTACTCGAAGCTTTCTTTCGAATTTAGAAATACCAAAAGTAAATATATTTTATTTCATATAAAATAGATGTTAAATTAAGTCGAGAAGTCAAATTAAAGATCTTAAGTATGTTCTAATTTACGTGAATGACTTCCGACGGGAAACTGATCCATCGAAGAACTCTCTTACCTCCGACATCGGAGATGCTGAAGAAATCGTAAACCACATCCACTTGAACCCTCGGCTATGCCGTTCCATGAAAACCGGCTCTCTTTTAGCACATAGTGGCTGAGAATCGATCAGGACTCCGTTTCATTTTTTCCACGACTTCCAACATCTCGACCCGGCCCAGAGACCTCGGGTCAGATCCGTTCTTCAACGTCGATGTTCAGCAGGTAGTCGGGCTCCTCCACGATGACCGGCGGCAACACCTCCCCATGCCCACGAAGTTCAGAGACCGGAATGGTATCAGGTCTCCAACTCCGTGGTGGGCAACATAATAAAATTATGATCCGGACTAGCCCAGTGGCTCTCGGCTCTCGGACTTGCTGGTTAGACCTCGTGTAGTATGGACGCTCGACCAGACCTCTTAGCCATTTTGTCACAGCGATCTCTCTCTCAGATCATTGCCTTTCCTGACTCGATCATGGAGTCCGGAACCTCGTTGATTCCGACAGACAGAGTACTTCCTGACGATGTTGCTGCCATGCTTGAAAGATTTCGTTCCGGCGACTTTGCTAGATTACCTCCCGATTCCCCTGGCTCCATGCAGCAGTCTCAAGATCAAGTTATGACATACAAATTCCTGCAGAACGAATGGAGATGCATCCAAGCCGGAGATCCTGAAAGGAGCTTCCAGACTCTTAGGGGTATGTGTTACTCTCTCTTGAATTTTTTTGAGCTGCACCCCACTGCAAATGAGCAAACCCCCTACGTAACTGAAATCAGGCTTTTTGCTGAGAAAGAAAGTATTCTTAGCCAGGACAAAACTCCTGCTAACCCTGCCTTACTAGGCTTAAACTTAGATATTCTCAAAGCAAATAATCGTCTCGGGGCTACTCCCCAAAATTTAAACTCTAATTTTAATGTTGTAGACTCAAATAGTGCTTGGGAAAATTCCCAAAATTTAAACTCAAACTTAACTCAATTTGATAAAGCACCTAATGCTCCTTGGGAAAACTCCCAAACTTCTAACAACAGTTTAAACTCTACTTCTACCTTGGGAAACTCCCAACTAAATGAAATTGCTACCTCAAATGCTTTAAAATCAATTGATCCTAATATTGTAATTGAAAATGACTCTCTCGAAGAACTGCAGGATTTGGAAGGATTCTCTCAACCTCCCCCTAAAAAGACTTGCCGTAAGGCCACGCTTATAACTTCCTCTGTGTCAGCCACGACTACTCGCAACACTTTCAATGCTTTATCAAATACAGAAGACCAGGATTACGAGGAAAATGCCTCCGCCAATAGGAACTCTTCCAATATGGACACCACTCCCGCACCTGACCACACCCCTGCTGCCTCACAAAATCATGTTTCGGTAAACCCTTCAAATGAATACGTTCCCCACCCTGAACCTTTTTATGTAAACAGCCCTAATAACTGGAGGGAATTAGTCAAAACTTTAAACTCGAAAACTACAAACCCTGTAAAAGCCCAACTAGCGGGCGAATTTATCAAAATCTACCCCCTGTCAATAGAAGATTTTCGCATAGTACAAAGACACCTTGTAGAATCAAACATCGAATTTCATTCCATTAACCTAAAGGCCGATAGGCCGATTAAAATTTTATTAAAAGGTCTCCCCCCAAATTCACAAATAGAAGAAATTGCCCATGAGCTTAACTCTCTAGGTTTCAGCACCCATCGCATATCACAACTCAAAGATTACCGTACCAAAGCCCCCCTACCCATCTTTCTGACGTACCTAAACCCCACTAAGGGATGGGAAAAAATCCGAGAAATCACCACCCTCCTTGATATGACAATCAAAATAACAGACTTTCAGTCCCGCGCAGTTAAAATGTGCTACCGTTGCCAACGGTATAACCATAGTAGTGATTGCTGCCGTCTTCCCCACAGATGTGTAAAGTGTGGAGAAGGTCACCAATCTAGAGACTGTACTAAACCCATTACAACTCCCCCTAAATGCGCAAACTGCCTTGGCCCCCATACTGCAAATTACAGACTCTGCCCATCAAATCCGTACAACAAGGACGCTTACATCCCGGGACCTTATGTCCCCCCCGCAACTCGCGCCCCTGCACCGCAGCCTAAAGACTTCCCACCCTTCCGACCTTCATCCCAAAAAATCATCCCCACTCAAAATGCTACTCTAAATCAGCCCACTCCCATTTCAAACGAACAAATTCCTGCCCAACAAACCACCATTACTACTACTACAACCAAAACCTTTGCTGAAATCACCTCAAACGCCACTGAAAAATCTGCTCCCACTCCGGAAAATCAATACTCAAGACTTGCTAAATCTCTCACGAAATACACTCCTAAAAGAACTCCCCTTACCGACCCAAATAACTTACCGCTGGCAAATCTTTCCATACATTCTTATATTACCCCCCCTCCCCCTGTTCCTGGCACCACTCCACAAAAATCATCAAACCACTCTGAAAAACCAAAATCAAATCTTTCATCACATTTTACTGAGATCTTAAACATTTTCACCGAAATCAAAAATATATTTCAAAGCTTTGACATCGATATGACGAAAATTAAAAAATTCATTGCCCAAATCCGCACTAGCTTCAATGAAAACTCAAACCCCCTAAATAAACTTTTTGCGATCCTCACTGCTCTTGAAGAAGTCTTCTGTCCTGTTTCTAACACCCATGATGAATAGTACACCGCATACCCTTAGGATCCTCTTCTGGAACGCAAATGGACTTACTGGCAAAATCACGGAATTCTGCGACTTCATAAATTCGAACCCCTTTGAAATCCTCCTAGTACAAGAAATTGAACCTGGCCGTCATCCTTCCTCCCTTAAAATTCCAAATTATAAACTCTACTCTGCCTACAGATATCAAAATGCCACCGCCCCCTCCCCATATGGAGGAGTCTCCATCTACGTCAAAAACAATATCCCCCACTATGAACTGTCTTCCATCAATTCCAACCTAATTGAAAACAAACTTATAAAAGTCACCCTTCCAAACCACCCGCCAATTGTTATTGGTTCTGTCTACGTCAAACACAGTGGCTCTGTCGACATTATCCCCGACCTTCAAAACATCCTAAATTCAAATCTCAGAACTATCCTAGCAGGCGATTTCAATGCCCACCACCCTTCTTGGAACTGCCGCCGCAGAACTCTTTTTGGCACTCAAATTCATAACTTCACCTCGACCAATAATATCCATATTGCCGTACCTACTAGCCCCACCCACTACTCTCTCTCGGCTGCCCCCTCCACCATTGATTTTGCCCTTTTAAAGAATATTCACTACCCTCACACCACGGACACCCTAAATGAACTAAGCTCCGACCACCTCCCTGTCCTTCTTTCCCTAAATTTAAATACCCTCCTCCCTGTTTCCAATCTCCCAACCTTCACCAACTGGAAAAACTTCAAAAAATCACTTAAAATGTCCACCCTTCTAAATCCTCAAATTAAAAGCCCGGCTGACCTTGATTCAGCTGTAAGTAACGTAACTCTTGAAATTCAACGGGCCCTTTCGGATGCTACATCCACCCGCCCTGCCCCCCGCTACAACACACTTCCACCCCACATTATTAGCCAAATTAAAACAAGAAACTTCACTCGCAGGCTATGGCAATCTACCAGAAACACCCAAATTAAAACCCACCGAAATTCATTAAACCGCAAACTTAGAGCGGACATCAAAATTTTCAAACAGCAAAGCTGGAAACATTTCATTGAATCCCTTTCCCCCGAAGACAGAACCATATGGAGAGAAATAAAGCGTGTTAAGAAACCTTTTGGCCAGATTCCCCCCCTCCGCTCCGCCACAGGAATGGCATTCTCAAACCTTCAAAAAGCCGACATACTTGCTAAAACCTACAAAAATCAGTTCAAACCCAATAATTCTACTAATAACACCCATTTTCAGGCCCAGATTACCCGCCAAGTTGAAAATTTCATGAGCCCCCCCCCCCCACTTTTGGACCGCATCACCCCTACCACCCCGTCTGAACTTTTCGATATCATTAAAAGCTTTAAAAACAAAAAAAAACCCGGACTAGACAGAATCACTAATAAAGCCTTAAAATTTATCCCCCTAAATATCCTCTTTTACCTCGTACACATCATTAATGCCATACTTCTCTTACACCACTTCCCCGACCAATGGAAAACCGCGATTATCATACCTATTCTTAAACATGGCGGCGACCCCTCAAACCCCTCTGCCTACCGGCCCATTTCTTTGCTTTCCTCCCTTAGCAAACTGGCTGAACGAGTTATCCACAACCGCCTTTTTAAATTTATTGACTCCAACAATATTATTATTCCCGAGCAATTTGGTTTCCGCCCAGCCCACTCAACCACCCACCAGCTGTTGCGTGTTGTGGAATTTGTCTCTGACGCCTTCCACAACAAACAATCAGCTGGAGCCATTCTTCTCGACGTTGAGAAAGCCTTTGACCGTACGTGGCATAAAGGACTCATCTATAAACTCATCAAAATAAATGCCCCCCCTCCCCTTATTCAAATCATAAACTCATACCTCCAGCACCGTAATTTCCACGTACGGATCCTAAACACCCTTTCTTCTAAAAATCCTATCAAAGCAGGTGTCCCTCAAGGCTCTATTCTTGCCCCCCTTCTTTTTAATATTTTCGTTAATGATACCCCCCGCGCACCCCACTCCACCGTCTGTATGTACGCAGATGATACATGTATCATCTCCGCACATCGGAACGTTAATTATCTACATGCTAACCTCCAAAATCATATAGACCTACTTGAGACCTACTACAACCAATGGAAGATAAAAATTAACCCCGTCAAATCGCAGGCCATCTTTTTCTCTTGGAAAAGATTCCCACCCCCTCCAATTGAAATCCACGATCAGCCAGTCTGCTTCGGCCGTTCTG
Organism: Amaurobius ferox; assembly: GCA_951213105.1. Classification (NCBI taxonomy): domain Eukaryota; kingdom Metazoa; phylum Arthropoda; class Arachnida; order Araneae; family Amaurobiidae; genus Amaurobius; species Amaurobius ferox. The sequence goes on along the minus strand of OX578145.1, from coordinate 22,351,970 downwards.
CAAAATATTTAGGAGTGCACCTTGACAGCCGCCTCACCTTTAATGATCACATCAGCCATGTCACCAAAAAAGCCAAAAAACTTGCCGGCGCCATGAACCACCTCCTCTATTCAATACATTTAGACCTCAAAAATAAAATCCTTCTTTTTAAAACTATTATCATCCCCCTCCTACTCTACGCATGCCCTGTCTGGGGCTTTGCCAGTAAGTCCAGTCTGAACAATATCCAAATTGAACAAAACCGCATACTTAGAACCATCAGAAGAGCTCCAAGGTATCTGCGAAACGACGTAATAAGAAATGACTTTAATATTCCAACAATCAAACAAACCATCAAGAATATCTCTTCAAACTTTTTTCAAAACGTTCCTACCATCCAAAATGAGTTACTATTTACAATAACTGATTACGACCCTCGTCGGCAAAGAAAGCGTCCGCGAGCTGTCCTCTTCGAACCCCCTTAGGCCTTATAATTCCTTATGCCTTCCATTTCCTGCCCCTTAGTGTATCTGAACCTTTTAAAATTAAAAATTTTTTTTTATTAATGTTAAATATTTATTAAACGGGAGCTTTAAATCTAGCACTGTATCTTAATCCTTGTTCGCTCCTGTTCTCTTCCCCTTTTTCTTGCCGCCACTCTCACATAGTTGGCAGCACTAGCTTTGCTCCTCTTTGCATTTTTCTCATACCTGTGCAGCTCATGAATTTCAAGAATATCATACAAGAGTATACCATGCCGGAGGTTTAGGTCTTATCGACTCGGTACTCCACTCAACAACCCACATTGCGTACGGACGGACTAGCCCAGTGACATGGGTAGCCAGATAGGGAATGTGCGCCCCGAATCAACAAACATGCCCTTTTTATGCACCAGGGGCCAATTCTCGCCCCACCAATCCAAATTTACTTTATTTCAAAAACTTTCCAGGGAACGCCTTCATAGCCTCGACGACAGGGTCTCGAACTCCAACAGTTCGAAAATCAACCTTCGCCACGATGTCTCCATACTTCACCAGCACAAACACGTGAATATGAAAACTCTGCATGCCATTGCATCATCCCAACCGCGTGCAGAGCCAACCGCCTCTACACCACATTCGCTTGCCTGGGAAAACGATGACCCTGAAAATAACGGTCGAAACAAGAGCAGCCTCGAGTACGATCGCACAACACTTATTAAATTAAAAATGGCTAAGAATATTCGATTTGATTTTAAATGCAAAAGGGATATTTTTTGATATTAAACATAGAATTGACGAGAGAGTGTTCAACAGGATAAAGCAAATAATTATATAAATAAATATGTATGCCATAAATATAGAAACAGATTACAGAAGTTATAATTTCACTCGAGTGGTGCGAGGATCTCAAACCTCGACACCACAGTTGTCGGAAACGCACGACTAATTACTCTACCATTAGTAAAATGTTGCAGAAGAATCTGCTGTACACAGAATCCAATGTGTGGAGGCGCTCCATCTTGCATAAAGGTAATTGAATCAAGACATTGGTGCTGTTGCAGTTGTGGTACAACAAAATTTTCGAGCATGTTATTGTACCTCCTGGCCGTCACGGTGCATGTTACAGGGCCATTGGGAGTAGCCTTCTCGAAAAAGAAATGTCCAAGAATGAATGTGGCTCTGAATCCACACCAGACTGTAACTTTCGGTGAGTGAAGTGGAATCTCTTGGAAGGTACGAGGGTTTTCCGTGTCCCAAATTCGACAGTTATGGGTGTTGACTGTTCCACTTAGATGGAAACGCGCTTCATCGCTCCATAGAATCTGCCATGGCCACGATGCATCCACTTCAACTCTAGCCAGAAATGTCAATACAAAGGTCAGTCGCTTCTCCATGTCGATGGTCAGCAAGTGGTGATTGTGACTAATTTTGTACGGGAAAAAATGCACTATGTTTCTCAGTACGTTCCGCACTGTGCTGTAGGGAACACCCAAGTGTCGTGACACTCCACGTGCACTACTACAGCCTGTAACGTTATCCATTGATTGTTCAACAATAGCGGTGGCAACATCGTCAACGACATTTGAACGAGTCGATTTGCGTCCTCGACCAAGCTGAACTCCAAGATGTCCAGTTTTCTCGAATCGAGCGATCATTCTCCTGAGAGCTTGTGGAAGTAATGGTCCTTTGCGCAATCGACATAACTCTCGAAGTGCAGCTGCAGCATGTCCTTTATTTTCATAAGCATCTTCACAAACAAAGGGTGTTCTGGCAGTGTGACAGCCATAGCTTACAAGAATGAAAATTTCCCAGTTTTATCCTCTTTTATGCCCAGAACATAGTAGCTGCAAACCAAGGGTTTATGCAAATTTTTGTGCTTACAGTGCGAAATTGCAGTTACAGTGACAGTTTATGTTTCTTCACTTTTTTATCTTCCTTTTTTTCATACACAAAAACAGCAAAAGAAATTAAAAAGGAGAAATTCCATATCGCATGTGTTTGTTTTTTGTGATTATTTTGTGTCTTTCAGCATATTTTCTGTTGTACCGCGCCACCTATCGATGTTTCTGGAATTATTTTTTTTCGCGTAATCCCTTGCCGCATGTCTTGAATAGTAGGTTCAACTATTTTGGAACCTTTACACTGAGTAGTTCGATGCATAGAGAGAGCTCAGAGTAGGGGTGTTTTAATTCTGACCACCCGGTATATAACTTGCCATCATATTAGATCTCCTTCATGAAGTTATTGTTTTTATGTTAGAAAACATTCAATTATTACGATAACACTATGTGTCATTGACACGGAGCGTAAAATTCATTACATAGTTTTCACTCAAATATTTACTCCTAAACCTTCAATGAATTCAGAAAATTGTTTAATTTTGGATCCCCAATGCGAAAGGACATTTATATCTTCTCTGGAAATTTGCAATGTATACTCAAGTTTATAATGCTTCATTTATTTGATTTACTTATTACGCTTTGATAATTGTATGTTTGTCTCTCCCGGTGAAAACTGAAATTTTCTTAATTACCGGACATTTACTTCAAAACTAATCTTACAGCTGTTTCGGACGTTATTAAGCGTAATCGAATATGCTTAGAGGATTTAACAAGTGTCAAATTGCAGTAATATTATAAACTTGCAAAATTCATTCATAACACATTCATTTCCAGCACTAAGATTATATCTCTAAACTGAATTATATTCCTTGGAATCTTTTTTTCGAACTATGGCATACGCATTTAGTTGAACAATGAATTAGCGCCTACTTTTATTTTCAGCATTTATTGAAAAATTCGATGTTTCCAACATACAACTCAATAAAGGAATTTCAATTTTTTAAGATAATATATAGTATATACTTTTGAAAAATATTATTATTTGAATAGTATAGATCATCGGCAAAATGTATATTGCTATTGCTTTTACTAAAACTGCTTTTAATCATCTATATTTCTGAATTTTATATATATAGATTTTAGATGATGACTAATATGGATATTGCTTTGACTGAAACTGCTTTTAATCATCCATATTTAAGAAATTTATATACATAGAGTTTAGATGATGACTATAAAACCTGAAACTACATTCAATCATCTATATTTTAGAATTTTATATAGATGGAGCTTAGATGATGACTAATATGGATTTGGTATCAAATTGCAGTGTGGTAATGAGTTTAATTAAGGAGAGGGTCCATTTCTGTTAATTTTTCCATTTCCAGTAAAAATAATTTTATTTTCCTTGAAATAGCGGATTGACAATATATGTAAGGTTTATATGATTCAGCATCAAATACTGGAGGATATAGTATAAACTACTAAACATTTTATTTTTCCGTTTTAGAAATGCCACAGCACTTTGTTTCTTTATAAATTGCTTGTTCTAGCTAAAACTCAAGTAATTTTGATATTTCGAATAAGTATGCAAATTTTTATTTTTTTCGTTATTTCAGGCGATATCGCGATATGTTTGGAAAAGTAATTTATAATATATCGAGAATGGTTCATGATGACCTATAAACAATGCTATCGATTTATTTCTAGCTAAAAGTACTTAAAAATCATTTAGTCGTTTGATAGCAGTAAAAATATTTATTTTTACCTATTTTAGGTCAAAGCATAGTTTAACCTTGTGTACAGATACACCATTAATCAATATAAAATTGCATATAAATTGACTATTTTTTCAACAATCGTTAACATAATTATGATTTTACAGTTTTTTTATTGATTTCCGAAAATAATATATTCTAGAAAAGTTGAAGATGTTCGCCTATTCTGAGTTCCAAGAAAAGCTAAAGGATTCTGACGTATAGTGTTTGAAAAATATTTCCAAATTTTATTCTATTTGTTGTTTTTCTTTCAAGAGATATAACTCTCCACGTGGAAAAATAATATTTTACATATATCGGATACGGCTCGTGATAATTTCTTAGTAATGGTGTTATTAATTTTGGGTAAAATGTATTTACAAAACTTTCATTGTTTTGATAAGAATGAGTTTATTTCTTTTCTCTTACGAATTTTGTTTTATTTTAAATCAAAAATATGAAATATTTTAAACATAGAACACGCTCGCGTCTTAATCATTTAGGATATAAATCAAATGTTAAATATGTATTTAAGTAAGAATGTATTTGATTGTCGGAAACTTCATGACCATCCAGCGGTCTGACGACCACTTAAATAAACACGCCTTTGAAATTACCGATTAGAACCATCATAGTAAATTTTATTCGATTTTTATATCTATTTTAAAAATATCATGCTCACAGTCAAGCTGAAATAAATAAAAAATAATTTAGTTGTATTCAGTGATGCCAACACAGTGTAGATTCATTAAAATTCGTAACTTAGATATTTGACCCCATCAAGAACTTTCCCTGTGTGAATTATACAGAACCTTGATGCCCCAACCGGGGGGAACTGGCCAGCCAACGCTCTACCGTTGAGCTACGGGGACTAAATTGCAAACTCCTATCTTCAAAGTCGACTCTGCATTCTCCTCCCTCTAATATCAGATTACCGGAAAGCTGACCGACCACCTCCTGTTCTTTTTATCCCAGGTTAGCCTTTTGTTACTGCTATTTTTACCCAGGTTAGTATCCTGCGTGATCATTATCTTCTTAATTTTGAAATCGGCGCTCAATCTTCCAGAATTCACTGAATCCGTACGAAGCTCACCTCCAGACCTCCGCCATCTTTTCACTAACCAACAAGGTTGATTTGCTCGGATACCATTGTAAAGAGGCGTGCTGCGCCAACAGGGATACGAACTCTGGGTCTCTGAACTGTCCAGCTGACACTCTACCGTTGAGCTATTGGGATGAAACTGCAAGCTGTTATGGTCGAAGTGGACTCTGTATATTCTTGGTGAAGAAGGTAATAGTACTGAACTTAAATAAAACAATTAGTACTTTCATTTACATTTATCTGAGTTTTGTACTTAATACATGTATATGCTACATAATATCGTAAATGTTTTTAAAATGGTATTAGTAATGGTAAAAGTAATTACTGCTCGCACGAAAGAAATCTGAATTTCACTTTATATGAGACCTCATCTCAGGATTTTAAAGTACTAGAAACTAAGACAAATTTTCTTCCGTCAACGTTGCTGAAACAATCTAGGTTCTGTACTAATTAGTTAAGTTGTAACATTATTTTTTTTTCTGTTTTGAAACTCATGTCTATTGTAGAATTTAAAACTAATTTGTTAAAATTAGTTTGAAATAGGTAGAATTTAATTAGATAGAATTTAAAACTAATTTGTTATAACAAGTGGTAGCACGTTAAATTTCTTTAATTTTCTAAATTTTAAATTATTGTTTTACTTTCATTTTCACTTGGAAAGGAATTTAAAAAATAATTTCAATAATTTTCTTTGAACACATAAAATATCCTAATTGCCGAAAGTAAATTACATTTGCTTCTGTAGTTAGTCATATTTAAGAAGCGGCATTCTAATTTTCATGACATTGCTATTTTCAGAAAGCTACTCCATTGACGGAAACCAAATTTTGTTATAAATATATATTTTGTTTTAAATATAAATATATATTTAGTTTAAATATTCTATATATGATCATATACACATAGAATAATTTTGGGATTTAATTTGTAATTATTGTTCATATGGTATGCAGTGGGAGCATGCGCAATTTGCACTACTAAATATTACGGACCACCATATTTTTATTTTCCTCATACAATGTAATATAGTGTAGAGAAAGTACTGCTTTCGTGAAATTTTTCAAATTCGAGATTTTGATGCCAATATATGTTTTAGGACCTCCTGAACACGTTAAGACTATTTTAGAGTGATGTCGGTGTGTATGTCTCCATATATGTCTGTGATCGAGTTATTGTGCACACGATAGCTGCCAAAAATATTAATGGAATCACACAAAACTTTTTATCCGCTTTGTTAAAAAACAACTTGAACTCGATAGATTTTCTTAAATTGGATTAAACTTTATTTTAATATCGAAATTTATTATTATTTTATATTTTATTAATATGGCAACATAGGATAAAATTTTACATAACCATGCATAAAAGGGGGTATTCAATAGCTCAGTGATCTTAAAATTTAATAATGTTAATCATTGTTGTGAAAAAATAGCCACGATATAATTTTTGTGTTCATGACATCAGTATACCCTCTTGGGGGAAAGTTACCCCCCGGGGGTACATTTACAAGTACAGTATCAATATAAAGATTTTTTCCAAATCCTTCTTAAATAATAAAAACCAATGTCTGTCTATCTGTCTGACTTATCGGTAGGCCCGGGTTCGTTTCCCGCCACAGCCAAAACTGATGCCGTGTTCACGCGGAGTACGATCACGTTAAACATGTGGGACCGTAAGTCCTTCCGATCCCCCGATGATATTTTCGATCCCCAAGAAACCAATTTGTCTGAAAATTCATCAAAAACGTGCTAAAACATACAACCAAGTGAAAATATTAGCTACCAGAATTTTTTTAATTCCATGAAACTATGGTTTATATTTAAGGAACGATATATAGATTTTGTAGTCCGCAATCGCATATTATCTAACTGATACATTCTGCCGAAATGTTATCATTTGTTTAATCTGCTGGAGAAGAATTCTTGTTCGCATCTATGGATCTTGGGTGTAGCTTAGTTATCAGACGTTTGCGGTGAAGGTTTGAGGCGACGGCTACCTAGGCCTGACTTGATTGAGAAGTGAATGCTGGGCTCTAATATTTTGGCTATTTTTTGGCAAAAAGTTAGGGCCCCATCTTTAATATTACTATTGGAACCAACTGAAAATATCTCGAACGGCTGGCATAAAAAGGATTATTTATGGTATCTTTTCTTCCTCTCGGTCTGCTCTTCGAGGCGTGCGCGCAAAGTCCGCAGTCGCGAACGGCCGCCCTTTGGCTTTTCCTAGTTTCGCGCGAAGCTCGAAACTGGGAAAAAGGCTCCTCCCCGCGGACGGAAGCGACGGAGGCACGCCGAGAGGAGCAGACCGAGCGGCCTTCCGAGAGGTTGGTGGTAGGGAAATGAGGGTACGGTCCCTGTGGATGCCTCTCCGACTGGGTTCCGGTCGAAATTGGATGAATAAAAAGAAAATTATGTGGAATGTCGCGGAGGGCGAAGTACCCGAGTGGTTAGCGCGCGGGATTTGCACTTGGTAAACCCGGCTTCGATTCCCAAAATTGCCGCCATGTTCAAGTCCGTAAATCCTTCAGAGGACTTACAGACTAAAACAAATTTACACTGGACTGGAAAAAAAGAAAGTCGCCATGTTCAGGCGGAGTACGATCACATTAAACATGTGGGTCCGTAAGTCCTTCCGAGGGGTTGGTGGTAGGGGAAGGAGGGTACGGTCCCTTTGGATGCCTCTCCCACTGGGTTCCGGGCCAAATTGGGTGAATAAAAATAAGTTATGGAAATTGTCGCGGAGGGCGCGGTAGCTAAGTGGTTACTCGCAGGAATTGCACTCGGTAGGCCCGGATTCGATTCCCGCCACTGCCGAAACTGCCGCCGTGCTCACGCGGAGTACGATCACGTTAAACATGTGGTACCGTAAGTCTTTCCGAGAGGTTGGTGTTTGGGGAAGGAGGGTATGGTCCCTGTGGATGCCTCCCCCACTGAGTTCCTGTCAAAATTGCGTGGCACTTCCTGATCGTTTAAACAGTTACCTTACATCTTTCTGGTAGGTCGCGCCAGCGAGTTTGCAACGATCAAAATTTGCCACGGTTGGAATTTTCAAGGGTAGCGAACAGGCTGGTCGCCAAAAGCGGCTAGTCTTAAATAATAAAAGGCAATGTATGTGTGTCTGTCTGTCTTATACACTATACGTTCAGCGACCGCTCGTCGGAGAGCTACGAAATTTGGCAATCGGAGACCCGGAGGGTGGGAAGGGGACATGTAAAAACTGATTTTTAAAATTTTAATTATTTGTTTTGTTAATTTTTTATGCGATTTTGATCGTTTTTTGCCATTTTTGCCCTTTTTCTCCACGATCCAGACCTCGTAGGAAAAAACAAATCACACCACCGGAAATAGCAGTCAATTACAAGTAAAAATATATAAATTTTAAATCTCAGGGTCAAATTCAAATATTTTTTAAATATTTTGAAACAAAAGTCATTTTCAGTTCAAAATAAACCAACTTTCGTTTTTAAAACCTCCCATCGTAAAAACTACTCATAATTTCGACTAATAATTTACATTTTTAGAAAGGTCAAAGATCTAGCATTCTTACAAGTTCAAGCTGGTGACGAAATAATGAAAATTGCCCACAGGATCGTAATTTTTAAGACGTCATGATTTCATATTTCTCGACCAATTCTCTGCAAAGCTCCGATCCTTCCCTGACAGCCCGGGTCAGAAATGGGGGGACATCACCCCGTTGCATCGGGTTTCTATCGTCGCAGAGATCAAGAAGACGGGGGCTTTACGGTAGTCAAGAAAGTACGTCGGTCTAAATTTGGCGAATAAAAAGAAAGTTATGGAGATTGTCGCGGAGAGCGCGGTAGCCCAGAGGTTAGCGCGCGGGAATTTCACTCTGTAGGTCCGGGTTCGATACCCGCCACTGCCAAAACTGCTGCCGTGTTCACGCAGAGTACGATCACGTTAAACATGTGAGACCGTAAGACCTTCCGAGAGGTTGGTAGTAGGGGAAGGAGGGTACGGTCCCTGTGGATTTGCCACGGTCAGAATTTTCAAGGGTAGCAAACAGGCTGGTCGCCAAAGGCGGCTAGTTTAAAATAAAGGGTAGCAGACTATAATTGTAATCAATTGGGCCAACGATACCAATTTTACACATTATTTTTGTAAAATTGGGAGAAAAAGCCCACAATCTAGTTAAAAATATGGTATGACAAAGGCAATTTGAGCCAAAGTACAGTTGATTACTACAGTTTATGAAGAACTAACTATTCAATAAACAAAAAATGCTCTTAAAAGATGGACAATAAAAACTTTCGAACAGTACCGTTTTTTGTACCCGTGTAAAATCATCCAATTACGTGCTATACGCAAATGTGCTTTTTTTAAAGATTTCGGATAATTATGTATTCACGTAGTTCACCTTCAGTTATACCTATGAATTGTATTGATATAAAACTTTTGATTAAGTATTTTGTTTTCCATTGTAACTGATCGCAATTTTGATACTTACATTTTGTCTAGAAATGTGCTGTTATGTTTAATTATAGTTTTGGTGTATTCTCGCAGTATGAAATCTTTTGTAGTTTTTCGACATGGAATTGGTACTAGAAAAGTTTACTTTGGCATTGTAGGAGAACGTAAAACGCAATTTCAACTGAAAAATTTGTGGAGATGGGTCAAATGTACAATATAAAAATTCAATATTCATAAATATACAATATAAAAACTATCTGACAGATGGCAATTTCTTTTCAACATCATACACTTTAAAAAGGTCTATACACTTATTTACTATCCGCCATTTTTTATCATTTTATTTAGATTCACACCCATATTTATGCAGTAAGATAACTTCATATGAGCAATTGATTAATGCAGTTAGACTTCGTGTAACTGCACCAATCAATTGCTTACATAAAGTTATATGACTGTATAAATTTGCATCGTGTTCAAACTGCGCCTTTTTAAAAAAAAGAGAAGATTCACAGAAACAGGCATCCACCGTATGCCTATTTGTTCTTAGCGGAACTTAACCTAAATATTTAATTTTCTTTAATATTTAAAACAAGTTACAAAGGCATATACATGTAATTTAGTATTACTGCAATGACCAATTCTTGTTTTATTCTTAACCTTAAAGACATAATGTAGATATTCAAGACTATTGAGTGTATTTTCTTTCACGCATATGTACATAAAATATTCAATAGTAACTCAGAAATTGGACACGATAAAATAAGGATATTCAATAGTCTAGACAAAATAAAACAATTCTTAGTTTTCCGGAATCAGCATTTATTTTGCCCAAAAAGGACACATTCGTACACACAGAGGGAACATTTGCATTTATATCCGTTCTAAAGTTTTAGTTTCCTGACACTAGACACGGAAAGGTTACTTGACAGAATAATATGTTTTAAATTTAAAAAAATACCATAACTGTAAAACGAATGTGACGCAGTTTTTGACTTTTTTGACATGTAAAATAGATTGTTTTGAGGTATTTGTATTTTCCAACACGGGAGGAAATGTGGAGTGGTAGCATACCTGAGAATGAATTAAGACACTTGATTTTGAATTCAACCTATAGGATTTTAAGTTAAATAAAATCTAATTTTCTACATTTTGCGTCCAACAAAATGTATAAAGTAATAAAATCTATCGAATGTTAGAGTCAGGGGGTTACTGTTAGCAAGTGCAGAAGAAATATTTTACATGTTTATATGTGCAATGTATTAACCAGAGCTATAATTAGCCTCAACAATAAGAGGGTGCCTAACACGTAAGTTTGTGAGTGCCACTTAAAATTATCAGCATCCAGCACATCATCCATAACTATCCAAAATTGCTATGTGTACTGATTGGTTAGAGGTCTACGGACACACTTTTTCCCATAATTACCTTGGTTCGGGATGTCTTAAGATCTTGTTTTGTAAGAGAAATAGGGTTTTTGTGACATTCCTGTCACAGTCTGACTTGAACCTTTGTAGCCGAGGAAAGTCTTTGTGTTAATCTCGCATGAGTATAATGAGTCTACCTGGCTGGATACATTCACCACCTAGCCGAGAAGAAGACTCTACGTCTAAACGTCTTTGCCGGTACTTAAAATACAGCAAAAAAAGCTCGAGATCCCTTTAGACCGAGGCAATCAACCGAGAATGTGCTTAACCATCTTACATCCAGGTTACAGATGGTTGAAGGAATATGGTCCTCCATCCCTCAGGAAACTATCCGCACGTTCATTGCATCTGTTTCTCGAAGGGTTGCTGCTTGTATTACAGCAAGAAGTAATCCTACTGGCTACTTATCACCCTGTCTATGCCATTAGTGTATTGTATTCGCTTTCTAGAATTAACACCACTTATTCATATATGCCATCTCTGTCTGTGTGACCTTTATCATCACACTCTATTCGCTCTTTCATGGTGTTGCATTTTCTGTGTCGGGTTGTGTATGTACTTTTCAGGTTGTATCTAAATATATATTTTTTTTGTTATTTTAGACATCCCTACTTTATTAGTACCAATATTGCTTCTTGAGGCTTCGTCCCGAAGTTAATTTAAATTCCAAGGACGTTTCATATTAACCTGGTAAGCCCGTGATAGTGGGGTTAGAATACTTAGATGATAGTCAAATGCTCAAAGTCTGACTCCTAGTTCGTAACAATTGTGATTCTTAAGAGATACTTAATACATGTCAATAGTAGTCCAATATTGCATATCTTGGCGTTTGTGGCATATCTGGCGCATCTATGGCATATCTTGGCGTCCAATACTGCATATATTGTCATTGGAACTATTTCCGATATAACGCCAATATTGGGGATATATTCACCACCAATATTGGCAATATATTCACCACCAATATTGGCGATATATTGACCACCAATATTGGCTAGTATATCGGCATAAAAATTGTTTGGTAATATTGGCTCTACGTTGAAAAATTACTAATATTTGTAGAATATTCGCAACTGCGGCGTGGTTCCGCTGAAAAACTTACAATTACACCTTGGCCGCTGATCGTTCTTACGCACGCTACTTGCTCGATTACCGAGCATAACTCCAGATTAAGATTAATTGGAAAATGCATCATGAGAACACACAATAAATATTAAATAAGGTTAATTGAAATACAGCTTTTATTTTAAAACACTTATAGTTAATCTTATTAATTAAATTTAAAACACAAAAAATATCTTAAATTCGTACAATACAGTACACTAATTCGCGGACATTGAATAATGATCATCATGATCTCTCCCCTCTCTCTAGTTTTTAATTATCATATTAACAATTGAGTTATTCAGTTAGATTCCTTATTAAACTCTAATTTTAATCTCTGGTACTCAGCCTGCAGCAGAAGAGGATAAAGGATTTACCCCTTTACAGAAATGGAAGGAACACATCGGGACGGCTCTCCTCCGTCGTTTGTTTGATGACCAGACACTTGACTTTCAAAAAACCCAACTAACTTCTCTTTCAACTCTTTGTCTCTTCGCCGGGAAACGGGCAACGCCCTGGCCAGGCCCCATGGCTGACGCTTGGCCGCTATAGGTTGTGAAACCCATAAATTCAATAACGGGCTCCATGGAATCATTGGATTTGGTCCCTTCCAAAGGTTTGGCTAAAATTGGGGGGGGGGGGGTGCTAGTCCTCTTGCAGGTGTCCATTTTATTTTAAAATAACATAGCGTCCTTTATCATTTCCTCACGACTGCAGCTGGTCTCCTACTCAGGGCAATGGAATTTCAAACGTTTCCAAAGAGAGGGGGGGGGTTGTTGTTGAAACCCAGACCGTCCGACCTACCAGAAAGGTGTAAGGTAACTGTTTGGACGGTCGGGAAGTGCCACCCAATTTAGACCGGAACCCAGTGGGGGAGGCATCCATAGGGACCGTACCCTCCTTCCCCTACCACCAACCTCTCGGAAGGACTTTCGGACCCACATGTTTAACGTGATCGTACTCCGCATGAACACGGCGGCAGTTTTGGCAGTGGCTGGAATCGAACCCGGGCCTACCGAGTGCAACTCCAGCGCGCTAACCAATGGGCTACCGCGCCCCAAAAAAAGAGAGGGGGGGTTGAGACCCAGACCGTCCGACCTACCAGAAAGGTGTAAGGTAACTGTATGGACGGCCGGGAAGTGCCACCCAATTTAGACCGGAACCCAGTGGGGGAGGCATCCACAGGGACCGTACCCTCCTTCCCCTACCACCAACCTCTCGGAAGGACTTACGGACCCACATGTTTAACGTGATCGTACTCCGCACGAACACGGCGGCATTTGTGGTAGCGTGCAAATCTAGCGCGCAAACCACGGGGATACCGCACCCGAGATGGCCAACAGCACGCGGTGTTCCGAGGTGGTCACCCACCAAGTACTTACCGCGCCCGATGCTGCTTGACTTCGGTGATCTAACGAGAACCGGTGTTTTCAGCACGGTACGGCCGTTGGACCTAAGAGAGGGGGGGTGTAATACTTCCTAGAAGTGAAGTGGCGACAGAAAAATTCTAATACTGTCCCACGACAGCAACCAATATAATATAAATTATTATGTAATATTCTAAATGCGGGTTATATATTGGTATACCAATATTGACCATAACTAGCCATTACTAAATCATTAATGGCAGTCAGTTTGGTTTTATACTGCCCAAATGTCCACATTTTCATATTAATGGAATATTAGGCATATAGTGGAAGACAATATTAGAATGATATTAAGGAATGTCTGAATTTCTATAGTTAGCACAATAAGTATATTATAGCGGCAAATGGGTGTCTCTTTTAAAGAAGAGGGTGAAATTTTAATACTTAAAATGCCAAGATAGTGCAAGATGATAATCAGAAGATGTTCGAATCATGTTTCCCGCATACTGAAAACCATCTATGGCAGTGTCGGTACACAAAAATCCTATCTAATAATTTATAATTTTATTATTATAGATTTTTTCCAGAAACTATAATAAGTGCACTGAAATAATTTTTAATTACTGGTGATTTCTTCAAGGTCTGAAATTACAATACGAGAACTTGTTTGATATTTGGTAGTTTCAATCTGAGTAATAGTTATACAATAAACAGTATGAAGTTGGTACCTGAAAAATAATTAAGTGAAAATATCAGGATTTATTTCAGACATACTCAACATTTTAAAAAGAGTGCAAAAAAGCTGAATTTCTATGCCTAAGGATTAATTAGTCTTATTACGTATAATTTAGTAAAAGCGGACGAAAATCAATCTTTGTTTATAATAGAAGTAAAACCCTCATCTTGCAGCCATCGTTTAAAGTGCTTGGAATGCTTTTGTCAATTATATACCCGATTTAATCCCATTAAACGCAGAAATAAATAAGTTCTCTTTCTTCCTTCTCCCCCTGCTGGTTAAATATTTGCAAATTAGTAATTATTACCAATACATTATGTCCCCTTTCAAAGCAGATTATGCACTTCATTAAACCTGACTATTTCTTATTCTCGATCAATAAAAGAAGTTATAATTGCCTAATACCTCCTGTGGTTTCTTTTAAAGAATTTATTTCGTACTCAAACATTTATATTGTTTGAATAATTGAATTAAGATCACTGGCAAGGATGTGCTTGATCACCACAGGTATAATGAGAATTATGGCACATATACTTTTTGAAGTCATCTTCTTTTCTTATAACGAAGTCATCCGTTATTCCATACTTATGAAGCTAAAATATGCAGATCGTCTTTACTGATGCTGGTCCTGGTCCTTAAACATGCTTATATAAGTTGTTTATTACACAAAGGTTATTGTGTTTCTTCTTGTAGTATTGTGTTTCTTCTTCATAAATCTAGGAGGCTAAAGTGAAGCTCCGAGATTGGTTAAAAACATTAACTAATAGGAAGATGTCTGGTCGTATTCGCGTGAGGTCAATCAATGGTAGCTGAAGAGGTGTATCAGACCTCAAGCAAAAAAAGGCGGTAACCAAAAGGTTCTACAGATTCCATATACACTTCGAAGACAGAGACTCAAAACGAAATGTCCTGATATATACTTGGACGACATATTCAAAAGAGACTGCAACAAAATGTCCTGAAATAAACACTTCAACTACAGATGAGATGAGTACCAGATGTAGTACTATAGAAATTGACTTTAGTAGAGTAGGAGTATAACATCTGATTAGTACCAGTACAATATGATCAACTTCAGTACGATTAGAAGTATAACACTTTGAGTTAGTACCAGGACGATATACATTAATGTAAGAATACCAGACAGAGTACGAGAGATGAAACAGAACCAACGTACGAGCTGTGTGTCAAATTTGCAAGAGAAATTGAAGATATGTGCGTATCAATTATTGTAGCAGGACATATACCATGTTGATAAATAGAATTTACCTGGTCTCACATATCCTATCTCCTCCGCAAATAATATGTGATATATTGTTGTAATTAATTTAATAATTAATTTAATAAATAATGGTAGTTTTAAAGTTAAAATGGTGCAGTTAATTATAACATTATCTTAATAAATATTCTAATACAGAAACTCGCATTGAAGATAATATGGCGGGTTTTATTAGCGGCACAACGTAAATATGTTTCACGACTATATGATGTACGACCATATTTCACGATATAGTATGATGTACGACCATGTTAATTATGAATAATTTAATGAGTCTAGAATCTAATTTAAAGTTATTCTTATTTCCAGCACTACACATAGTGTTCAAAGTTCTTGAAATCCGCAGACGAAGATATGCATGTCTGGAAATTTCGAAGCATGGAATGTCGAATGCGTTAAACGAATACGCCAGGACGTTCGCGGACACATGCTGATGGATCCCTCAACGACTCTGGCGACCAGCTCAGCATCATATGTTACAGCAGTCTGCAGTCTTGTAAACAAGGCTTTTGAGGTAACCCCAAGAGAAAAAATCAATGCGGGATAAATCGGAGGACTATAGTGGCTAACCAACGGGTTCTTCCTACAACCTACTTCCGGCCGATCCATCTTACAAGAAAGGTTCTATTGAGATAGTCCAGCACATCCTGGCTGAAACATATACAGCTGAAGATGACAAGAAATATGAATATATACTTTAATACTATAATAAATAATTGCAATTGGTACTTATAATTGTTATATCTAATAAACATGTGTTGTATTATCTGCATACCTTTCTTTTTGTTTCTTCATGCACCTGTAGTACCCCAGGTACGTTTGAGACTACATGTTCCTCTGCAAAATATGTTCGTATTTGTATGCCTAATCTACCCTTAAAATTTATCAAAGTCCTATTGTACTACCCTGTATATATATTATAGATTATGTCCAAGAATTATATATATTATAGATTATGCCCAAGAATTATATATATTACAGATTATGTCCAAGAATTATATATATTATAGATTATGCCCAAGAATTATATATATTACAGATTATGCCCTAGAATTACACTATAGAAACAAAAGTATCCAGACACTTTGGATGTTAGAATGCTTTTCGAATTTCTAAGCAAATACATGGCGAGGTATTCTGTAACTTTGGCAATGTGATGAACATGCTTTAACGCACACTTTTCAGTGAAGTTTCGGTGACTTGTACATTTATGGGACCACCAAGATATTGAAAAAGGGGGAAAATATATTTGATCACCCTGTTATAAAAACCTGGAAATGATTTGTAACTTTCACAAAATAGTTAACTAGCTTTGTTGAATGTGGATAAGCATTTCGTAAAACAAAAATATATATTCATGAAGATATAAACGTTTCTTTAAAAAAACAAATTTTGTTACATGTTTCTTGCTTACAATATCCATAGGTTTCAATCAAATTTCATGAAACTTACAGTACATTTGCCAAAGTCGAAGAAGAACATTATAATTCAATTGAAAATTAAAGCATTGAATATACGATGAGATATAAGCATTTGAAGAAACTAAGTTTTTACTGCGCTGGCCCGAAATATAGCAATAGTTTTCGTTCATGATTTTGTAGTTGTAACATATAGAGTAACTTCTATAAAAAATGACTGTAGAGTAACTTCTGTAAAAAGTCCACGGGAATATCGTAAAAATTCATAAAGATATAGACAATATAGTGATCAGTTTTTCTCTAACTCTCTGAAAGTTCCTGGATGATAAGAGGGTTTCCACAAATTGACATTTTACAAATTCATCGGTCAACCCTGTTCTGAAAATCAACTAGTCCAATTTTATGCAAATAATGATCATGTTCAGGAGTGTCCGGAGACTTTTGACCATTATTTGCATAAAATCTAACTAGTTCAATTTCAGAACAGGGGTGTCCGATTAATTTATAAAATGTCCAATTGTGGAAAACCCCTTATCATCCAAGTACCTTCAGAGAGTCAGAGAAAACCTGATCACTATATAGTCGATATCTTTGTGAATTTTAACGATATTTCAGTGAATTTTTTATAGAAGTTGCCTTACAGTATTCTCTACAAAATCATGAAAGAAAACTATTGATGTTTTGCTCCTACGCGGTAAAAACTGAGTTTCTTCAAATGCTTAGGTATCATCGTATATTCAATGTTTTAATTTTCAATTGAAGTATAATGTTCATCTTCCACGTTGGCAAATATTCTGTAAGTTTCGTAAAATTTGATTGAAACCTATGGATATTGTAAGCAAAAAGCATGTAATGATTTCTTTTTTAAGAAACGTTTATATCTTCATGAATATACGTTTTTATTTTAAGAAAATTCTTATACACATTGAACAAAGGTATTTAAATATTTTGTGGAGTTACAAATTTACAAATCATTTCCAGCTTTTTATGATACAGGGTTGATCAAATATACTTTTCCCCTTTTCTAATATCTTGGTGGTTCCCTAAATGCACAAGTCACCGAAACTTTACTGGTAAGTGTACGTTTAAGCATGTTCTTCACATCGCCAAAGTTACAGAACATTTCGCCAAGTATTTGTTTAGAAATTCGAAAAGCATTCTAACATCCAAAGTGTCCGGATACTTTGGATCTTATAGTGTATATACTAGTTATACAATTGGCGTTAAACTGAGTTACTAAGCCAACCATCATATTTTGTCCCTTTGATGTCCCACATGTTTCGATTTTACGTTTTTTACTCAGAGTCACCGTCAGTAGACCTGCACCATTATACTTCATCGAAGAATCTATTCTTGAATAATTTCGCATATGTAGATCAATTAATACGCCCGCTTTAACTTTGTCACTTATTTGTAATGAGAATTGTAAAAAATGAAAAAATAAACTGCTCAGAGAATTGTAAAAAATTGTTATTGAGATAATGAAAAGCTGCTTCGTGATTGTCATTCTGTATGGTTTTAAGAAAAAATTAAAGGTGTACTAATTTAAAGTGCAATAGTGGTTGTATGATTAAATTGGAGTCAACTCTTGTAGAACGTTGCATGTGCAAATCTGGCGCAAAATCCCTGCACTAGAAAGGCAGGTTGGAATAATTTGGTATCGCCAAGTGGGGGATTATTTTTGCGGTCAGCAGTTGTAAACAGAAACGTACTTAAGGGCATTTATCCTTGACTTTATATGCCAGTATGAATATTTTAAATGGTTTTACATTTTTTTAATTTTTTTTATAATTGTGATACATAGAAATAATGCTTATAAAAATTTTCAAAATAAAATAATTTAAGCAGGGCACGGAATCAAAACGAACATTTTGTTATATGCATCAGAGAGGAAAATCATTTCGGTAGTTTTAGAGGAGATAGTTTGATAACACAAGTTGAAAACCCAACATTGAAAGATTTTATTATATAGCAATTATTTTTTAAATCGTGGAAACTGGATCCACCTGACAGTACTTATTGTCAGATTCGTATTTATCAGCTTTGAATTAGAGTAAAATTCAGCTGGTGTGGTTTTTAAAGCATTTTGGCTGTAGAACAGTGTAATGTATGTGACTGTATGAAATAAGTATGCAAAAGAGATAAGAAAAAAAGTATGCAAGAGAGATAAGTATTCAAAGGAGGATAAGAGTTCCATGAAAATATATGCACACCATTCGTTCCCATACAAAGGCTTCTTCATAATTTTCTTGTTATATTCGGTTTTTAGTTTTGCAATTAAAATGAAAGGAGTAATGAATGTCCCAAACTTTCTGGTTTAGTATATTATTAATCATAATCATGTTGATAATTATGTATTTGTTTATATCGATTAGTTATATTGTGGAATACCCGTAGCCACTGAAAGATGATTGAAACGAAAATTGAACCACAGCATATATCAAAACTATGAAAATATATCAAAACCAAATAATGGAGTTCTTTAATACCGTTTATTAAAACCATATTGAAGTAAAGGAATAATAAAAATAAATGGTTAAGAGAATCCATCTGCGTTGTCAATATAAGAAAACCTTCCAAACACAATTTCAAAAATGTTGCTTCAAATCAACATAGAAAAAATTGTTCAATGTTATATTTTAATTGAGTCAATATTTGCAAATTTTTATGCGTTTAGGTATTTCTATCTATGGTTTTTATTATAAATTCAACCTTTTTAAAATTGCTATTTTTTTCACCAATCAATGTAAAATGTATAAATGTAAAAAATAATTTTTATGCCTGTAAAGAACCAAAAGTAAAGCAAAAAATAAATAAAATAAAATAATGATATTCAGAAAGAAATAGTAAATTTAAAACTTTTGGAATTTTATGTATACAAAACATTCTGCATAAAACTTGCCGCTGGCATTAAGCAGCAATTTGAAAAATGTTATATATATTCACAATATGAATTTCAGTTTCGCGTTTGAGAAATATAGAAAGAGTTTCATTAGATTAAAACAAATGTGTTGGAAAGTAAAAAGAAAACATAATATTCATCCACATTACCAGGTATTTTAAACTTGGTTATAAGGGGCTATAGCTTTAAAAATTTTCGAAAAATTCATAAGTTTCTCAATGGAAAACAATGTTAGTAACTAAATGTGCTAGTTATATAAAAAGACAATTGAAAACATAGACAATAATCTTTCCTACGCATTATTTCGCCAGAACATATGCAATATTCATTACAAATTTGGTATCAGAAAACACACGCAGGCATACATAAAAGAAATAAATCTGAATGCCAGGCTCAAAAGCAGGCATGACAGCCCCATTTTCTTATTAAAATGAATAAAGCCGACCATAGGAGAATGTGGACACCCACCATGTGGTGGTGATTTGAGGGGGGATTTGTCTCCAGAGGGGTCCGGACCTCTAATATTTTTTTAGGGAAAAAAAAGCATGACGCATTCACAAAGAGCAGGAAGTCAGATATGAAAGGAACATTTCATAAATGTTACAATTTTCTGCAATTTTCTATAATTTTCTATAGTCTACAATTTTCATGTGCGCTCCTGACTTTTTGGAAAGTTTAATACAATAAAATGGTTACATTTAGCTATAAAATAAATAAGTTTGCAAGTACTTTTAATACAGATCAATTAATTCCGGCCATTTTCCCCAGGGGAAACGATATTTTGCTATGGTAAAGTTCATTGGAATTGTGGCATCCTTGCTCATACAGTATCATAGTTTTATTTTATTTTAGGCACATTTAATTACCACGTCAAAATAAAACCGAATTTTCTACCCCCCTGAAGATTGATTGATATTATTACTGAGATGGTCTCATTCTGAGCATAACTGAATTTATTTCACCTAGTTAGGATGCCAGTGGGATAGGAGACGCCCACATTTTGTTCTGGGATTCTCTAGAGGGGTCGAACTTATTAACTACGACTGTCATCCTATACTATCGACGTCACTGTATCTTGACTACATAGCACAATTCAAAAACTCTTCGTGAGTTTTTTACGTCTAGACGTTGCTACTCCAAGTTTGCGTTTTTAGTAAAAAAAGTATATAAAGTGTAATATATATATATGATAAATGGAAAATATTTATTATTTATCTTATGAAATTTGATCGTTTATGTTTCAAATAATTTAAATCAGCTATTTCAAAATGAGATTATTAAAAATCAACGCAACTTTGGAAAATAAAATAAAAAAAAATCTTTTTATTATTAGAAAGTGGAAAATTTTGCATCATTATATATAACTGAAGCACTTGTATTTTATAAAGTAAAAAAAAATACTTGTTTAACCGTAATAATGCGAAATTTCTCTGTGGTTTGGTAACTCCTCATCAAGTCCTCCTTTGAGAAAATGATGAAACGCATGAGAAAATTCTATCCTTCTGACGTCAAGCTGACAACTTTTTTTGGTTGCCGGATTAACAGAGCAAGCTCATATTAAAAAACTTATACGTAATTAGTCCATTATATGTAATTAGTTATGGTAAGGATTTATAAGAAAATCAATCTTTGTTCGTTATATCAGTACAATCCCCACTGTACATTCAGAACTAAAAGTGCTTTAATTGCTTTGTTTCTTTCTATAACAATTACACTCCATTATTCCAAAAATAAATAGTACATTTAATCACACACCCTTGCTAGTAATACATTTGCAAATTAACAATTATTTATAATACATTACTTCCATGTCACCAGCAAATGGTGTATTTTATTAAATCTGGTTATTTCTTATTCCCAATCGAACATAAAAGAAATGTAATTATCTAGTTTCTCCAGTGAGACCTTTCTAAAAACATTATATGTCATGCTCAAGCATTCATAATGTTTAAATAATTAAATTAACTTTGCAATTAGGCTACAAATTTGTATCTTTTATTGGTACTAAAAGGTGCAAATTGTCGCTATTTATTTGCGATAGGATTTTCTATGAAGGTAGTACCAGGCTTATTTATGAACGACCAATTTACGAACATTCGCACTTACGACCGAAATTTCAAAATACGCAAAGTCGAACATTTTATTTTTAAATAAATATTTATTTCAAGTATTATTTTAGTATATTGCTGATACAAAAATTTGGAAGTATTGAGACCATTTGCGTATCATTAATTTAAACGACAAATATATGATGTATCCGAAGTTCGAGAAGGTGATTTCACACAAAATACAGAACGCAGATGAAGAAAGTTAAATAAAATAATTATGCCGTGTCAAATATAACTGCTAACAGCCAAAATATTCCAAACCTCGCAAAATTGTGGTAATTAACACATTTTCTTGAATCGGCCATTTCATACAACAGAGCTCAAT
Source organism: Amaurobius ferox (assembly GCA_951213105.1). NCBI lineage: Eukaryota > Metazoa > Arthropoda > Arachnida > Araneae > Amaurobiidae > Amaurobius > Amaurobius ferox. The sequence continues at coordinate 22,329,716 of OX578145.1, read as the reverse complement.
AGAAGTGCATAGTAAGCAGAAGTTCTGTCATCTGCTAAAAATGCGTTTATGTCTTACATTGTAAAAAGAACTGATGTGGGCAGCACATGACTTTCCTTATATAATGCAATGAATTTACTACTTTTACAGTTAAAAAATTATTATTATTATAGCAGATACTTATCTTTTTTCCAAGATATAGAATTTTCTTTAATTAGTCGTCATTTTCATTGATTTAGCATCATTTTTATCCATTTGGCGAGATGTTCGTTAATTTGGAAATATTTAAAAAAAAATCGCCAAGTTGGCGACATTCCGCCAAATTCTTCGCCAAAATATCGCCAAGCGTTATGAGCAGGGAACTAAGTTATTCTTTGAGCAAATAAATGAATATTGGCGTTCAAATGCAAAATAATTACTCAAAGTATGTTTTCTCATGAAAGGAACGAGCTAGATCCACGAGAATAATATCACCAAATTTATCGCATGATATTACATATGAAAAGTGAACATGTTCCTCAACAGTTAATATTTTCTTTTAATTTATAGGATTTTTTGATAAATTCATTTGAAAAATGTGCAATATCTCGAAAACAGCTATCGTTGACATAACTTTTAAAGCTAGCTTTCTAAAAGTTATGTCAATCGTTTTCTAAAGAAAAATTACATAAGATATGTCTATTTACGTAACTTTATTAAAGGTTTTGAATTTTTGATGATTATTTTTCAAAATATCACTCGAAAATTTAGGGGGGTTATGAACATTCGATTGTGTTTAAAAACAATAGGCTTCCAGTATTCACAGATTGTGTTTTTGTACCAAATTTCATTCGAATCGCTCCATTCGTTCGCGACATATCGCCTCCACAGACTCACTGACACACACACACACAGACATCACCTTAAAAAATATTCGATTCGTGATCAGGGATGCTTGAAACGTGTTCTCCCGTCGAAAACTCGAATTCGAATTTTCGACCTCGTCACAATACTTTCCTTATACATTATGTATATAAGGAAACTAAAAAATCCGATGTGGGCAGCACATGACTTTCCTTATATAATGAAATGAATTTACTACTTTTGCAGTAAAAAAAAATAGATAATTTTTATAGTTGATATTTATATTCTTTCCAAGATATTGAATTTTCGTTAATGAGTCGTTAATTTCCATGAGTCATCATCAATGAGTCATCATTGATTTAGCGTCATTTTTATCCATTTGGCGAGTTTTTCGTTAATTTAGCAACATTTAAAAAAGTCGCCAAGTTGGTGACATTCCACTAAATTCGTCGCCAAAATCTCGCCAAGCGTTATGGACGAAGAAATAAGTTATTCTTACAGCAGATAAATGACTATTGGCGTTCAAATACAAAAGTATTACTCAAGCTATCTTTTTTCATGAATGGAACGAGCTAGATCCACGAGAATGATGTCACCAAATTTATCGCATGGTATTACATATGAAAACTGAACATTTTTCTCAAAAGGAAATATTTTTTTTTTATTTTATATGACTTTTTGATAATTTTTTTGAAAAATGTGCAATATCTCGAGAACGGTTCATGTTAGCGTTCTAAAATTTATGTCAATCGTTTTCCAATAAAATATTACATAGGAAATGTTCACTTGCGCAACTTTATTAGCGGTTTTGATTTTTTGACGATTTTTTCAAAATTTCACTCGAAAATTTAGGGGATTCTGAACATTCGACTGCGTATAAAAACAATAGACATCCAGTGTTTAATTGATTGTGATTTTTATACCAAATTTCGTTAGAATCGGTCCATTAGTTTGTCAGTTATCGTCTCCACAGACTCACTGACACACACACACACATACTTTCACTTTCACACACACATATACTTTCACTTTCACACACACACATACTTTCACGCATACACACACATTCTTTCACACACACACACAGGCATCTCTTCAAAAATGTTTGATTCGTGATCAGGGATGCTTGAAACGTGCTCTCCCGTCAAAAACTCGAATTCGAATTTTCAACCCCATCACATTACTTTCCTTATACATTATGTATATATGGAATGTAAAAAGGCATATGTGTTTGTGTGTGTGTGTGTGTATATGTAAAATCTAAGCGTCGCACCTCAATGAAATTCAGTACACATGTACTTTACTCCGGTCGGCCATTAAGCTGCTCTATGGCTTCGAATGAGTCGGTCGGCCTGATTCTTCCACACATATACTTCAGGACCAGAAAGTTGATCCTTGTAGATATTTTTTAGTTATTTTATATTTTCGTCCGATGTTGAGAAATATTCACACAAATCGGTTCCTTAGCGACAGAAAACATTACCATAGGGTTTCCATATTGAAACCATCGGGAAAACTGTAGAAAGTTCTTTCTAGTGATCATTTCAACCGTATTCGTAGAACAAAATCCTTAATATGTATTTATTTTTAAAGAAATATATCAAAATTTGTCTTTTAGCAATTTTCAAAATAGTGGTAAAATGTTTATGGCTTTGTTCATTCTGTCTGTCTGTCAGTCTCTTTGTCTTTCTATCTGTCCGTTCGCACGATAACTACCGTAAAAATGACTTTATCAAAATGAAATTTTAGTATGTTGTTAAGGCGATCTATGGGACATATAGGAATGAAAATGAATACTAACACCCAATCAGTTTCAGATTTAACCCGGATTAAAGAAATGAAATACACTGAAACCTAATGTTTCAAACATTTAAGCCAAATTAAAATTAAACAAGAAAGATTAATTATGTATAAAGCATTGATTATGAAACACTTTCCAACTGAAATCCAATTTCATTTAAACATCTCTAAAATGCGATACATTCAGGGCTGATATATTTTAAATTATCAGAGTATTACAATAATTTATTATATTGGGAAACTTAAAACTTCATCAAAAAAAATGAAATTTATTTTGATTACGTCATCGAAATATAAATCGTCTGTCTCTGTATATAAAAGCAATGCATCTTTCATTCACATCACTTTTATTCCAGACTCCAGAGCTAAATAATTTTGAGTGAAAAAAATTCACCAATTCTTATAAAAATTATCTTAATCATGTGTTCACATTCTGCATCCATTAAAATTTGGCGTTGTTGTAGAAATAATCAAAGGTTAATGATCATTTAAACTAAAAAATATTGTAATTGCATTGGCACAGAATATAGATGCACAGAAAATACGCAAAAATAAATCGGTTTTAGGACCGATGCAACATTAATATAAATTTAAAAGAACTATAAGAATAATCACGATTGCTACACTGGGAAAAAATATGGAGGCCATACTTTATTTTGAAGTGAGAAACGTGATCTCATATAATATGAGTGTAATTATTATTTTAATTTTTAATTTCCTTATATACAATAATGTAAAAGGAAAGTATTGTGACGGGGTCGAAAATTCGAATTCGAGTTTTCGATGAGAGAGCACGTTTCAAGCATCCCTGATCACGAATCGAACATTTTTGAAGTAATGTCTCTGTGTGTGTGTGTGTGTGTGTGTGTGTGTGTGTGTGTCAGTGAGTCTGTGGAGACGATAACTTACGAGCGAATGGGTATCAACGAAATTTGGTACAAAAATTACAATCTATAAACACTGGAAGTCTATTGTTTTTATACGCAATCGAATGATCAAAACCTACCTACATTTTCGAATGAAATTTTGAAAAAATCGTCAAAAAATCAAAACTTCTAATAAAGTTACACAGATAGACATTTCTTATGTAATTTTTCATTTGAAAACGATTGACATAAATTTTAGAACGCTAACATGAACCGTTCCCGAGATATAGCACATTTTTCAAAAAATTATCAAATAATCATATAAAATAAAAAAAATATATTTCCTATTGAGAAACATGTTCACTTTTCATATGTAATACCATGCGATAAATTAGGTGACATCATTCTCGTGGATCTAGCTCGTTCCATTCATGAAAAAGGATACTTTGAGTATTACTTTTGTATTTGAACTCCAATAGTCATTTATCTGCTGTAAGAATAACTTATTTCTCCGTCCATATCGCTTGGCGAGATTTTGGCGACGAATTTGGTGGAATGTCGCCAACTTGGCGACTTTTGTAAATGTTGCTAAATTAACGAAAAACTCACCAAATTCATAAAAATGACTCTAAATCAATGAAAATGACGACTCATTGACGAAAATTCAGTATCTCGGAAAGGATATAAATATCAACTATAAAAATAATCTATTTTTTTTTTACTGTAAAAGTATTTAATTCTTTGCATCATATAAAGAAAGTCATGTGCTGTCCACGTTAAATTTTTATTTAAAACACTACCAAACACATTTTGGTGAATTTTTTTTTTGTATTTAATAGGATAATTTGAATATTTTCCAAACTTTTCCAAGTAATTTGTGAATTTTAACTGTGCTTAAATGTTTGAAACATTAGGTCCCGTAGGGTTCAATGTATTTCACTTTTTCAACCCAGGTTCAATCCAAAACTAATTGAGCGACATTATTCATTTACATTCCCACATGTTCCACAGACCGTCTCAACAACATACTAAATTGTCATTTCGAAAAAACCATTTTTACGGCAGTTATCATGCGAAAGGACAGAGAGACAGACAGAATGAACAAGGTCATAAACACTTTTCAACTATGTTGGAACGTGTTAAAAAGTGATACGAAAATTTTAGGAAATATGCAAATTGTCACCTAAAATGTACAACAAAATATGTCAGGTAGATCTCTAAAGAAATATTGAAATAATAATTACACCTGTAATATATGACGAGATCGCGTGTCTCATTGCAAAATAAAATATGACATCCATTTTTTTTCGCCGTGTAAAGTTTTTTATGTTTAAAGATAATGTCAATTTATATTTAGTGTTGCATTCACACTAAAACCGCTTTAGTTTTGCGTATTATCTGTTTATATAAATTCTAATCAAATGCAATTACAATATTTTTTATTTTAAATGATTACTAAACTTTGATTATTTCTACAATGAAGCCTAATTTTAATGGTTGCAGAATGTAAACAAGTGATTGTAAGATGAGTTGTATAAGAATTGTTTCTCTTTTCACGCAAAATTAATTAGCTCTGAAATCCGGAATTTAATTCACATGAATGAAATATTCATTGATTTTACATAAAGATATAGACGATTTATATTTTGATGACATTTAATGACTTTAAATGTACTTTATTCAAATGAAGTACATTTTATGTAATTCGCTTTTTCGATGAAGTTTTCAAGTATAATAAATTACTGTAGTACAATGATAATTTTAAAAATATTATCGCTGAATGTATCAAATTTTAGAGATGTGTAAATACAATTGCATTTCAGTTGGAAAGTGTTTCTTAATCAATGAGTTATGCACGATTGATCGTTTTCGTTTAGGCTATGTAATATTTCTTTCTCTACATCGAAAAAACTAAAATCAGCACAATTCTATAGTTTGGTAAAAATAATAAAGTGCTTATATAATAAGGTGTATATCTTTGTATTCTAACAAAAACTATTTCGATTTCATAAGTAATTTATTTTTTTTGCCATTTTTAATCAAATAAACCCGTAAGATCTTTGATGTTCTGCTATGAAGTTATACCGTTTGTGAGGTGACGACTGTGCATGCCCACCCGATGTCGGGATTTAAACCACGCCTACAGAAGGGAATCCTTACGTAGGATGGTTTATTTATTTATTTTTATTTTTTTTTGTATTATATTATTTCTTTTTCGCTTTAACCGTTTGTGGAGTTTTCGTTTAGCTTTCGTTGCTTATTTCATTGCGCTTAAACTAGGTATTTCGCATTTTATAGTGATTTGGATTGGAAGTGATTTAACCATTTGGAGACTAAGTGGTATTGGTTAAGTAGTGGGCGCTTATTTCGGACCTAGGTAATACCGGATAATTAATTCTAGTGAGCCAAATAACTATGCATTAATAAATAACTAATGCTAGTGATGAATAATTAATGCTCGTAATACATAACTATGCATTGCATTGCAGGAATCTGCCATTCATTGCTGTGGATCTCATAATAAAAGCGAAACCGGTTTATGAATATTGTCGTCTGCAAAATAGGCTTATTCCTGAGTTAAATATATCTCTTGTTGTGAATTCTGTATGTTTGTACAACGACTTTGCAAATATAACAATCATTTTATGAAGAAGCCTTCACGTTGTGGCAAGTGATTTGTACACTCTGCGCTCTTACGTGTTCGAATAAACCGCCTAAATATGCCACCATTTACGGTCAAACAAGTGAGTAACCCAGTATGGGTGTAGATCCCGACAATCTTACCCTTACAATGCGTTTGTTCTTAAAGACTACCAAGAGATGAGATGTCTCCACATACCACTTAATGCCAGCCCGGTCCATAACTTCGACTCTGCTTTAAAATTTCTCTAAATTTGCTTATCTATGTGTCCCGGAAAAGGGCCTTTTTCTTTCACAAGAAGTGTTTACGTACTGGAATCGATCCCCACCCCTGTTGCTAGCCAACCTGCCCCTGTTGTATACTTAAATTCTTACCCACCCTTTTAAAAATTTTATTGATTGATTATTTAATTGTATATTTAATTCAATAATTTATTTAATAGTTTAACTTTATTCAATTTAACTGACTCTCTGTACTTAATAGTACCTCTTCCCCGAGCACTAGCTCAGCGACCTTATTCATTGGCCCGCTCTTCCCTGGCCCCGCCCACCCTTCTCTTGCAGCCACAGCACAGTACTTAACCAAACCAAGACAAGACGGCATGCCGTCTCTGACTACTCCAAGCAGCAACCCTTCAAGGATGATTGCTTTATCGACATATTGCTATTGGAAACCTACTTACAGCCGACAACTTATTTTCGATGTGGGCGTGAGGGCCCTTGGCCCATGGTAGCCCGTAATTAAGCGTCTTGGTCCACATACCACTTCCGGTTCTTGTTGAATTGAGATGCAAATGCTAAAGGGAAAGGAACTTATGCTAGTCAAAGGAAATTACAACTTCTTTATTTATGAACATTGCAACGGTTCTCTTGCACAAGACCATGTACACACTTTCGTATCTTTACAAAAGACAAAAACGTACCTACAACATTATTAGTGTTAACAGACTAAAGTTTTCTGATTTGGAACACGAACAAAAGGTAGCCTACTCTCATAAGAGCGAGCAAAGTTATGGACAGCCAAGGCAAGTGCCAAAAAATGAAATCGGGAATTAATTTACGCCTTGACAGAACTTACTCCATCTCACCGCTTGTCTATTTAAAGTTCCTGGATGCTGCATACTTCAGCGTCTGTCAAACTTGGATAGATTTGCACGTCTTACCACGTTTCCACTACTTTATTTTCAACGTAAACTATTATGCATTTTATATACATTATTTATGTATATAAACTATTTTGAAAAGTTATTTATTTAATTAAGATGCATTCAGAAATAAAAAAGGGTGAAAAAATATGTAAATATTTCAAACTAAAGATATAAAAATAATTTCCCAAGCTTTCCTATTTCTTGTTTTAAACAGGACATTCGTTAAGGAAAACATCTAACGTATTTTTAAACCTAATAGTTTTAAATTTTTTTTTACACTCCTATTTTTTTCTATATCTTAGATTCTTATCTGATGTTCAGATTAAGAAAATGTATAATGTGTGTGTTTTGGAAAATTAATAGAAATAATTAAAGATGTTTGTATAGAAAGATGAAGTAAGTTTAATTATAATTTAGTTTTATAATAATTAATAAATTGCTGAAGACAGAAATAAATAAATTAGTGTTTTAGTATATTAATTATATATTTAAAATTCCGTAAAATGACGTTTACAATATTTAAAAAAGATGCTTTACTTAAAAATGTTTTTAAATAATAAATAATTATTTCCCATAATAAAAAATATCGCAGACTTAATTTAAATAACGTTATCAAAAATACATAAGTTCTAATAGTATTTTAAATCATGATATCACTTAAAAATTTTATGTGCCCTATGTGAAATGAAAACGAAACTTTAAGCAAACAGTTCTTGTTTTCACTACATAAAATTAACTGTGATAAACATTGACTTGTGAAACATTTATGTAGAGTATCTAAGCTCCGCCTTTTCTTTTTTACTGGAGGTTTAGCGACGATCAAATATGCTACGACTCCAAATCTAATTGATCCCTACGTCGTGCCATTTAATGTAGCCACGTAATAAGCACAACAAAAAATGACGTCAAACTTTCCCAAATAGGTATGGGATAGTCCAGTGATTAGAACAATAGACTTGCACGCGGACAACCCGAATTCAATTTTTGGCTATGCCCATACTGACCCCCATGTTCACACGGAATACAGGCATGTTAAATATATGGATCCTTAAGTCCTTCCAACAAGTTTTCGGTAAGGGTAAAATGGTACTGTCCCTTTGGATTTGGCTTCCACTGTGTTCCAATCTAAATTGAGTGCCATTTCCCGGCCGGTCAAAGAGGCACCTTACAGCATCTGGTAGGTCAGGCAATCTGGGTCAAAGAAGAAGAAACTGTCCGGAAGGGAATTGCATAACATGCTTGTGACTTTTGTGCTGTAATAATTATTTTCAATACATAATTGTCCATCACACGCCCAGTCTGACGTCCTCATTGTGATTTCTTTGTTAATGACTACTGCTTTACAATGCGACCACGGATCGGAACACAAGCCATTTTATTTTACCCGAAAGGTATTTATAACTCTGACAGCTCAGAAGTTACAATTATTTATTTATTTTACTTACAGCAAATTCATTTTCAGTATTACATTCAAATAACGCCAATCTTTTATCTGAATTCAAAATTAGGTATTTTAAAAATATCATGCCGATATTTCATGACTAATACTTTTTTCTAAAATCCACTTTACTATAAAAACGCAGTAACGTTACATTTTACTTTAATTAAGATACATTACTAAAAAAAACGTGCTTTAATGAAAAATATGGCATACTAAAAATATTTTCTTTAATGCTCAACTGCATTTAAATAATGCATAATTTTAGTTACTAATACATTTCGCTACAAAAACACTAAAATATTTTATTAAAACTTCATATTTCTTAATTTCAGTTGCTGTGATAAAATGCGTTTAGATATAATGTGATGTTAAAATTTATAAGATTAAAAACTAAAAAAAAGCCTTAAGATAATAAATCCCTACGGACAAACATTAAAGATGTTTATGAAAATAACTTAAGCTAAATTTAACTGCTGCTTTGTATTGATTAAAAACCTTCAAAAGTGGAAATATTGAATATTTTGTTTTAGTCTTGGCTTCATTATTTTGTGTTCGTAAGTTCGGAAGATTGCGTTTAAAAGCTTACAATGAATTGCTACATTATTTTAAAAGGATTTTATACAAAAGTAAATTGTAGAAGAAACTTGCAAAATTAGATATTTGTAAAACGCAGCATACAAGGTTAAATCTGTTGACTGATTTTTTTAAGGGTATTAACCTACTTTTCCTTAAGGATAAAGGTGACAGTGAACCAGTATCAGCTAAAACAGGTAGGCGTCTATCAAAAATATTTGTATCACTTAAAATGGGAATGTCGTTGTTGCCAAACTAAAATTTGAAAGGTTAAAAAAATAAGCGGAAGATAAAAGAGCGATAGACGAATTAAAAACACACTTTCAAGTAGTAAAACCAGGACTAGGTGCCCTATGATAAAAAATACAAAAACAGCTGAATTGGAAGCTATATCTGTATAAATAAAATTGAAAATATCTCTGTCTGTCTGTGTAACCAGCACGGGAGAACGGCTAAACCGAATTTGATAAAATGTTGTGTGTGGCCTTAAAATAGCCCCACTTAAAATGTAGTTCATGTTTTGAGTTTCTAAGGCTAGGCGTTGTCGAGATATTAATGAAAAACAAACTTTTCATAGAAGTTCTACTCCGTAACTATCTAATTTCTCCAAACGAAAAGGCTTAGAAATCGCTGTTTTAAAACGCAAAAGTGAATTAAAACTATATATCTGAGTATGGTGAAAGTTTATTGCCCAAATCAATCACATTTTGAAAACATGGATATTTGAAACATTAATTTAAATGGAAAATCTATCACCGAGGTTAATTTTTCACAAGCTCTTAGTCAACAATGAATCTTCTGATACAATTTTAGTATTTTCATTTAGTATATACAAACTGGACTGGGGTGTTGTATTTTTTCGATCTGCAAATTCAGATCTACGAAATTGGGGGGTTATAGCTAACTTGGCAACGTTTCTAAAACGTTGCCAAATTGACGGAAATGTCCCCAAAATGATAAAAACAACGCTAAATCAATGAAATTAATTTTGTTTTCTTAGACGAGAGTAGTGAAATGACGTTTTGGTAGCATTTGTCTAACCGGAACACTTAGTAACACGTTTACGAATTTTTAAAATGTCACCAAATTAATAAAAATGTTGTAAATCCATAAAAATATCTTGAAATTGATAAAATTACGCTTAATAAATGAAATTAATTGTATTTTGGTTGGGGATAGTATTGTGATATTTCGTCAATTTGTTGCCAAGTGAGAATGTCAGCTTTATAGTCCCACTTGGCGATACATTTTGCAATTTTTTAAAATGCCGCTAAATTGCCGAAAATGTCGCCAAACGTTCCATAGAGATATTTTCCCCACCAATTTATTGTAAGTAAATGATATCATGTCACTTAGCAACGGATTTAAATCCAATGTGTTTATGCGGCATGTGATTTTTATTAAATCTTTTCCGATTTGAAAAATAAAGATATGTATGTAAAATAAATTTCATTGACATTGCATTTTTGATTGGATAATATCAAATACAGTCTTCAGATTTAAACATTGTTTTTATTGATGTTTTCAGGGATTATTGATTCAGGTATAATTGATATTTTCATTTTAATATGCCATTCTTTTATTATAACAAATTTGTTTTATTATAGCAACGCCATTGTTTTCGAAACTCATATATTGTATGTTGTACGAGTAATATCCTACAAATGCACGGGTATATCATCTAATCTACGAGTGATAAGTAGTACATGTATATTGTCATATATTTTGATATATATTGTCATATATTTTGATATATATGGGCATACATTGGAATCAATTACAACCTTCTGGTATAAAGATTACAGGGATTATTCATATTTACAATTTATTACGTCATCTGTTTTATTTTGGCAAAGATTTTTAGATTTATATCATAATACGGTTAAACTTCTACTAACACACGGACATATCTTCTAAGGTATGACATTATGATTGTACGGGTATATCTTCTCATATAGTTTTAACACTTTCATTTTGACATATCTTGGAATCAATTACTGCCTTCAGGTTAAAAGAGTATGGGTTTATTAATATTTTCAATTTATACATGTACATTACTAATACAGGGTATATATTCTAATATTCGCGTATATAAGTAGTACGTATCCCATATTATTTTAGCGCTTTTATTTTGAATATATTGTTTCAATTTCATATTTTTTGTAAATTTGCTTTCAAAAGGAGACAGGTCGTTTTATGCTTCAGATCTGCTCGTGCAGATAAATTTGCATAGTGAGAACAGATATACTTAAACTTCTTTTTAGGAGCATTAAATTAAATATTCTAACAGAATATTTTGATTAACAATGTAGTTTATACTATATGAATTTTCACACGGTTGTGAATATTAAGTTTCTTAATATTATATACTCCGTACGAAAAACGGGTATGCTGCTAATGTGCAATATAATCAACTGACTTTTAAAATCATGACAAAATATTTTATAATAATACGTATGGATAACCATGTAAGGAAAACAACTGGTTTTGGAAGCTAGATGAGCTAACTTTATCAAAAAAATAAATAACTGCAAAAATTATTAGTGAAATAAACTTGAGATTTAATAATATAATTGTTAACACTTAAAACATACAGAAAATCATAGCTAATTGTCAGTTCAGGAATCGTCGTTTTGTATTCATAGTATTACTCACATTTCTGTACTCTCGCGCTCTATACATAGGAACAACGCCATCTATGAAAAACACAAACAGCACTATTTCTGATAGATGACTCTCTCCCCACATAGTTTAAACGCACAACAGGATTGTTACTTCTCATACTTCGTAGAATAGGGAGTTGTTGAAATTGACCTTGAATATCCACATTAGAATTTTTCAGGTTTACATACAGCATTATTGAAATAACATATAACATCAGAACTACACACATCATTAGCAGCAGCAATTTCTTCATTACCTTTCTCAACTTCATCAGTGTTTGCATTTTTATCATAAATGTTTACTTTTTTTATCAGTGACGTTTATATTTTTATAAACGTCACTGATACGTCGTGACTTTGTATTTATTACTTTTACTTCCTTTCTGTCTATATTTCTACTACAATTACCCAATTTATAATTTCTACGTATTTGATTCTCACGTGTTTTACAAATAATCGCATCTTTCCTTTCGATTATTATTCATTTACTTCCCAAGATTTCCTTTCATCACCTTTCTCCTTTCCAAAAGTTACGAATAAAAACTGAATCATGTATCTTACAAGTATGTATCAGTTGCGTAATATTTGTGTCTGGAGGCATTACTAAAATATCTGATGTGGGCAGTACATGACTTTCCTTATATAATGCAATAGATTTACTAGTTTTACAACAAAAAAATAATGTATAAGATCCACGGCGCTGTGTTGTTATCATTGAATTGTACATTGGGCGATTTCCAGGATGACAACATGTAAAACTATTTCAAAACACTCAATTAACTTATACTTCGTGCAACTCTAAACAATCATCAATGTTTATACCATCCTCAATAAGCGATAGAGTCCATATATAAAATACTTTAATAATTACAGCATCATCTAGTCGTCATTTTCATTGATTAAGCTTCATTTTATCAATTTGGGGACATTTTCTTTAATTTGGCAGCATTTAAAAAGTCGCGATGTTAGGGACATTCCGACAAAATCTCGCCAAAAGTTATGGATGGAGACATAAGTTATTCTTGCAACAGAAACCTGACTATTGGCATCCAAATACAAAAGTATTTCCCAAAGTATATTTCCTGATGAATGAGACTAACTAGATAGATCCACGAAAATGATGTCATCCAAATTATCGCATGGTATTACTTATGAAAAGTGAACAGATTTCAATAATAGATAATATATGAATTTTTGATAATGTTTCTGAAAATGTACAATATCTTGAGAACGACTCATGCTAGCTTTCTAAAATTTATATCGTTTTCTCGAGTACATTTTTATCGAGTACATGAAAAAATACATAAGAAATGACTACTTTACTTACGAAAGGTTTTGATTTTTAACTTTATTAAATGATTCTGAACTTTATTAAAGGTTTTGATTTTTTGAGAATTTTTTCAAAATTTCACTCGAAAATTTTGGAGGTTCAGAACATGCGATTGAATATAAAAACAATAGACTTCCAATATTGATGGATTGTAATTGTTGTACCAAATTTCATTCGAATAGGTCCATTTTGTTCGTCAGTTATCGTCTCCAAAGTTATCGTTAAGTCAATTATCGTCTTTACACACACACACACACACACACACACACACACTCACACACACACACACAAACACATACAAACACACAGCCATCATCTCAAAAACGTCTGATTCGTGTTCAGGGATGCTTGAAACGTCCTCTCCCGTCGAAATCTCGAATTCGAATTTTTGACACCATCACAATAGTTTCCTTATACATTATATGTATATAACGAAAGTAATAAAGAGCAAGACGAAGTTGTTTTCCAAACAGTTTTTCAGCAGACCTTTTATCTGCGGTCCGTCTGTGGCAGGATGGTAGAGAGGAATTTTTGTAAATTTTATACCATTTTGTGTAACGAATTCTTGAAATTTATAACTAATGAGCGAACTTGAATTATTTGACACAGTCTCAACTACTGAACTAAAATTTGCAAAGATTTTGCGTCTTTGCTGTGCCTGATTCCGTCTTAGTACTTCATAAACGCCAATCCATTTTCCACAAGAATCTACTCCAATTAAGAAATATTTATCATCATTTGGTCCTGCGTGATAAATATATATTCTATCCCAAGGGATTATCGAAGATTTTCATTGTAATGATATTTATTTTGGACAATTTCTAACACACATTTGCTTAATAGAACAAGCATGTTCCATTTTCTCTATTTCTTTATCCATATTTGACCAACAGACTACACTTCTAAACTTTGCTTTCAATGTACTCTTCTACTGGTGTACAAAATATAGAAATTGTATTAATGATTCAAGCCCTTCTTCGGGTACAATCACCCTATGTCTATACAACAAATGATTTTATAAGCATGTAATATCCTCTTTCCTATACAAATAGGGTTAAAACTCTTGGGATGATCTGTTATGTGGCCAATCATGAAAAACCCACTCTAATACTTGTTTTGTAACTAAGTGTGTCTTTGTCCACACTGCAACCTTTTAAACGAATGCATGCCGGAATCTTCATACTTAGCACTAAACATCACTTCTGGTAAATCAGTGACGTTTTTTGTAATTTTCCTTAAAGGCAATCTACTTAAAACATCGATATTTTCATTATTTTTACCTTAACCTGGTAGTACCTAATAGTAGCTTAATAACAACGAAAACCATCTTAATATTCATGGATGTAACGCATCAGAGATTTTTTTACAAAAATAATCTTGGTGTTTATGATCAGTTACAGTTTTTTATGATTTTCAAGCTAAACACTGCTAAAATCTGCTAACACCGAAAATAGTTGATAATGCTTCTTTATCAATCGGTGCATAATTATATTGTTTTATTCATCATTCGTTAAGCATAAACGACTTTTTTTCAATACCATCAACCAGGTACTTAAAAGACATCCGATACCCTATTCAGATACATCACAATTAAGCATTATATCTTTGTTTGCAACAGAAAATCTAATACAGGATATATTGATGACAATGTTTTAGCTTTCTTAGCTGGAACAACCGATTTTTAATATTTATTATGGTAACATTTTGAGAAAAAATTACCGCAATAAAATTGATTTTATTTTAATTTTCTAATTCTTCCTAACATTTTTAACATAGATTACCCCAAAATTGGTAGGTGAAATAATATTTTAAATTTCAGTTTTTGATTCTGGGTATGCTAATTAGAGAAGTTGGCCTATTTTAATTTGGGGGCAAGAAAATGTTCAATATGCCGTTCAGTGTAATTAATCGGTTATAGCTACCATTAAGATTAATTATTATATTGGTCTGTGTTTTGAAATAACCTTACAGTTTCACTGACCAGCATTTCGCCGATTGTCTATTCTTTGTAGGGTATTGTACTTTCAGACAGTTGTGGGCGCTTCCACTGCTACGCTTCTCTAGTAGTCGTCATTAATCCGTCTTAAATTCAATCAGTCGAGCGTCAAAGAGCGAGACGTCTTTTCACCAAATCCGGGAAGACAGTATTTTTGCCGTTAGTGTCATTAAAGTCATTTTTTTCAGGTTACATATATCCACCTTATTTGTTGGTGGGCTACGGTATATACAGAGCCTTCGACTCCGATTGCTCAGACGGATTAGTTGGATTGATCTCTGGAAGCCCAGGCAAGATAAGTTTCAATGTAAGTTGGGGAATTTTGTTAACATATGCAGCATCAATAGTTGAATGAATTTTGTTAGATGTGATCTCACAAAATACATTAGGAATTAATTCTCAACAAGTAAAAGCAAAAAATGTATTTCTTTAAAATACCTGTGTTTATAATTTAAAACTTGTAAAAATGTATGAAACTTTTTACAGGTTATATAGTGCTTATAATTTATAACTTTTTAAAAATATATGAAGCTTGTATGTATTAAAATTAACTTAAATATACGAAAAACAATGACATACTAAATTTCGATTTTCTTGCTTCTCCGTACAATTCAATGATATTGTGCCGTTGATCTTATACATAATTTTTTCATTATGAATTCGTTGAATTATATAGAGGAAGTCATGTGCTGCCCGCATCAATGTTTTTTTATGATAGGATAACAATTGTAATAAAAATGTATGTAAAAATATAGACTGCTTATTCAAAAGCCTGTAGAAATTTGAAAATTCTAAAAAAATTATCTCATCTATAAAATCCCAGTTTATTAAGGTACTTTAATAAAGACATACGCCTTACAAAATAATATGGTAAAATATGTAAATATTTTAGTTTTTTTTAATACGAATAAAAATGTGCTGCACTTTTTTGTACTAAACAAAATTTGTCTTCCGAAAAATAATCCATTCAAATTTTTTCTTAGCTAATTCTCTGCCTATACATTTTTTTTCCGAACTTCCTGTTCTGATGACTTTTTCCGCTACTTTTCAGGTTTACTAGATTTAAAAAAATTAGAATAAAACACTGCGAAAGATTGCTTCCCTAAGGAAAACATCAAAGATGTTTATGTAAATAAGTTAACCAAAATTTAACGACAGTTTTGTATTGATTAGTTAATTTCGATGCCGTGAAAGTATAGTAGATATTTTAGTTTTAACGTCATTATTCCTTGCAAAAACACTTACAGACTCGTATTTTTGTGCGTTACAGGAAATCGATAAGCTATTTTAAAGGTGACTTTGATCAATATTATGCCTTTCCTCCTCGTGGGGGGTCTATTGATTATCTTACAGCCCTTCATTCTAACATTACCTTTAGACACAGAATAGTATACTAGGCGAAATGATAAATATTGAGCTAATAAGATGTCTAAATACATTACTTTGGTTTTATGTTGGATGATCAATAATATTTTTATATTAAAAATTAGATGGACTCATTCTTCTTCAAAATTGTTTTGTCTCACAAAAATAGCACTTCGTTGTAAAAACTTACCAAGTATAATAAATAAAAATATCCTTCCAAACGAGTTATGAAATATCAAAACATATTATGCCAAGTTTTCGACGAACAGCATCTATATTTTCAGGTACAGCGTATTCCGCTGAAGATTCTAGCTCCTAACGTAATCACAGGTAGTTCACGAAATCAGACATGGTATTTTCCATTCGCAGTCATTTTTTGAATTGATTACGTCTAAAAAGAACCAATGGTGATTTGAAGGAAGTTTATAATCCTTCAGCAAGGAGCACTAAACTGTAAATGCATCCCGGGAGCTGCAAACTATTGGCGTAAACCATTTTGCGTTTACAACCTGGCGTAAACAACTCTTTGTAAGGAAGTTTTTCAATTTTTGGACTTGGTAAAACTTACCTTGGTAATTACTCGTAAGTGGTATTTTTGTGAGATTCCAATCCTTTTTATAGAAATATTTATCATCATAATTGCGGAACAAAGGTACTGCAGAAATTGCAAATTTTACTTTGCAACCGAGCATCATTTATTCATATTTAGTTTTTCCAATTTTGAAAATTATGAATCACACTTATCACACTTTGGAAGAAAAATATATTTCTTCTACCATAACGCACAAAATGTGCCATCCTTAATTAAACTTGGTTTAGTAGTTTAGCTTATAGGTTGGTCAGCACTGAAGAAAATGGTCGACAACTGATAATTTTTCTTGAAATCCTAGATGACATTTTTCTTATGTAAGCTTCTATATATTTATCAAAGCTTTAAAAAATATCTACCTCCCACCAAACCACACAAAAGGAGCCCATCATTCATTAAAATCATTTCAGTGGTTAAGGCTGTAAGTTCGGCAAAAATGTTACAACACTAAATTGTCTTTTTCTCTGTCTTTGATAGACTTCAAATCTAGTTTTAGTATGATTTCGATAGCAGTAATTTTTGATTTTAATAGCATTTAAATAACAGTTTAAGCAAAACGATATTCTCATTATATTCATTATTACTTAACAACAAAAAAATCACTCTTTTTTGAGAAAATTGAATTATTTGTATCTACCAAAACTAATTTATGTCCCGAATATACAAAGGCAAATATCTTCCCATTGACAGAAATTCTGCTGATTCCCAGATAATAACCATAGCTAAAACAAATACTGCATGAACCTATTTTAGCAGGAAAAGATTACGGAGATCACGTTGGTAAATAGTCTGTGCATTCCGGAACAAAAACTGAGAGTCAGTAATCAGTAAATGGTTGCAAAAATGGCTGTAATTTTCTTGTCATCACTATCTCGTCTTAACGAGGATCAGAGGGTTGAGCTAATGGAAATGGTCTTTATAGCAAACATGAAATTAGATGAAGCGATTATTGTTGAGCCTGTTGTTTAGCTTGTGGTATACATTTAGACATGCCTCATCTCCAGTATACTTTATTTTCTTATAATAATTCGTATACTAATAATCGCAAATATAATTTTAATTTCTAATGTGGGAAACACTTGACATTCTTTACACATTTAAATCAATGATCTCTTTATTTCTCTCATTCATGGGTAAATTGCACAAGCATAATTTAAAATTACACTGAATTTGCACTTTTAATTCAGTTTTCATTTGGTACCTGAACTTATTTTCAAATGTGGTGTAACAAAAATGCAAAAAAAAAAGGATATATATCATGAACGACTAGTTCTAGAGTATTGGAGTTGGTCTTATTCTTTTCATCGTCAAGGATTACCTATAAAAAAACTTTTAATTCACATATTTGAGCAATTATTTTAAATTTGTTGATATTTGCGGATTATTCCAAAAAAGAAAAAGCAGGTACTTTCTTTAATAGTGTCAGAATCTAATCAGCCCACAAGTGACTTATCTACAAATATTGGTAAATTTGGTCAATTTGTTTTTAAAATAGTGAGCACACACACAGAGAGAGAGAGAGAGAGAGAGAGAGAAAGAGTCTCACGCAGACATATACACTACGTCACGCTAAAAATAGTTTTTCGTGTTTAAGAATTCCTAAAACGTATAAATCGTTTAAAATCGAATTGTGATTTTCCACATAATTCCAATACTTCCCTTATGCATTACCATGTATTGCAGAAAAAGTATAAAATCGATGTGTCCATGACTTTTTATACAAATGAACAAATCTGCATATCCAGAAAAACAATACAAACTAAATATTCCTTGTGACTCGACAGCGCCGACAATCAATAGGCTTATCATATGATTTTTATGGATTAAATTTGACATACAAAATTTGATGAAATCGATTAATTATTTCGACATACATCACAATCTATTTGTAGAAAGTGCAATTTCTAACATCTCAAGACCGGCATGTAATAACTCTTAAAAATATATATCCACGTCATTTCTGATTAAAATTATTTACAAAGCATTAACTCATTTTAGAGTAGAAATTATAATTATAGTTAAATGATATTTTCTATTTTGAGATTTAAAACGTACAATATCTGGAGAACGGCGCATATCAAATTCCTATAAATGATCCAATTTGCTTTTAAATAAAAAATTGAATATATAGTAACTATTTGGATAACCTTTTAAGCATAACTATCGTTGTATATTTTTTTCTTTACTTTCCTTATATACATAATGTATAAGGAAAGTATTGTGACGGGGTCGAAAATTCGAATTCGAGTTTTCGACGGGAGAGCACGTTTCAAGCATCCCTGATCACGAATCGAACATTTTTGAAGTGATGTCTGTGTGTGTGTGTCTGAAAGTAAATGTGTGTGTCAGTGAGTCTGTGGAGTCGATAACTGACGAACAAATGAACTGATTCGAACAAAATTTGGTACAAATATCACAATCTATAAACACTGAAAGCTTATTGTTTTTATACGCAATAGAATGTTCAGAACCCCCCTGAAGTTTCGCGTGAAATTTTGAAAAAATCGTCAAAAAATCAAAGCCGCTAACAAAGTTACGCAAATAGACATTTCTTATATAATTTTACATTAGAAAACGATTGATATAAATTTTAAAACGCTAACATGAACCGTTCTCGAGACATTGCACATTTTTCAGAAAAAATATCAAAAAGTTATATAAAATAAAAAAATATATATCCTATTGAGAAACATGTTCACTTTTCATATGTAATACCATGCGATAAATTGGTTGACATCATTCTCGGGGATCTAGCTCGTTCCATTCATGAAAAAAGATACTTTGGGTAATACTTTTGTATTTGCACACCAATAGTCATTTATCTGCTGTAAGAATAACTTATTTCTCCATCCATAACGCTTGGCGAGATTTTGGCGACGAATTTGGTGGAATGTCGCCAACTTGGCGGCAATTTTAATTGTTGCCAAATTAACAAAAATTTCGCCAAATTGATAAAAATGACGCTAAATCAATGAAAATGATGAATAATTGAAGAAAATTCAATATCTTGAAAAGAAAGTAAATCCATTGCATTATATATGGAAAGTTATGTGCTGCCCACATCCGATTTTTTTCGATTGTAATCGAGAGTCGTTGGTCTATTTACTGCAAAAACTAACCAACCGTTTATTAATCCTACACTATAAAGCACGGTATTCTTGTATATTGCATCTTGTAAACGGGCCTAAAGATTTTGATGAAATGAGATGAATCTATCATTGTTGGGCGCGAGAAAGCGATTTAAATAGTATCGACTTTGGGAAAAACCGTTTACACCTCTTAACAAGTTGTAATCATTTTTCACGGTAAATAAGTAATCAGTAATATGAGTTTAGTCATTATTGTGAGATAATTAAAAAAGTTTCCAATATTCAACTTAGTCTCATATAGAGGGTGTATCTGAATTCATCATCAATATTTGGTGGTGAGGTAGGGAATGAGATAAGAAAACTGTTTCACATAGGAAAGCATAGGCGCAAACGAACGCATAGCGGTGTAGAGGGCGCTCTGTGTCCACAACTCCCATTCACACACAAAGCTGTCTGACGTGTAGTTCCAGCAGGACGGCGCTCCAGTACATTTTGCAAATGATCTGCATGGTTACCTGCCTAGAAAATTTGGAGCTCAATGTATTGGTCGCTGTGGACTGGTTTGTTGGCCACCACGGCCACCGAATTTATCTCCTATCGATTTCTTTGCATGGGGTGCGATGAAAAACATGGTGTACGAGACCCCTTTTGCCAGTACTATGGATCTTGTAGCACGCATATCGGTTGTCGCCGCAAACATCCTGTAAATGCCGGGTATATTCCAGAAAGTCCGGTTGTCATGCAACTTTGTTGCGAGGCATGGCTCTAGCAAATGGTCGGTATTTCGAGCACCTCTTGTAAGTTTGTACAAACGATGCACAAATAAATGTTTTTTTTTTCTTACAACTTTCTTGTTATGTTTTCTTTCCATCATTTAACTGGGCTCATGTTTCCCTACTACATGACTTCTCCACCCATGTTTTCCTATGTGAAATAGCCTTCTTTTCCTATTCACTGCCTCCCCACCAAATATTCATGATGTCAGATACACCCTGTATGTGGGATCCTTGTGTATCGAGATGCACAATTGCAACTTCTTCAGATACATACTAAATAGCAGTAGTGATGCACTTTATTCTACTTATAGAATGAGTTGTTAGCGAATGTGATATTTAAATTTTGACAGCTGAAAAGGAAACTTGTAGGGGGCCTCTTGATAATGCCAAACCGTGTAATGTCTCTATTTTAAATTAAATTGGAGTATTCTTGTAAATATTTGTAAAATTTTGAAAACGCGCCTAAACATGTCTAGTGGACGCCCTAGGAAATGACGGAACTTTTAATAGGGAGAATACGACACCGTTTGAAAAAGATCTATCGTAATTATGATTTTGATCCCGAAGGTCTTCTTTGTGATGAAAAATATAAGCCTGCAACTTTTGGATGAAGGCGATAAGTCTAAAACATCTACATGCCTTTGGATGAAGAAGATAAATCTACAACGTCTGCAAGACCTTACAATGAAGAAGGTAGTACACAATGCTCTTAAGACCTTTGAATAAAGAAGATAAGTCTACGCCCATAAACACCTTAGGATTCAGAATATAGTATACAGCGTCTACAAGATCTTTGGATAAAGAAAATAAGCATACAACGTTCTACAAGACCAATCCGAGCAGGGAAACAACAAAGATGGGCATGATCTCCGATTTTTATGTAATACGCAATGTTCAGCAGCTAGAAGACACGTGACAACGTGCAACTCAACAACCAGCCCACAAAATCAATGAAAGGCGTGGCCAGTGCTTGGAAGAACAACGACGTCGAACATCACAGCTGATCGCAGCCGAAACCGTCGAATATAACGACTATAGAACTCGAATATGATAAATAAAATATACATAAAATAATACATTTTTCATTCAAATATTTTTTACATAATACAAACAAAAAAACCCGAACAATTTATCTTCGATGTTAATTTGTAATTTTTCTCTAATTCGTCTCATTTCGTCTTGTATTATTAATCTTTATAATTTTAACTTTATATGAAAATACTTGGAAATAACATAGCAAATTATAAAATTTTTATGCACAAGTTTATAAATACCCCCCCCCCCCTCTTTTACCGAGCGACGCTTGGTCTTTCAGCTAGTTGATATTACCGGCCCAATTTTTATCTCATATGTCTAAGAGTTAAATTTCTGAAATATCTTGAATGACTCATTGTTAAACAATAGGATTAATATATTTATCTCTAAAAGAAAATATAAAATTATCTCATTTGCTTTAATTTGCTATATTTATTTTCTATAATAATCTCTATTTTTCGTCAAAAATGAGACATATATCTCGAGAAGAAATATCATCTCGATACACGTCTAATGATGATTTTCGAATTTAAATTAACCAATACATACAAAATTAGTTTATTAAAAAAAGTGTAGTTAGTTCTTTAGTTCGATTAGTTTAAATTAAAGTTCGCATTATACTTACCCTTTTGTAAAGTATTACGAACTTCAAAAAATATTTAAAAATTTGAGGGTTGTGCCTTTCAGCGACAAAAATAATATGTCTCTGGTGTTCATATTTTGCAATAATTTACATTGCATGAAATTAAATTGCAAAATAATTTTTTACTTTCCTTATTGTGACGGGGTATTGTGACGGGGTCGAAAATTCAAATTCGAGTTTTCGACGGGAGAGCACGTTTCAAGCATCCCTGATCAGGAATCAAACATTTTTGAGGTGATGTCTGTGTGTGTTTGTGTGTGTGTGTGTGTGAAAGTATGTGTGTGAGTGTGAAAGTATGTGTGTGTGTGTGTGTGAAAGTGTGTGAGTGTGTGTGTGTGAAAGTATGTGTGTGTCAGTGAGTCTGTGGAGACGATATCTCATGAACGGAGCGATTCGAATGAAATTTGGTACAAAAATCACAATCCATGAATACTGGAATCCTATTGTTTTTAAACGCAATCGAATGTACAGAATCCCCCCTAAATTTTCGAGTGAAATTTTTAAAAAATCATCAAAAAATCAAAACCTTTAATAAAGTTACTCAAATAGACATTTCTTATGTAATTTTTCCTTAGGAAACGATTGACATAAACTTTAGAACGCTAGCAAGAACCGTTCTCGAGATATTGCACATTTTTGAAATAAATGTATAAAAAAAATCCCATAAATTAAAAAAATATAATAACTGTTGAGAAACATATTCACTTTTCATATGCAATATCATGTGATAAATTTGGTGACATCATTCTCGTGGATCTAGATCGTACCATTCATAGGAAAGGATACTTTAAGTAATACATTCGTATTTGAACGCCAATAGTCATTTATCTGCTATAGGAATAACTTATTTCTACGTCCGTAACGCTTGGCGAGATTTTGGCGACGAATTTGGCGGAATGTCGTCAACTTGGCGACTTTTTAAATGTTGCCAAATTGACGAAAATCTCGCCAAATAGATAAAAGTGACGGTAAATCGATGAAAATGACGACTAATTAACGAAAATTCAATATCTTGGAAAGAATATAAGTATCTACTATAAGAATGACCTATTTTTTTGTTGTAAAAGTAGTAAAATCTTTGCATTATATAAGGAAAGTCATGTGCTGCCCACATCATGTTTTTATTAGTTATTAGTTGCATGACATTTATTTTGATTTGCTTAATTTGTTCCATATATATCATCTTCACACACATACAAAAGTGCAGACATTCATAAACTGTTGATTCGTAATTCAAATATGCTATCTTCGAATTAAAATTTAAAATTTGGAATTCCAAAAAAAAAATTAAATGTTACAATAACATAAGTTATTTGCCAAAGCCGAAGAAACTACTTCCCCGTCTCTCAAACGTATAACCATCTTAACTTCCTTCACTAAAAAAACATGAAACTGTAAGAAGCAAAATATCTCCTTTTTTAACACCTGTAAATATGCTGTCTAAATCTTTCTTGACACATAAAGTTACCATTTTGAAGTGGAGAAAAATATTTTAAGAAAAAATTTTCAATCTTTCAAAATTTTTATAAATAGAAGTTTTGACAGTAATATTATGTCTTTAAAGTCATGCCAAAGTCAAAAATTTCTTCCGTTTATCAAAACAGAAGACAAGTAAAAATCAGTGTCTGTAGCTGAAAGATAAATGTTTTATAGAAAATATAAAATCATTAGTAAATTATGACTTTCGAATTATTTGCCTGAATGCACTTTAGCAATATTTCTTAAAGTTTTTAGATATATCATTAAAATATTCTTCAATTTTCAGGTGTTACAGTGGGTTTGTATAATTTAGTGCTGTAGGTAAGACAATGTAAGCGTCTCTTACAAGGCGGTCAAAAGTAATTATTTCTTACAGAGGGTCAAAAGTAAATGTACAGGGGGAGGGGTGTCATCAACAAATGGCAATTATTTAAAGCGATTTTTGCGATTTGCCAAGACACTCACATTTTTATGAAGTGAAATTGCGTTAAAATATTACGTTAAAATATTAGTTTCGAAGTTTGCACCAGAGGGCTCTTTTATTACGTAGAGTGGTAACAAGTAAGTAAATCTGCCGCAAAACGTAGTAATTTATGAATTTATATCCTCACTAAAAATGCATCTTACTATTATTTTTTCATGGAAAAAACGAATTATTGAAATGGTAGTGCTTGAGAGCAGTTTAACATCAATGTTACTTGGGTAATTACAAATAAGAAAGTAATTCAATTTATGATAATCTTTCAATATTAAATTTCCATGTCATTTATAGTGAAATTCAGGTTTTAAAGATCAAGGTTCCTAGAAAAGGCCTTAAACACCCATATAAATTCGGGTTGAAAAGTTTCGATGTCTACACGTTAAGTATAACCTATAATAAAAAATGACTATTCCCGATAAAACAAAAGTGACTGAAGTATCCTCCGAGAAGAATTTAAGAAGTATGGAATAGGAACACAGTATCAAATCGAAATACAAAAAAAAAAATCCGATTTAAAGTTATAGAACATTTTCTGATTATTAGGAATCATCTTTGGCAACGCACAGAATGCGTGCATGGAAGGCAATAAATACCCAACATACTTCGTCGGTTTTGAAAGCAATAACACAGTAACTGCCGTAACAAAGACGTCATCAAATTGAAATTTTAGTATGTTGTTGAGACGGTCTGTGGAACATGTGGGGATGTAAATGGATAATATTGCCCAATTAGTTTCGGATTGAACTCGGGTTTAAAAAGTGAAATATATTGAACCCTATGGGAACTACCTAATTTTTAAAAGAAGTTAAAATTTATACATTGCTTCGAAAATTTTAGGAAATATTCAAATTATGCCATAAAATATATAAAAGGAATTCAGTAAAATATGTTCGGTAGTTTTTTAAATAAAGATTAAAATAATAATTACATCCAAATTATATGAAGAGATCATTTGATCCACTTCAAAATAAGATATTGGGTCCATCTTTTTTCCACAGTGTAAGAATCGTAATTTTTTAAGTTCCTTTAAATTTATAGAGTGTTGCATCCGTAATAAAACCGCTTTATTTTTTATTATTTTCTGTGGATCTATATTCATCGCCGACGCAATTACAATATTTTTTAGATTAAATGACCATCAGATTCTGATTATTTCTACAACGAAGCCTAATTTTAATGGATTTAGAATGTAAACAAGTGATTGTATGATGAGTTGCATAAGAATTGCTCAATTTTTTTCACTCAAAATTACTTAGTATTTGGGTCTGAAATAAAAGTGATATAAATGAAATATTCATTGCTTTTACATAGCGAGCCAGACAATTTCAATTTCGATGCGGCCATTTGAATAAAATTCATTTTTTTTTCGAAGTTTCAAGTTTTCAAATAAAATAAATTACTGTAGTACTGCGATAATTTAAAATATATATCGCATTTTAGTGATATTTAAATAAAATTGCATTTCAGTTGGAAAGTGTTTCATAATCAATGTTCTATGCGTAATTGGTCTTTCTTGTTAAATTATCCGTTAGGAGCGTTGCAATCGCCTTTATTCGATCGATCATTGTTCCTGTAGATAGAGGGTACTTAGGGAATTTCCTAAGCACCCTGTATATGGTAGCTTCAAAAGCTTACCGTTAGAGCGGGATAGAGCAATGACTCCAGTACATAAAATCAGAAAGGGACGCTTTTTTCCGGTGTACATGATGTTGATTCAAGTACCAAAGACTATGCACAGACGTTGCCACAGGACCCCAAATGTTCCATGGGACACATTTTAAAAATCGCTTCTCTAGGGTGTCAAAAGTCTGATTCCGCAACTTACCTAAAGTAATTGCATTACGGGACTCAAGATCTCAAGGACAGGCTTTAGAGATGTGCCTAAATGTGGATAAAATCATTCTTTTAAAACTTTTAGCGAAGAGGAAAATATTGAAAAAATAGTTTCATAAAAGGATTGAACTTGCATCGAATTGAAGATCAAGGATGGAGTGACGGCCGAAGTCGTGCCCATCTATGTCTTCAAAAAAAGAAAATAACGGAGACCCAACAGATACCAAGTAGAGTGAGGGAAAGATACGGTTTGTAGAGGTGAGCGGACATATTACGGCTCACTTCTCAATTCTAAGTAAATAATGTTTCGAAAAGAAAATAAGTTTAACTCTCTACAGGCCTTACAAATTTTTTTTTTATGTGCAAGACTTATACGATTCCAAAATAGCTCTTACCCAACTGTTGATATTAAGAGAAAGAAGTATTAATAATTGATAATATCGAGATAATTTTCAAATTTTAATGTATTTCCAAATTTTAACATGGTATTGTTCTTTACACATCTGTTAAAATTTCATCAACACCTAGCACACATCCGTTTTATGTATTCAATAAAAAATATGAATAAATTTCCGTATTATTTTTACTTAATTCTCTTCAGATACGCTTTACGCCTGAAACATGCTCTTTCTATGAAGATAAGGTACGCAATGTTTATATTAGCCCCCAAGGTGTGAACATTCCCACGTCGAAGGCAAACGTTATCACGTTATTAGATGTAGACAAACATGAAAGTGAAATCATAATACATCAAAATTATTCAAATATTTTCACTGTCCTCCGAGTAAATACATCACAAGGTTCTGTGAGTTGCGTTTGGATTCTGGGATGTATTTATGTATATATTTTGCATCACAAGTAAATATTAAAGACGAAGACATTTAAATCGGCAGTAAGAACGAAATAACATTTGCATATCTAAATATATGTTTTTAAACAGAACATGACGTACTTTCTCCATTCATCTTCATATATTCCCAGAGTAAGTTTTGAAGGAAAAATTAACGCATACAATGGATACTTATAAGAAATTATATCGATTTTACAATTTTAAAAGATTGACTAAGTTTACAATTTTCAAACATTGACCAAATTAGCAGTTTTAAAACATTGATCAAATTTGCAGTTTTAAAACATTGATCTAATTTACAATTTTAAAACATTGATCGAATTTGCAATTTTAAAACATTGATCACATTTGCTGTTTTAAAACATTTTTTCTCTTACTTCTAATGGCTAAGCACTTGACACATACATCATTCGCCGATACATCGGCCATAAAATATGAACCAATTATCCATCACAAGACGTTGCATGACGAATCAGTAGCGGCGGAAGACACTACGTCCAACAACACAACATCTATGCCTGCAGGCGGGACTCGAACCCACAACACAGCAGCCCAGTGATCGCATGGAAACGCTAGCTTTGACCGCTGCGTTATCGCGTCGGCAGTTTGCAGAAATTATTAGTTTTAAAACATTGAACAATTGAAAACATTGAGACATGAAAAGAACCCATTTCATTTGTCGACGCATAGCATTATGAAACATCGCTAGTTCACTGATATTCAAAACCATGGAGCAAGTAAGTATTTAAAACTCCATATTACGAAAACGCTAATATCGTACCCAAACATAGTACCCTGTTTTTATCCTACAAAGCATCCGCTTTATTAATCGTACCAGAGGTGGATATTTGACCTCACCACAGTATATTTCCTTTACATATACTATGTAACGTACAGACAGTAAAAAACAATAATTGATTATGATGGATGTCGTCACTTCTCATCAGAAAATTCTCTCAAAAATGTATTATATTTAAGAGATTAAACATATTTTACTCTCAAATTTTAAAAGAGAATATCAATACAAAAATATGCGATTCATGGTAATTTAAGTAGCGAGAGATAATTTAAATAGCAATTCGAATATTTACTTTTCAACCCTAAAATCTTGTTATTCTGAGACTGCCCGATCACCCAGAGCCAAATGGTATAATTTGATTGGTCTTGTACAATCCTTGGCGTCTGAGATGCTTATAGACCCTTCTCCACTTCTTTCATGAATCCACAAAGGGACATTCTAATGCTTTTGTTAGGAAGAGAAGATATGAAAGAACTATTTTGCAGGGTAAAATAACTAAAATGGTAATGGTGGAAATATAAGGCCTTGAATCTTACCGTTATTGCTGTGACTTAACGAGATTTTGCGGTCTGAAGTAATGAGCCGTGTTCTTATGACCAGCATAAAAATTAAAGGAAATAATTATTATAAGGAAAAGAGCTATAAAAAGTAAATGCATTGATGGAATTGGTAAAAGAAAATGTTATTTCCTTCCATACCTGAAGTTGATTAAAATAGAGGAAGAAATAATCGAGTTATGCAGGATAAAATCGCCTTAAATTCCACCACCGATAGAAAATAATATAAAATTAAAATAGATTTTATTTTGGTTAGAATTAATAACGCATTTAAGGATAACCGAAATAGAAAATACTTTTCTTTAAATTTATAAAGTGTTTATATATAATACTTTTTTTTAAATTTATATAGTGTTACATCTGTAATAAAACCGCTTTATTTTTTAGTATTTTCTGTGGATCTATATTCTTCGCCAACGCAATTACAATATTTTTAGTTTGAATGACCATCAGATTCTGATTATTTCTACAACGAAGCCTAATTTTAATGGATTCAGACTGTAAACAAGTGATTGTATGATGAGTTGCATAAGAATTACTGAATTTTTTTCATACAAAATTACTTAGCATTTGGGTCTGGAATAAAAGTGATATAAATGAAATATTCATTGCTTTTACTTAGCTAGCGAATTTCAATTTTGATGGGGCCATTTGAATAAAGTTCATTTTTTTCGAAGAAGTTTCAAGTTTTCAAATATAATAAATTACTGTATTACTGTGATAATTTAAAATATATATCGCATTTTAGAGATTTTTAAATAAAATAGCATTTCAGTTGGAAAGTGTTTCATAATCAATGTTCTATGCATGATGGATCTTTCTTGTTAAATTATCTGCTAGAAGCGCTGTAATGGCTTTTATTCGATCGATCATAGTTTCTGTAGATAGAGAGTGCTTAGGGAATTTTCTAAGCACGCTGTATATGGTAGCTTCAGAGGCTTACCGTTAGAGGGGGATAGAGCAATTACTCCAGTACACAGAATCAGAAAGGGACGCTTTTTTTCGGAGTACATGATGTTGATTCAAGTACCAAAGACTATGCACGGACGTTGTCTCTGGAAATTTACTCGAAATCCCAAGTGTTCCATGGGACACATTTTAAAAATGGCTGCTCTAGGGTGTCAAAAGTTTGATTCCGAAACTTACCTTAACTAATTGCATTACGGGACTCAAGATCTCAAGGACAGGCGTTAGAGATTTGCCTAGATATGAATAAAATCCGTCTTTTAAAACTTTTATCGAAGAGGAAAATATTGAAAAAATAGTTTCATAAAAGGATTGATCGAAATAAAGCTCAAGGATGGAGCGACGGCCGAAGTCGTGCCCATCTATGTCTTCAAAAAAAGAAAATAACTGAGATCCAACAGATACCAAGTAGAGTGGGAGAAAGATATGTTTTGTAGAGGTGAGCGGACATATTACGGTTCACTTCTCAATTCTAAGTAAAAAATAAATTTAACTCCCTACAGGTCTTACACAAATTTTATTTTGATGTGCAAGACTTATACGATTCCAAAATAGCTTTTACCCAACTGTTGATATTAAGAGAAATAAGTATTAATAATTGATAGTATCGAGATAATTTTCAAATTTTAATGTATTTCCAAATTTTAACTCGGTATTGTTCTTTACACATCTGTTAAAATTCCATCAACACCTAGCACCCATCCGTTTTATGTATTCAATAAGGAACATGAATAAATTTCCGTATTATTTTTACTTAATTCTCTTCAGATACGTTTTACGCCTGAAACATGCACTTTCTATGAAGATAAGGCACGCAATGTTTATATTAGCCCCCAAGGTGTGAACATTCTCACGTCGAAGGCAAACGTTATCACGTTATTAGATGTAGACAAACATGAAAGTGAAATCATAATACATCAAAATTATTCAAATATTTTCACTGTCGTCCGAGTAAATACATTACAAGCTTCTGCGAGTTGCGTTTGGATTCTGGGATGTATTTATGTATATATTTTGCATCACAAGTAAATATTAAAGACGAAGACGTTTAAATCGGCAGAAGAACAAAATAACTTTTGCTTATCTAAATACGTGTTTTTAAACAGAACATGACGTAAATTTTCTCCATTCTTCTTTATATATTTCCCAATGTAAGTTTTGAGGAAGGAATTAACGCATACAATGGATGCTTATTAGAAATTATATCGATTTTACAATTTTATAACTTTGACTAAGTTTACAACTTTCAAACATTGACCAAATTAGCAGTTTTAAAGCATTGATCAAATTTGCAGTTTTAAAACATTGATCTAATTTGAAATTTTGAAACATTGATCAAATTTGCAATTTTCAAACACTGATCAAATTTGCAGTTTTAAAGCATTGATCAAATTTGCAATTTCAAAACATTGATCGAATTTGCAATTTTAAAACATTGATCACATTTGCTGTTTTAAAACTTTTTTTCTCTTACTTGTAATGGCTAATCTCTTGACACATACATCATTCGCTGATACATCGGCCATAAAACATGAACCAATTGTCCATCACAAGACGTTGGCTGGCGCACCAGTAGCGGCGGAAGACACTACGTCCAACAACACAACATCTATGCCTGCAGGTGGGACTCGAACCCACAAAACGGCAGCCCAGTGATCGCTAGCGAAAGCAGCCCAGTGATCACGTGGAAACGCTAGCTTTGACCGCTGCGTTATCGCGTTTGCAATTTGCAGAAATTATTAGATTTAAAACATTGAACAATTGAAAACATTGAGACATGAAAGGATCCCATTTCATTTAACGACGCATAGCATTATGAAACATCACTAGTTCACTGATATTCAAAACTATGGAGCAAGTAAGTAGTTAAAACGCCATATTACAAATACGCTGATATCGTACCCAAACATAGTACCCTGTTTTTACCCACAAAGCATCCGCTTTATTAATCTTACAAGAGGTGGATATTTGACTCCACCATAGTATATTTTCTTTACATATACTATGTAACGTATAGACAGTAAAAAAACAATAATTAATTATGATGGATGTCGTCGCTTCTCATGAGAAAATTCTCTCAAAAAATGTATTATATTTAAGAGATTAAACATATTTTACTCTCAAATTTTAAAAGAGAATATCGATAAAAAAATATGTGCTCCATGGTAATTTAAGTAGCGAGAGTTAATTTAAATAGCAATTCGTATATTTACTTTTCAACCTTAAAATCTCGTTAGTCTGAGACTGCCCGATCACCAAGAGCCAAATGGGATAATTTGATTGGTCTTGTACAATCCTTGGCGTCTGAGATGCTTATTGCCTCTTCTCCACTTCTTTCATGAATCCACAAAGGAACATTCTAATGCTTTTGTTAGGAAGAGAAGACATGAAAGAACTATTTTGCAGGGTAAAATAACTAAAATGGTAATGGTGGAAATATAAGGCCTTGAATCTTACCGTTATTGCTGTGACTTAACGAGATTTTGCGGTCTGAAGTAATGAGCAGTGTTCTTATGACCAGTATAAAAATTAAAGGAAATGATTATTATAAGGAAGAAAGCTATAAGAAGTAAATGCATTGATGGAATTGGTAAAAGAAAATGTCCTTTCCTTCCATACCTGAAGTAGATAAAAATAGAGGAAGAAATAATCGAGTTATGCAGGATAAAATCGCCTTAAATTCCACCACCGATAGAAAATAATATAA
Source organism: Amaurobius ferox (assembly GCA_951213105.1). Lineage (NCBI taxonomy): Eukaryota > Metazoa > Arthropoda > Arachnida > Araneae > Amaurobiidae > Amaurobius > Amaurobius ferox. The sequence continues at coordinate 22,297,268 of OX578145.1, read as the reverse complement.
AATCAAAATAGATTTTATTTTGGATAGAATTAAGGACGCATTTAAGGATAATCGAAACAGAAAATACTTTTCAAGCGATAATTTAGAATTTGGAATACTGATTATTAACTTAAATACACAGTGTATGAAAAAACCATGTCACAAGTATACGATCAACACGGACTCAGTGGACACGGACTCACGGACTGTGATAAGGATCGCCGATTTTAAACCGGGAGGTCAACAGCCACGCCAAAAACTAAGCTGGGGGATAAAAATTACATAAAAAGGTAACTGAAGTAGAACTAGCAAGAGTTAGTCTGTCAAATTGCCAAATTATGCGTCAATCTGGAATTAGAGAGAGCAGAATAAAGAGTTGAATTCGATAATAAGAGATTACAGTTCCGTTCCAATAACTCAATCCGGAGTGCGTCGTTTGAACAGTGTGAAGAGCTGGGTCGGCAAGGTTCTTTACCATGGCTTCCAAACAAATTCACCCTGCAGTTTAATGAGTACTTTACCAGCTGTATTCAAAGCAAACACGTGCCACAGATTGTCAACAGTATACCAAGGAATATAGTAGATATAAAAAAATATATTTAGTATTCTATAGAGAAAATTTTAATATAATCTCTCAGATATATTATTTTATATACTAAGGAATACAACGTATTAAGTTTGCTATTAAGGTGTGGAAGATGTATTGAACCAAATGGTTAAGATGGGCCGTCTTTAATGACAATTATCACAACAGATTGATGAACGGTCTTTACGTAGTTGAAACAAAGATGCAATATTTTTTGACAGAAAATAATTCGTGCTAAGCTGTAGGAAGAGTCTTCTAATTAAAGAAAGAACTATAGTGTTGCTTCAATGACTTGCAGCTAAGGGATAGCATGAGATTGATTTTTACTTTTCTTATACACATAGCATAATGTATAAGGAAAGTATTGTAACGGGGTCGAAAATTTGAATTTAAAGTTTTCGGCGGAAGAGTGCGTTTCAAACATCCCTGATCACGAATCGAACATTTCGGAGGTGATGTCTGTGTGTGTATGTGTCTGGGTCAGTGAGTCTGTGGAGACGATACCTCACGAACGAATGGAGCGACTCGAATGAAATTTCGTATAAAAATTACAATGCGTGAATATTGGAAGCTTATTGATTTTAAATACAATCGAATGTTCAGGACCCTCCTAAATTTTCGAGTGAAATTTTGAAAAGATCATCAAAAAATCGAAACCTTTAATAAAGTTACGCAAATAGACATTTCTTATGTAATCTGTCCTTAGAAAGCGATTGACATAAACTTTAGAACGCTAGCAAGAACCGTTCTCAAGATATTGCATATTTTTCGAATAAATTTATCAAAAAATCCCATAAATTAAAAAAAAATATTAACGGTTGAGAAACATGTTCACTTTTCATATGTAATATAATGCGATAAATTAGGTGACATCATTCTCGTGGATCTAGCTCATTCCATTTATGAGAAAAAATACTTTGAGTAATACTAATTTTGAGTAATACTACTTTGAGTAATACTAGAACGCCAATAGTCATTTATCTGCTATAACAATAACTTATTTCTCCGTCCATAACGCTTGGCAAGATTTTGGCGACAAATTTGGCGGAATATCGCGAACTTGGCGACTGTTTTAAATATTACTAAAATAACGAAAATCTCGCCAAATGGATAAAAATGATGCTAAATCAATGAAAATGACGACTCATGGACGAAAATTCAATACCTTAGAACGAATATAAGTATTTACTATAAGAATAATCTATTTTTTACTGTAAAGTAGTAAATTCATTGCATTATATAAGGAAAGTCATGTGCTGCCCATATCAGATTTTTTAACATAGCATTATTATGCCACTTCCCCGACCATTATGCACATAAGAGATAAAGCATACATTTTAAAGTTGATTTCTAAATATGCCTACTGTGAAAGTGGACTAAACTATTCCTACTATTAAAGTGAACTCCAACCTATTACTGTTATTAAAGAGCACTCCAAACTATTACTATTATTATAGTGGACGACAATTCGAACATGGCATCTGTGGATGCGAAAACCAGAACCCTTTGGCAATAGACGGACTTTACAACATTTGTGAAGCCCAAAGGTAAAGATATTTTCGTTAACGAATATGTAGAAAATATATTGTTAAGATATTATATGTCTTATAATGTATAATGTTTTATCAAATAGAACTTTATATAAACATATATGCTTTTCCTCTGTAACAAATATATCTTACGGCAATTTAACATTACAGGACTAAAGTATGTGTCATCTATAGCACTACAATAAAATTGCTATATATTAAGAAACAAATAATGTTCCTTCTATTTTTACATGAAACAAAATAACCATTAGATCCATTAAATAGCGGAATCAAACTCTGCCGAAAGAAATAATTGGAAAGCGAATGAATTTAAGCATATAATTTACTGAAACTTGCAATTGTCTCGTTATGAAACTTTTCAGAAAGTTACAGTAAGAGTAATTGATAATCTTCTTGAAGAAATTTTATGTAACTATAGGTAGTCATTATATGAGGAAACATCTGTAAGACATATCATTAGGTATAGTAAAGGAATGGCAGTATTATTTTTTTACTTGAGCACTGTTTCAAGAGAATTTTTATAAACCCGTTTTATTTCATTTATCCGTGATCATTTTAACAGCCGATTTCATTTATGTTATTTAATATTTCTGCTTGTATAACTGTAATGGCTAACCTTTTACGTACACCCAGCGGTTAAGTAGAATAAAAAAACATCTGATGTATGCAACACATGACTTGTGTCCTATATAATGCAACGGATTTATTTCTTTCACAGTGAAAGAATGATGTATAAGATTTAAGGGGCAATGGTTTTATACGCTGAATTGTACATTTGGCGTTTTTTCGTAAGACAACATGTAAAACTATTTCGAATTATCTAATTAACTTACATTTCATGCAACGCTAAATTGATGACTGACTTAACGTCATCATACATTGATAGCATCAGCAATAAGCATTAAAGACCATATATTATTTGCATAATTAATTCACGAATTTGAAGACACTTACGTTATCTCAGAGTTAATTTTTCAATGTTGAGGATATGTTTGTCAATCTGGGGCGGAATATTTACAGTCGCTAAATTAGTCACCAAGTTCACAAAATTTATACCCACGCGCTACAAACAAATGGAGCGAAGGGCATTTCTTATATATATATAGATACCTGTTGACAAATTATTAGGCGGCAAAATACAAAACCATAACTAACTACTTTCAGCCATTACTTACTACTTTTAAGTCATTACCTCTACTTAAATTAAAATATTTTCTCTCATGAATGGAAAGAATAAAATTGACATTGACGACAAATGTGTTTACAAATTAATCATATATTATCGCAATTTATCTATATATTTTTATATTTAACACAATTTGTCCATTTTTTTATTTTTTGCAGTTTCTCCATATGTATATTGAAATATTTTAATAACTGATTCACAATTTGCCGTCATTTTTATTAACTTAGCGTCAATTTTTCAATTTTAATGATATTTCTGTCAATCTGGCAGCGAAATATCAAAAAGTTGACAATATTTCGCATAATGATTCACTAAGTTCACCAAATTTATCGCCAAACGCTACAGATAAATAGAGAGAAGGGCATATTTTATATATAAATGACAATTGGCGAATTGTTAGGCGTCAAAGTACAAAACTTTAACACATCTTCCACATCATGTATTTTCCATCTTGAGTGGATCAAACTAAAATTATATGTACATTATTAAATGTTCTAATTTTTTTATGATATTTTTCAAAATTTCATTCGAAAAGTTGTGTGTCTTTCGAATATACAGTTACATTTTAATTCAATATGCTTCCAATATTCACAGATTACCATACAAAATTGTAGCACATAGCATGGCTTAACTGTCAATGCGGACGTCGACTATGATGTACCGAACAGTGCATGGAAAGAAATGAACCAGGTCATGAATACTGTCATCTTCAATGGAAGCACAATCAAAACCTTCAAAATTTATTTTAAAAAAAATTCATAAGCAGTTATTTTCTATAGCATCCGTTGAAAATTTCAGGCTTTTGAAGTTCCTAATGTTGATTATTCTGTGATGTCAGTTTATTCTCTATCATGTTCATCAGTTACATTTTATTTATTTAAATTTAAGATAATAAACTTGTTTAGGAGACATCTAATGCACTAGCAACAAAAATAAAAATTCTGTTTCTCTTAGATGAAAACTTTTTATTTAAAATAAAGCTCACATTTCACGGTGTGTATAAATATACGAATTCATAATTTAATTCATAACGTAGCGATTTTGGATATATTGTAAAAGATTTCTGGCCTAAAAGTATTCTATACTCTTGCTCCTTAAGCATATGGCTTTTGCGAATAAAATATTTGTGCTCCGCAGATGTTTACATAGCTTCTTGAACGAATTTTTATAACTGATATATCCCCAAGAGAAGAGAATTTTCAAAGCTTGAACTACCCAGTTTTCAGATATTGATTTCGATCACATCTGGTATATTTAAAGAAGCACTTCTTAATAAAAGTATATTCATTCAATTTATCATATACTCTTATCAAACGAATGTTATTGGATAGCGATACATCTAGCCAATTTTTACTGCTATGATATTTGAAAAAGTTCTCTATATGAAATTGAATCTGAGTAAATATTGTATTGAAACATCGATATTTATTTGAGATATTTGTCTACTGAGCAAACCACGTGACTTTACGTACAGACGATAAATAACTAGATTGGAACGTAAGATGAAGCGCAAATAAAGATAACGAAGTGTACGTACTTTTCGAAATTTTATTTATCAATCAATAAAAATTCCAGAAATTTGGTTAATCATTTGTCAGTAACACCATATTCATTCGAGGTATGGTATTGTCCTGTTTATACTTTGCTTCTCTGTTTTGCAATTTTTCTGCTCCACACTGCGAATCCGTATACGCTGTAAGTAAAATACACTTTGTGCAAGATATACATGTATATAAGTTAGAAGATATAGATGTATATAAGATAGATATATATAAGGTAAACTTGAGCAACGAATAAAAACACAAATAACACAATAATGCAGAATACAGCTGTTTCGAGGATACGGTCGACCCCCTTCGTCAGTGCAAGAGAACCAACAAACCCGTAGTCCAAAAGATGAATGGGCTCTTTGGACTCGAAATCCAAAAGAGCCCATTTCTGTTTTGGATAGAGTATATAAAGTATTTAAACGTTATACATTGTTAGTAATTTAAGAATGCTCGTTCTTGGCGGATTCTTAAGCAGTTATCATTCCTTTTGTACTTTCAACACCTCATTTTGATATTTTTCGGCACAAGGCAATCGCACATAGAGCTCTTTCATTTTCTAGTTTGAAGGTAGTTTTTAAATGTCACTGTCTATCATATTATTTGATTTACTACATTTCTTAGGATGGGATACTCTTGGCCTTTTCTAGCTACTTGCGATTCTGTTACATCACATTTGAGTTGCATCACTTTTACGGTATCTGTAAAGCACTCCATACTACCTTGAGCCATAAATTTGTACATTTATCTATCATCTATCTTTACCGATTCCCAAAAGTCCGATACAGTATTCTAGTCATAAATGTTTTATGACTTATAACTCCCCTATAGACCTTGAATGTGTCAGCTCATTTCTGAAGCACATTTATTATTTTGCAGGTTTAATTTTTACAATATAATGTTTCCTTAAAATTATTTCAAAACAGTAAAAATATAATTTTTTAGCTAATACATGTACAAAATTTTATGCATAATAAAACCAAGTGCCTTGAAATAGAAAACATAAACATACGATAGAACTCCTTATAATACAATAGAACCGCACTTGAGACAGCAATGAAGAATATCAAATTAATGAACTAGCCATAATAAGTCATCTTTCTTCAAAGTCATTCTATGAAAATTACTAAATTCCGTCAAAATATAAATTCAGAAATATACGAAGTTAAAAATGAAATTATCGTAGCTAAAGCAATCATATGTTCCGCAAATATTTACATCTCAGCACACCACAAGGGAGAGAGACTTAATTTCATTACAAACCATAAGTAGTTTTCATTATTAACCCTGGGGTTATCTTAATCATTTGATATTCCACATGACATGCTGCACAAAAGATTTGTGAAATAAATGTCTTTGTATCTATCAAGAATAATAAATATCTAGATTTGATGAAGTATAATTTGTTTTGATAGAAAATTGTTGTTAAAACTATACATAGTAGAACGTCACTTCTCTGTTCATACAAAAATCCTGAAATTTAAAATACAATCCTGAAAATAATACATATCAGAAAACTTTACCTGTATGTCTGTCTGTATGAATTTATATGCAGGATAATCAAAAAAAGATGGGCCAAACTTTACGAGGTTGTAGTCAACATCAAACTAAGCATTTTTCGTCATGGTTTACCAGTCGGAAATGAAACGTAAATGCGTTACAAAGCGCTTACTCGTTGGGAAGCCGTCGTTCCGCAAACTTAAAAGCGTCATTCTGGTTGTTATTTTCTAGATGAAAAAAACACCACGTATGCAAATTTCATCGGGGGAAGAAGAACCCTTATGAAAATTTTCGTAATTGTGCATGTAAGGGCGGATGAATTGGACGAGTTGGTTCCAAAACTCAGCCTCCACGATTGCCCGATCTTTCGTGTCTTGTCTTCTTTTTATGGGGAATATCTCAAGAGTCTCGTCTATGACACTCCTCTTGAATCTGAGGAGGAACTTGTCTCCGGAATTTCGACCGCTGCTGCCGAAGTGCGCGACACGCTTGGTCTGTTCGAGAGAGTTTGCCAATCCCTCCATCGCAGCTGAAAAACATGCCTTGAGGTATTGAGGTTGGCTGTCGCTCTTTTGAGCCATTACTGTAATTATTATTTATTAAATGTCATTTTATGCATTTTAAGTCATTCTTATAGTTTAGCCGCATCTCATCGTTTTCACCATTAAGCTCCCAATGGCGCCTTTCATTTTCATTTCCGACACAGTAAACTATGACGAAAAATGCTTCGTTTGGTATGTACTACCACCTCGTAAAGTGTGGCCCATCTTTTTTTAATCACCCTGTATGTATGCATGTATGTGTATACTTTTGTATGTTTGTATGTCTTTCTAGCTATTCAAATCCACAAATTTTATCCCAACTCAACCAAATTTGTCATGATACCTTAATCAGCCAATAGAATGTATGTAGTGGGGTACGGAAGCAAACTGACATAATTATTCTTGGAGTGTTATGGCGAACTAAACATTTATTTCAAGTCTAAAAAATGATTTAAGAGTATCGAAGAGACTTCACATGTAATATATATGTTAGAAAAAATTCTACCGATATATTACATTTCACAGAAATACGAAAATTTAAACTTTAGAAAAGGCAAAGAGGCCTGTTGATGATGTTGGCAAAATTTTATATTGATAAGTTAACATGAAAGCCCAAGTTTACAACCCTAAGGACTTTGATAAATAAATTAAGTAGGTGATAGCATCAACATGGATACTTGCTTTCTTTTCAAATATTTATTATTTTTAAGGGTGTAGTAGACAAAAACGTTCGAATTGTTGAGTGATGCTCCAGCTTTATTGCGTTTGGGACTTGAAATTTGGTGTAAAGGTAGAGTGATCTAGAATCATAATGGCTAATCGCTGTTTTCAAATATTTGTTGTTTTAGGAAGTGTCATAGGCAAAAATATTTGAATTAATGAATGAACGTGGAACTCCAGGATAATTGAACTAGAGTTTTGAAATTTGATAAAGAATATATACATACATATATATATATATATATATATATATATATATGAAATGTAATAATAAGAATTATGTAAAAATAAAAAAAAATAAAAATAAAAATACAATTCAAGTAATATTAACATCACCATAGAAGTAAATTCACGGCCATAATGCCGATAAGAGAAAAGAACAGAACCTTCCCAAATTCGATGATTAATCAGAGTAAAATTCCTCTTCAGGTCTGAGTATTTAATTCTAATTAACCCAAACAAATGCCTGTTTCATATATATATATATATATATATAATATATATATATATATATATATATATATATATATATATATATATAATAAAATCATATAATAAAATCAACAGTCATAACTGAAATTATAAATATTTATTATTTTAGGCGACGTCGCGAATTAAAATATTCGAATTGTCAAGCAAACTTGAAACTCCAGGTTCATCAAACTCGGAACTTGAAATTAGGTTCAATGATATATAATTTGATAACATTAGCAAGGAAGATTGCTTTCTTTTCAATGGTTTATTATGTCAGAGAGTTCCATAAGCAAAATGTTAGAATTGTTGATGGGATATGTAACTCCCGAATTTATTTAGTTGAAAACATGAAATTAGGTCCAAAATTATTTAATAATATTAAAGAAAAAAATATTGTTGGTGTTTTGGGGCATATATTATATTTTAGATGACGCCATACTCATAAATCTTCGGATTACCTAGCCTACTGTGTAATTTGGAGAGTTAAAATATAATTATAATTAACAAAAGGGCCTTTTGATGAACTAAACATAAATGTGAAAGCTTTATATTTTATAAATTTAATGGGTTTCTGCGGACTAAGACTTTTGAATTTTGAAATAATTTCAAGCAGAAGCTTGAAATTGTCTATAGTAGATAGATCTTTAAAAAGCAATAAAAAATCTCATTTTTTGGAAAATGAAGTGCTTTCGGTATGACGTACAATAAAACATTTGAATTCGAAATTTTGAATGAATACATAATTATGATATCTACATGAGATAAATTTATATTTAAATAAGTAGTTAGATTACGCGGCAAAATATATCATGAAATAAAAATTAAATGTTTGTTAATTTAAATACGTGCTGCGAAGTAAATATTTTTGAATGCTGCAATACATTGGAAACGTTTTTTGCAATTAGATAAGAACTAAACATTTTTACAGATTTTTTTTAATTTATTATTGTATTGTAAAACATTTAAATTATCAATTCACCGCGAAGCGCTTATGTTCAAGCGGCATGCGGACTTGACACCATAATGCATATAGACTGCCCGTCTATGCTAACAGGAAAATTGTAGCTTTATAATATTTGCACTTCAGTTATGCTCAGAACAATATTTTTGTATTACAGTGAAAACTAAACATGTACCATTAATGCGGTAACATTAAAAATTTGGGTAAATGATAAGCTGTTTATTAACAGCAATTGGAAACTATTGGGATATAATTGCAATTTCTAGGAGTGTCTACATTAGGAAAATGTTTCCATTCTCGAACAAACAATTTTTAAACGACGTAATATATTTTAATTTTCGTAATTAAATGGAATCGTACAAAATAAACGGAAAAAATGTAATGTTTCAAAGAGTTTAATATGATGAGAAGATTTAGAATTTTTTTAGGATGTGATACCGAATAAAAATTACAATGCATTCACAAAAAATACTTTCAAAATCGGTAAGATAAAATATTATAAATATATTAAATATAATATTAGTATATTAGAATACGCTGATTAAAATGACTTTCAACATTCAAACTTTATACAGGGTTAGCAAGAATCAATCATGCCGATGAAAAGAATAAGAAATTCTAGTAATTTAGTTAATAATTTGTCCAGTACTCCATTTTTGCCCACGAAGTGACAGAATGCTCTGCAATAATTTTATTAATTTATTTAGGAATTCCATTACTCAGCTTTTTCTTTGGGACTCTTATAGGTCGTCTTGACTTATTTCTAGTCTTATTGGGACTCATTAAATCTTGTTTGGCCTTGTGTCGTCTTGTTAGAACATTTCTGTTCGGTGAACATTTTATGTTTTAGCGCATTCCAATCTTATGAGTTAGTTTTTGTTTGATTGGAAGATCTGTTCTTTATTCTGTAAAACCTCGATTTGATTCCTCCTGTAAAAGCCGGATAGTTTACTTATCCTCATGGAAGTCCACCCAGAACACCGCGAGTAATATTGAGCAGCCGCGGAATGTAGAAAACTTGAACTCGTTGAAATGTAGTGGCGCGTGAAGGTATTCCAACACATTTCAAATATATAATAGTACTTACATATGGTTCTCTTCCCCGGTATGCTGCGAAATTACACAACACTGACCGGAACAACATTAAGTAAAAGGAAGGGCAACATGAGTCAAGAAAATGATAATATTCAATTTATTCGTTAAATAAATTCTTTAATTAAACTTATATAAATTTCATATATAGATATGTTCAAATGGCAACATACTTCAATATCAAGTAATTCTTGTTCATAATCGACTTTAAGTTAAATGCAACACATAGTAAACCAACTTTTACTTTAATTGTGGAACTTCTGCCATCCTTTCTTTCTTTACTTTCAATATATGTTCTCACAATTATTGCAATAGAAATTGTAATATAAATTCTCATTATCCATTTAATCTTTCATAAATATATTATCTTGGTATAAATCAATACTTTTACAAAATTGTATAATATAAGGGAGAACCAAATTACTTGAACTTTAAAACTTGGCTGCATTATTAAAGAACTTTTATTTGTTCGTTATGGAACTAGTATAGCCAAGGATATGGGATTCTTAAATCCCTTAACATTCCCCCAGGAACATACATACTTACAAAATACAGAAGTTGCACCTAGGAATCTGTCGGTCACTATATTTTTGAAGAAAAATTAGATTTAAATTTAATCTTAACCTTTACCATTATTCCTAATTCGGTGAGGCTTCGAACAAATCGTCCGCCCCTTTTAAAATCCTTTGTGCAACCTCTCGAAAATCATAGCGTCTTCAACCGCTACTCCAAAAACTCTGACGTCACAGATACATATACGTTTAGCACTCGCATATCAAACACGCAGAAAACAGAGCCATTCAAAAACAAGACAAAATTAACAAAACTCAACGGTCTTTCAAGGCGGAAGTGCCGAGAACACCTACATGCAGCAGATTCACTTCGCCGCCGAATTCGAGCAAGAATTTCTGCATTTGCATGGCTCGAAAAGAATATTTAAAACAGAAAATATGCACTTTCGCAAATCGCGACACCACAATTCTACTTTCTAATTGGCTCTTTCAGAATGACTCATAATTCACGTCATAATCACGCTTTATATAAAACCCTCTTCCCTTCTATTTGTGTCCATTTCATCTTCTATGACTTTGGGATTGTTGATTCCTTAGCACTGAAGGATGGGATCCAACGTACCATTCGCCGCCGAATTCGAGCAAGAATTTCTGCATTTACATGGCTCGAAAAGAACATTTAAAACAGAAAATAGGCACTTTCGCAAATCGCAACACCACAATTCTACTTTCTAATTGGCTCTTTCAGAATGACTCATAATCCACGTTATAATCCCGCTTTATATAAAACCCTCTTCCCTTCTATTTGTGCCCATTTCATCTTCTATAACTTTCGGTTTGTTGATTCCTTAGCACTTTAGGATGGGATCCAACGTATCCTCAAACTGTTGTATGCTGTATTATTAGTATTATATTCGATCTTAAATATGTTGCTTGCATGTTTCCTTATCCTTTGTCCAAAGTGTATTTTACTTATTAATAAAATGATAGCTTTATACAGAATATTTCAAAATCAAAAATAACTATTTGGCAGTGGTTCTTTTCAATAACAATACCAGTGCAGATAGTCGAAATATTAATTCATAGGGATTCCCACTTTTAGAGAGAAAAAAAAATTAGACGGATCATTCCAGTGCATGAAACACGATGCAATAATTTGTTTATATTCCAGTACATCTTACTCAATGTATTACAGTATTGATACGATACATAATAGTGCAAAAATAAATATCATATTGTTACGAACTTGTAAAAAGTTTTGGCGTCTCTTCTCTCCCTCTCACTGTCTTCTATTTCGAAGAGCAGACGGGGAAAACACCTGTACACACAACCTTTCCCATGACGTGAATGAGGTTAACATATACCGAAGTTCGATAAAGGGTTACCATATTTAGTTATTTATCACCAATTTGTTGACATTTGAAGATTTTTCGAAGCCTCGAAAAAACCTTGAAACAACGATTATTTTACGAGATATGAGAGATTTCCAAAAGTTTCTATGGATAGTCTATAAAAGGAGTCATCACTCTGTTGGCGAGCATTTGACGTGATGCGAGCTACATTGAACTGTGATTTTTACCAATGTTTTGAGAATAGTAGCTTATTTTTGAGAAATAAAATACGTCAATATTTTGGGAATAGTATCGGTTGTTTTGCGAAATTGGTGGAACACTTAAGCGCTGTTTTACTGTATTATTTTCCCTGTGTTTGTGAATAAACGTATTAGCTATATAGAAATGTGGACTCACTCTTAGCACACACCAAAGATTCCAGAGGATATACAATGTTCTCTGAAAATATCGGTTCACGGCATTAAATACAAAAGTACGCAATATTTCCATGCAAATTTGAATCTCATTGCCCCAAGGTATAGAAAAATTACCCCTGAATCTCGAAGATAGTGCACTCCATCTAAAAGAAAATAATAAAATGGTAGGAGAACAATACATTGTTTGCAATATACTTCAAGAAAATATATAAAATTGTACAGATGCCCACTCTTTCCTGACAAGCAAACATGCAAATCCCTCTTTACATCTATAGAATGTTTTACAATAAAGATATGTTACCTGTATGACTTTCTTTGAAATAGTGGATATTTAAGAAGAAAATACGTGTTTCCTTATATTTTTACGCTAGCTACTCTGCCCTGAAACTATGCATATATATTCCTTTTATTTCTCTCTTTGAAAGAGCAAAATTCTTCAAATTTAAATAGAAAAAGATCCCACTTTAATCTGGGCTTGAAACAAATTCTTTGCAATTGCACTGTTGAATAAGTAAATATAGAAGATGTTTTGTGTCTTGTGGGCTTTTTATGTTATATCGGTGTTGTTGTTGTTGAGACCCAGACCGTCCGACTTACCAGAAAAGTGTAAGGTAACTGTTTGGATGGCCGGGACGAGCCACCCAATTTAGACCGGAACCTATTAGGGGAGGCATCCACAGGGACCGTAGCCCCCTTCCCCAACCTCTCGGAAGGACTTACGGACCCATATGCTAAACGTGGTTGTACTCCGCGTGAACAAGGCGGCAGTTTTGGCAGCGGATAGAATCGAACCCGGACCTACCGAGTGCAAGTCCCGCGCGCTAACCACTAGTCTACCGTGCCCCATATCATATCAGTGTGTATATTTGCTTTCATTCTTATACAAAACTTGCAAATATGCACGATATTGCTCGGATTTACAATTTGTCTCTCACGGATCATGTCATGCCATTTACGGACAATGTACACTGGTGGCATGATACATTGAGAATTTCCTTGTTTTTATGTAACGCTTTGTTGAAGGACAGAAGTAGTTTATATGTAATACGGTACAGTGGTAAAATTTCCCTCTATCGTCACTAAATGCGAAGTAACAAGGCTTCTTTCAAAAAAGTCTAAAATCCTTGCTTTGAGAAATTCGGTGGTTACTGAGTATCTTAAGGTCAATTTCGTACTGTTGATAAGCAATGACTGCAAAACTATGGACCATGGCTGGTGATGAAGCACTGTTTTACTTTTATTCGATGCTTTGTAAAAGGTCGAAGCCTTGTGTCGTTGATTGGAGAGCCCCAGACGCCGCCTTTTATTTCCAGTGTCATTCTTTGAAATCATCATCTTTGACAATGTGGAGGTTTCTAAATATTTATTATACAATTTATAACGTCTAAAATTCCTCTGGTGGCATGTTGATACACATGCTTGTTTGACAGTTTAGGAGGTTGTCTCAGATCTGAATTAACTTTAGCAAATCTCGCAGCTTAAAGAGTGGGTGTAGAGTAATATGATTACTCCGAGTCCTGTATATACTTTATTTTAAATTTAGAAGAAAAGAATCCTACCGGGATTTTCAGTTATTCCAAGTTTAAAACTGACTTTACCATAAAACTGCCCTCCATGATGAACATTTCTCCAATCTTAAAACTTATGTTCAAAACATACTTCTACATGTGATGTATAAATTAATCAAGTTGTTGCTAGCAATTCAAAATATTGGTCTAAATATAATCGAATCTAACGAAAATACATTAAAATATTATAAATAAATGTTCAGCTTGTTATACAATTTGGGCTGTTTAGAATGTTAGCAAAAATTCAGGCTTTGAATAGGATCGCTCATATGAAGTAAGCGACCTGTGAAATATTTCAAATAAAAACTTGAATTAGCAAATAATTAAAATAAAAAGTGTAAAAAATTCATTTCAATATTTGGGAAACCTAACACAAAAGTGAGAAGAGGTTAAATTAGAGAATTTTTGAAATTTTTGGAGGTTAAATATGAATTAAACAAATGAGAATACATAAAAACATATAAATCAGAAATATACATTTACATCGCAAAAATGTATATAATATACAGGAGAACTTTCAAGTCACAAAGCATGCAAGTGCACACGCTTTGATCAGCTGTTTAAAAATTGTTATGTACTTGTTATTTGTACGGATCTTAGTGAACATGGGTGGTTTAAAAATGAACTTTTTACTTTGTTACAGTACATTTTAATTACTGAAATTGTGATTACGCATATATATGTGTGCAACCTTACGTATGTGTTGTTCATGAGACCCAAACCGTCCGACCTACCAGAAAGGTGTCAGGTAACTGTACCTTACGTATGTGTGTACATTTTCCTCTTCCCACCTATTGTAATTTTCGAGTAAAAGAGATCACAAAATTCAGGCAAATGTTGATATCGCTTCCTTAGGAATGGAGAATGGAGTTCGTTTCTCTCGTCCATAATTATCGTTGAACTAAACACCGTGGAATGCAAAATTATAAGAAAATCCAGTGAAGACTTACACTCCAGAATGTTTTCTAATATTTTGATGTTTGTTACGACAGAAATACAGTTAAAAGTTTGGAATTAGTAAATTTCAGCGGAGACTACCTCTTCCAATAATTTATTCTAATAACTACTATTAATTATCCCTGTGTGTCTGTGTTAAAGAGAATTGACTGTTCGATAATTTAATATATAAGCCTTCCCTCTTTACAAACAATGTGTTAATACAGGAAGGAAATAAATTAGGACAAGGGGGGAGTGTCAATAAATTGGATGAGCTTCTTGAAAGTGATCACACTTCATTAATTCTTGATATTAATTAACCCCGACCTTAAAGACCGCATCCATGATCAGCAAATTAGCTGTTTGGAATGTATTTTGGGAATGATAGATATACTTCTAGAATAAAACTGTTTAAGTGGATTAATTTATTTATGATATATTACAGCTTTACGTATCATTTATGAGTTTTAAGTCATTATAAGGTGTATTATAGATTTATTTATAATTATTATGTCTCGTAGGCAATACATAGGGTTCCTAGGACATACCTTAAACGATATATTAACTTTATAAATATGTATGCATAGACGTTAGGTTTATAACAGTGTGTTATCGTGTCTGCCCGAATAAAAATAATTACGGTGCCCCTGGTGGGGATTTTAAAAGGTTAGGATAAAGGATATGGCAGCAAAGCAAAATACACAAAAATCTCCAATTACGAAGATATAGAACATTGTCTACTTAGAAGGATATAGCACCATAAACTAAAGAAACGCGCACAAAGAAAACAAGAAATACCAGTCATATTTAATCTATTGCTAGATGCCCAGTCATGCTATTATACTGTTAAATACTGCTAACAGATGAGTATACAAATAATACCAAAGGCATAGTACTCCATCTGTGAAATAAAAGGCAGGTTCTACATCTGATCCCTGTATACTTAAATGTTGTTTACTTTAACATTTATGTTTATGACAGAAGCTTACTTTAACATTCATATTTATGACACTGGAGTTTAGGGGAGAGACGACTACGCAGACTGCTATTCTGTCCAGATTCATCAGTAGTCATATTAAATCGCTTGCCTCTGTTCGGGCTGATAAGACTTTTTCATTGTGTCGTGAATCCAGTTTGGAACCTGGCCTCCCCCAGTTACCATATTTCTTGTTTGGGATTGGATAAGCAGAATATGTTTAGGCCTTCTGTTCTGGTGATGGATTTCTTGAGGGTGGATCAGAGGAAGTAACAGCAGCATGATAGAAAATCGCCAATAATCCTACTGTGTCAAATAAATGCCTTACGTAAGTGCTTTAGTGTCAATTCTTACTCATTATATAATGCTCTAAAATTTTCAATTTCCTTTTTTGTCTATCTCGTTTGTTGCGGAGTGCACATCCTAAGTTTTAAGTTATCCACCGGTGGCGCTGAAATCACTTTTATTCACATCAGATATGGCCACATGGACCTTTCTTTAGAAAGTAACTTGGAGTACTTAAGAACGTTCCCAGTAACCTTGTATATCTTTTCTTTCTTATGTGTTGAAAACCCAAGCCGTCTATATTTTTGGATATATCCTATGTGATACACAATCTAAAAGCCGAAAATGCTCCTTCGTTTCAGTATGACACACCATCAGAGTTCAAGACATTTTTTCTGTTTTTCAAGCCGTTTTTTTATCTTTTATTTACTACTTATTTTTCTGTTTCACAACAGCTACATTCAAATTTTTATAATGTATTCATACCATGTGGTGCACATTTTAATGATAGAAATTGGTGATGAAATGTTTGTTCATTTTAAACGAAAATAAATGTTGAAAAATATTTGTTTAAAGCTGTCTTTTAGAGAAAAACATAATTTGAAAGTTTTTAAAAGTAAATAAAAGTTAAACTGTTAAGATGTGTACATATATTACCTCTTTCAGCGTGAAATTTTCTTTCTGATAGTACTTATAGTTTCTAAGAGATAAAACATGAAACTAGCATATTTAACCTCGTCAATATAGGTCAGTTTTAGTCTCCTTGAAGAAATGCACTCCTATTGCAGAGCATTCAAGGACTGGTTTCGTTTTAATTATTTTCGGCGGCATGGGGCATCAGAAGTTTGAAATATGTAGCAGCAAGAAACTTGAGATGCAAGAAACTTGAGTTGGATTATACTATCGGCAGTGGGATTATCTTCTAAATTTTAGAAAACGCCTCCTAGAGGCGGGTTCTGTGATTGTCCTTTAATAGAGTTATGTTTACAAGAGCTCAGTGAAACCAAATAATAGCCTTCAGTTATAATGATCAAAGCCTTCAGTTTATATGAATCACAATATTAAAGACAAAGAGCGTTTCAAATTTCATTAACAACAACGTTTTAAAGGCTTTGCGAATAATGAAATATCCGTTTCCTGTATTGAATATAATATTATCAATGCAATCGAGAACAATCATTGTGCTCCGTAGATGATTTTGATCATTTATGGAGCACAATAAAAATTATAATGAAGATTATAATTATACAATAAATAAAATTATAAGAATTAATGCTATAGAAACCTTACATTTTCAGTAATTCGTACTTAAATTTTCTAATAATTTGTGCTCTCATTTCAAATAATTAGCGTTTAAAAATATCAGATGATTCGTTTTAATATTTAAAAGGTAATCATTTTTAAATTTCAAGTAATTCATGTTCAGATTTCAAATAATACGTATTTAAAGTTCAAAGAATTTGTGTTTGAATTCCAAGTAATTAGTGTTCAAATTTTAAACAATTCCTGTTCAGATTTCGAAGCATACGTGCTCAAATTTCAAATAATTCGTGTTCAATTCCCGAATATATGTGCATTGCGAATTACAAAAAAATATGTATACATTTATGGTTTTCACATTGTGTATCTAGATATAGAATTACATGGAGTTACATGCTTTGTTTTCAAGTTATAACGTCCACATTTGTATACAACACGCACATGCATACACAAACCAGCATCTTTAAAAGTGGAAAGCTTGTAAACTTCCTTAACCTTTTGCTTACGACGCTGTCCCACCCGTAAGCAAAAGGTTAAATAAAGCAGAAATATATCAGTAAGGTGACGACAGTTACTTTGAGGGCGCTATAACCCCCATCTTCAAGATAATTGAACAGGAAGAATGGTATACGCCCTCATCCACTTAGCAGTGGCTAGGGACATTCAGTTTTACCTGTTCATTTGCCCCCCCCCCCAAAAAAAAAGGGCTTAGAACACCCTCGAAACAATTGTCATCATCTTAGTTACATATTCAAGCTTTATTTAAGGAAGTTTTGAAAGGTTTTATCTTACAAGCAGCAGTGTGATTTATTGTAATCTTTAAAACTGTTCAATATGTACTCAGAAAGTGATGGAAATATTTATTCCACCAAAATCTCAAATTTTAAAATGTTTCATACAATAAAATATTCGACTGTAAAATTTAATAACAGCATTTATAGAAATTTAATATATATATTTCTGTAGCTCTTGCATGCTTATTTTCTTAACCTCCAAAGTCAGAAAAACAAAATTCCTTCCATTATTACGTGAATACTCCCACTCATTCTCAAATGTAAACTTTTGTCATAAGAAATTCTGCTTTACATTTTCAAATCTTTGCCAGCAATATCTTCTCTTTTTCTCAATTCATTTCAAATAAAAAAGAACAACCAGATCTTATATAATATTTTTATTTCTTTGTTCTACTTGAAAAATAAATGGAAGCTGCTTATTAATGTGTCGCAAGAGAAATATTTTGAGGGAAATAAATGTTGAAATTTGGATTTTTTTTCATTCTTTACGTGTTTCTCACTCACTGATTTTTGTTTCATTGAACTTAAAATATACTTTACAATTATCTTCCAGAAAAGTTTTAAATATTTTACTTTTTGATAATAGAAATGCGTAGATTCAGGTCAAACCATTGCTAATATAATAAGACCAAATAACTTTGTTTAAAGCGTCTCTGAAACATAAATTAATGGTGCTGACGGGTTTTGAAAACAAGAAACAACACCTTTCGTCAGGGCAAGCCAGAAGTGATATCTTCATTCGTCAAAGCAAAATTGAGCAGAAAACATCATGGAACAGTAAAAAATGTTTGTCTATGGCTCTTAAATAATCAAGCAGACTCATCAGGTATTTTGGATCATAGAAATAAATCACATGCCCTGCTATTCGCCACTGATATTACATCCCAAGTATCAAATTTTCAAAGTTAGTACAATATAAAATATTCGTTGTCTGTATTTTGATTGTTATTGGTTCATTCTAAAATATGTTGAAGAAGTTTATACTCTGTCTTCTGCATCAAACAGATTAGTTTATATTAGATATAGCAGATCAAAAATTGTTAACATTTTCGTAGAATTGCTTCGGAAATTGGAGCTAATAGCAATCAAACATTCGTCACCGAGATCGTTTGATCGTATCGGTTTGTTTTACATCATATATTTTCTCCTATCCTAGATTCATGTTTAAAATATCCGTTTCGATAAATATTTTCAAGTAAATTGGTACTTTTTGGTATAATTGTAAATCTGATGTTTTCGTAATTACAGTAAAATTGAACGGGGGTGAGAAATCCACCCCATACATTTTATTCATCAACTCTCGATTTTAAGTTTTTCAAAATAATGAATTTCTCAATACTGTTTGATTATGCAATTCGTATCAGATTTACTTATGAAATTTGTTTTCTATTATTTTATGAGTAATTTATTTGTTTTTTATTTTTTGATACTATAGAACATAGTATATAAAAAGTACAGTTTTTCAGAAAATATGAGCCTCGCTAAACATGAACTGTTTGGTTTTCTGTTGGAATTGACAAACCAAACTGTGGCAGTGATGCCGAATTGTGCCGAGATCCATGCATGCATAGATTTGACTGTTGGTTCAGGATTTTCAATCTGCTTGCAATCTTGTTATGAATGGAGTATATCTTAGGCTCGGCTGGAAGGCCACGTTATGCACATCAGTTTAGCCGCAGCGTATCTGCCGGCCGGCAGAAAAGCAGGATTTCACTCAGTCCAAAAGATTTGTCATTAAGCGTTCCATACACACATCAGTTTCGTTCATCAAACTTAAACTGGTCAAGCCGATCGGAAGACCAAGGTGTACGTGTCTGGCGCTCCCTAGCAGTCAATTTGAACTGTTCATTTAAAATGTTTCCAGGATAACAAGTTTGATAGTAAATTTATTGATAAAGCTAGGATTTGATAAACCTCTGAGATCACTTCCAAAAGCTTTAGGGACCCTACATTTACACGGATTCTGTGACTTTGGATGTATGCATTGCAGCATCATAAAACCTATGCTTAAAATGCATGAAATTTGGAGTCCACTGTATTGTTAAACTGAATTTGTCTATCTCCACAGCGACTAGTAAGTTTCATTGGTGTCATTGCAAATATTGACTTCTCCATGTACACTAGCATTGCAAAACGCTAAATTGCTTCATAAATGCTGGTATAGGCAATACAAGCTTGTTCTTTAGGAAATAAGAAATTTAGAGGGTTGCATGATGACTAGTTAATAGTATCAAACGATATAAGAATATTCCCAAATTTCACAAAGTGCTGAGATCCCATTTCACAATATCAAGTCGGCAATCAAAAACACCTTTAAATATAACCTATCGAAAGAACTGTCATAGATAAATTCTCGTGAATTGTGGTGGAACACAATTTTAAATATACAAGACTGGCCTAGGAGGAGAACTGTAGAAGAATTCCGCTTTGCTACTAGGCATGATTGTCTTACAAAATATCTGCATCGAATTCGTATATTTGGCGACCCTTTTAGCAAAATATGTGACCTTAAGGAGGTAATGGACAAAGCCTTCTCCACTGCCCAGCTCTCTGCAATATCTGAATGGAAGCGATACTGGGAAGCAAGGGATCGTAAGAGTAGTCTATTGACTTTCTATTGTGACTGCATTTTTGTCTTATTTCTGTTCAAGTTATATTTTTTGCTAGCTCCAGTTATCTTTTGTACCCACCGTTGGAAGTAAAAATATATATATATAAGAAGTTTTAGTACTATTTTTCTAATTCTGATGAAGCAAACTGTTTTTATATCCGAAACCGGTTGGCATCGTCAATTCTGTTATACCAATAAATATAACAAACCATCAATAAATATAACAATAATATCAATAAAGTTTTCCTTATAGATATACTACTAGCATTTTACTTTCACCGCTTTCTATATTATTAGAAATATACGATTGCAACGAAATTTCAGAATTATTTTTGACACCTTTACAATATTTTCCCAGTACATGCAATACTAAAATAAAAATTTTCTGTTACATAAATGTTTTTCTCTTTACAACATCTTTCTAGCGAAAAAATAGTATTTTTAAAAATAGTTCTTGATCTAAAACATTTTTCAATAATCGATTTTCAATAGTTCTGAAGTTGTATTCCGATGTGATTTATGGTTTCAGGAATTTAAAGATTCTGGTTACGTGGTGTAAAGTGGCTACAGGCAGCTTTTCAAATTTCCTAAAAATTCTCCTATACTTTCCTTTTTTTTTTGTACAATAGTTTTGCAAATAAAGGAGCCTCTAACATTTGCAATAATGCATTCTACTGAAGTTATCTAGTGTGATGATTATATTTTGATATATAACTATACTTTTGAACAAACCTATTACTTGGTGCTTTAACACGAAGTTCTGTCGAAGTGTAATAAGCAGAAAATTATAGTTACTAAAGATTCCGGTGTATTCTTCCAAAATAGTTGAATTATGATGTTTACTGATCTGGAGTATTTTCTTTCTAAACTGTAACAGCTAAAAGTATTTTATTATTTTAAACTTAAATAAATTTTCCTTATTGCTTTTCTATTTGTACATACTACATGTAAAGGATGTTTTAAGCAATGAGATCTGAAATTTGTATTTAAATATAATTTGATTATACTCAATTGAAAGAAAAAGTTAGGTCTAACACCACTTGCAAACGCTCTGCTCATACCGCGTAGCTGTAATATTGCAATTATTTCACGCTAAAGTGATTTTATTTAAAGATCAGTAAAATGAATGAAATTTATGATTCATGTTATTCCATTGTGCGATAACACTCCATAAATAACTTAAATTTCACGTAGATTTATATCAAATTATATAGGCTACAGTGTTATGAGTTGGACAACAATGTAATCCATACATTATAATTTGTGATATCTGTAGGTTAAAATTGGTTTTTACTTTCTAATTATTTTGTAATTACTGTTTGGACACTAATGGCGAGTAAAGAATAACACTGTTAGTCATGAAAGATATCTTGATTAGAACAATCGAGGTCTGACCAATTTGAGGTGTGACCATTGACCCTCGACCATTGACCCTCGACCAAGTCCCACAGATATGAAAAGACAAAAATTCTGACTTAAACCACTTTTTGACGCATCGACATGGGTTCTCAGAGGGGAAAAATCATGTCGGCAGATCGCGTTTCAGGGGCCAGACACAAATTACGAAAGAAAACAATGATTACATCAATAAATACTAAGTTAGCTATTTATTGCTACAAAAGTATCTACACTGTGTAGAAATAATAACTTTACACAAAGATTACAAAACTTGTTCAAAATGTTTTCCATCCATGACAATACTGAGCTGGATTCTCCTGATTAAACATAAGAGGCAGATATTATTTGCCTATGATGCATTTCTGCGTTGCGTCATTTGCACTCTTGTTGTAAACATTTACATTTTAATTTGTCATTAATCCCTCGCCAACTTTGTTTAAGCATATCTCTGGGGCTTTTTATGATAAAATACTGAAATTTTATACATCACCTTTTTAGTGCATGGTGCACATTTTACTCATTGGAAATGTTTTTATGAGGTCCGTATAAAAATTTAAATTTTGTATTTCTTCAAAATTAATCCCTTGAAAATTTTTATCGATTTCATAATATTCTGTATTTTTTTTTATGCAACTTTGTAATTTATTATATATGTCTAAGATCAATATTTAAGGAATAAAAGTGAAGGTTAATGCTTTTAAAATATTGGTTTTGTTGTCATTCCATTCGTACCAGCTTCGAGATAAAAATAAAATCTACAATCTCGAATTAGGGATGGCAGTGTGAAGAGATAATCAAAACATTCAAAATGAGTTGTCAATATGATCGAGCACTGTCATTTAAAGCTTGAATCTAAACAGGTGTCAGCTTATAGATCAACCGAGAAATCGAATATTTCGAAAAAATCGAATTAGAAACAAAAACGTAAGGGAATAATAAAAAAAAAGTCTCATGTGAGCAGAAATTATTTTTCCCTGCAGACTCAATTTCATTTTATCTTTCCTTTAAAATTCTTTAAATTGAGATCAATTGAACAAAGTAATGTGCATAATTATTTGAAAATACGAAATTTGCCTGGAAGCATTTTCAAAAGCGACATGGCAAAAATATGAAATGCATTTCTTAATTACCGAGTACTACCAGTTTAGCTAGGATCTTGGATTTTTTTTTCTCATTCAATCCCTCTCATATCAACGGAAAAATTAAATACTTTGAAAATTCGAATTATAGGAAACGATGCGATGGGATATTCAAAACCATCGAAATTGTTTTATTCTTACACACTAACTATAATTTCTGATTTGGTTTCGCTCAATCTGTCTCAACTTCCAGATCAAAGAAAAACAAAACATTTCGAGAATTTGGTTTAGGTGTGACGATACATATTTCTTTTCAAAAAGTAGACCACTTTGCTTTTTAGAAACAATAATCAATAAACACACACTGTATATTTTTGTCACCAATCGGAAAATGAAATCATTTTGTCACTCGCGAAAATGAAGTTCAATATAATCTCTTATATGACATATTAACAAAATTATAAGCTGTGCCACACTTTTATTCTTAAATCTGAAGGTTTTATGATAATTATAAAAGTTAACAAATTTTATTAAGCATGACGGTTCACAATTGTTGAACACTAGCCTTTACGAACAATCAAATTGGGCGTGGAAATGTCTAGTTATTTAATACAATTAAATAAATTACATTGTTAAATTTAAACCTTTTCCATTCAGACAGAATGTAATTGGTTTTGAAGGTTTCGAGTTTAAATTAAATATTTAAGAAACATAAAAAGGTTGGCAAAAGTCAGTTAAATCAATGAAATTTCTTCAATAAACTAATTTGTATACAGAAACTAAAAGTATGTATTTAAAAGAAAAGTTTTAACCAGTTTGAATTGCAGATAAAGATACAACTAAGAATAAAGGTACTGTAGAATAAAGATACAACTAAAAATATAGATACTGTAGAATAAAGAGACAACAAAGAATAAAGGTACTGTAGAATAAAGAGACAACTAAGATTAAATGTACTGTAGAATAAAGAGACAACTAAGAATAAATACACTGTAGGATAAAGAGACAACTAAGAAAAAATATAATGTAGAATAGAAAGCCAACTAAGAATAAAGACACTGTAGAATAAAGAAACAACTAAGAATAAATATACTGCAGAAAGAGACAACTCAGCCACTTAAAAGAATAATAGATGATTTTTCAAAAGCATTCAGTTGACTGATATAATATTGTTAAGACATATACTCTTAAATCGTGCGTGTACTCTCAGGATACAAGAAGAAGTCCAAATTTATGGATATAACTAACCCGTTTATTTACAAGCACAACGTAAACACGAACAATATACAAGAAATATCTAAATGATTATCTCACAATATGAGTAAACAACTGTCAGGTACAATAACAGCAATTAAATGCTCCACTAATTTCACAAAATACCGGACACTATTCTCAAAACATTAGCGTATCTCACAGTTCAATGTAGCTCGCATCCTGCTAACTGCTCCAACTAAGCGATGGCCCCTTTTATGTAATCTCAGTAGAAACTCCCAGAAGGGGTTCGTATGTCGTAGAATATTCGTTATCTTTATAAAGTTCTCGAACATAAAAAATTTCGCCAATTTCATGATAAATCAGCAAACCTGAAATCACTGAACCGTCGTCCTGACATGGCAACCCTAGATTCAAGTCATATGAGTGGTTGCCTGTACCGTGATTCTCCCTTCTAAATCTCAAAAGAGCTTCTAGTAAAGACATGTGTCATGTTCATAACAATATAATCTTAAACGATGAATTGATATTGACTTCATTGATTGAATTGAATTGATCGATAAAAAGTCCTGAATGACGAGGTACAATTCGCATGCACTGTTATGGCAGGCAAGGACGAAGTGGATCCTGGCAGTCAGACGCTGATGTTCACCATGTTATCTAATAATTACCGGACATTTTTTTCATGACTCAGACACTGCTTCTCCAGAGACTGAAGACCAATCTGAGTATATAAAGGGGGTACTTGTGCAGTTTCTTAAATTGTGCGATAGATCATGAAATAAGTAAGAGTTTATTAATAATTTATATTGGGGTAAAAGTTCTAGAAATTTGCTACTACAACAACTTCCTAAACACTCCATAATAAGTTCAATAATAAGCAGAGCCTGAATTTCCATATGAAGATCAGTAATAATTAGTATATTTATTGAAAGTACTTAGATAAGTGCTAATTGCTTGAAGAAATATTAAACGAATAAATAAATCTTATAAATCTAACAATTTGTTTTACGATTACTTTAAATTACTTCAATATTTACCTTTAAAAGATATATTTTATATGCAGCAATCAACAACTTCCTTTGGGCAGATTCACTTGCGGATGACAAAACCACGCAACTGCGAATATTTTGTTGTCCTTTCCAATCTTCGAAATGTAAAGTATTCATCAATAAATTTATTAAATAATTGCATTATTCCAAAGTAACAAAGAATTAATTATATTACCACATTTGAAGGTCGTATATAATTTTGCATTACATATTGGTAATAAGATACATCATTTTTCAAAGATAATAAATTTTATTTTCAAAATGACAACGTAGAAAGAAGAAATTGAAAATAAAAAATAAAACAAACTACTTTTTCAAAGCAAAGTAAGCTACTTTGGCAGTGAATTCCCCGTCCAAAGGTTTGCAATACTCTGAAACCGGCGCCAAATAGTCTGATACCAGAAGTTCAAGACTAATTAAGCATGGTACCATCTTTAAAATTTTTGCGGTTGGAAATATATAAGGATTCTTCCAAGGAAATATAATCATCCTCTAAAAAAATCTGATGTGGGCAGCACATGACTTTCCTCATATAATGCTATGAATTTACTACTTTTACAGTAAAAAAATAGTTTATTCTTATAATAGATACTTATATTATTTCCGAGATATTGAATTTTCATCAATCAGTCGTCATTTTCATTGATTTAGCATCATTTTAATCCATTTGGTGATATTTTCATTAATTTGGCAACATTTAAAAAGTCGCCAAGTTGGCGACATTCCGCCAAATTCATCGCCAAAATCTCACCAAGCGTTATGGACGGAAAAATAAGTTATTCTTATAGCAGATAAATGATTATTGGCGTTCAAATAAAAAAGTATTACTCAAAGTATCTTTTATTGTAAATGGAACGAGTTAGATCTACTAGAATGTTGTCACCAAATTTATGGCGTGATATTACACATGAAAAGTAAACATGTTTTTCAATAGTTAATATTTATTTTCAATTTATGGGATTTTTTGATAAATGTATTTGAAAAATGTGCAATATCTCAAGGACGGTTCATGCTAGCGCTCTGATGTTTATGTCAATCCTTTTCTAAGGAAAAATTACATAATAAATGTCTATTTGCGTAACTTTATTAAAGGTTTTTATTTTTTAATTATTTTTTTCAGAATTTTACTCGAAAATTTAGGAGGTTCTGAACATTCGATTGTGTTTAAAACAGTAGGCTTTCAGTATTCACGGATTGTGATTTTTGTACTAAATTTCATTCGAATCATTCCATCCGTTCACGAGCTATCGTCTCCACAGACTCACGGACACAAACACACACACACACACACACACACAGATACCATCTCGTGATGAGGGATGCTTGAAACGTGCTCTCCCGTCAAAAACGAATTTTCGACTCCGTCACAATACATTCCATATTGTATATAAGAAAAGTAATAATGTCATGGAAATCTTAATTTTTAAATTAACTCAAGTTATGATTATGCGAAATCAGAAACATTGTATTTCTAGTCTTTTTCATAATGCATCTACGCATAAAGTTTCATTATGATGCTTATATTCATTTTCAAGTTATCATTTTTGCACCTCATTTTCAAGTTATCATTTTTGCACCTCATTTTTGCACTTACTCACGGTCATGTTTCCGAACGTGTTTGTAAGGTTTTAAAGAAAGGTCAAAATTGCAAACCCAGAAAATTTGGAAAAACATACATAAAAGTATGAGGGAGTAAAGATGAATTATTACTTTCCTTATATATATAAAGTATAAGGAAAACATTGTGACGGGGTCGAAAATTCGATTTCGAGTTTTCGACGGGAGAACACGTTTCAAGCATCCCTGATCACGAATCGAACATTTTTGAGGTTATGACTGTGTGTGTGTGTGTGAAAGTATGTGTGTATGTGTGAAAGTATGTGTGTGTCAGTGAGTCTATGGATACGATATCTCACGAACGAATGGAGTGATTCGAATGAAATTTGGTACAGAAATCACAATCCGTAAATACTGAAAGCTTTTAAATACATGACGGTTTGAATTTGAAGGTTCAGAACCCACCTAAATTTTCGAGAGAAATTTTGAAAAAATCATCAAAAACTCGAAACCTTTAATAAAGTTAAGCAAATAGATATTTCTTATGTAATTTTTCCTTAGAAAACGATAGAGATAAACTTTAAAACGCTGGCATGAACCGTTCTCGAGATATTGCATATTTTTCAAATAAATTTATCAAAAATTCCCATAAATTAAAAAAAAAAAAACTGTTGGGAAACATGGTCACTTTTCATATGTAATATCATGCGATAAATATGATGACATCATTTTCATGGATCTAGCTCGTCGCATTCATGAGAAAAGGTACTTTGAGTAATATTATTTTATTTGAACGCCAATAGTCATTTATCTGCTATAAGAATAACTTATTTCTCTCCATAACGCTTGGCGAGATTTTTACGACGAATTTGGCGGAATGTCGCCAACTTGGCGACTTTTTGAAATGTTGCTAAAATGTTGCTTGGAAATAATATAAGTATCTACTATAAGAAAAACCTATTTGTTTTACTGTAAAAGTAGTAAATTCATTGCATTATATAAGGAACGTCATGTGTTGCCCACATCAGATTTTTAATATAATAATATTTAAAGCAAAACAAAATATATTCGTGTAAGTAGCGCTGAGAATTTAATTTTGAATGTTTTATTTATCTTGCCAGTTATTGATTCTATCGCTTTAAATATCGAACAACAGGCCAAACGAAATTAATTACACAAATAACCTGCAGTCGGACTTGAAAACACAAATATTTATGTATTTTGAGTGCTTTACTTCAAATAGCATCTCTAAAATTTTGTTGAATTTGGCTGAAATCGGGAAATGTAATTTTATTTCGTACTTGTATATAATCTGTGTCGTGGATGTAGTTATATGGTAAATTTGGTATGTATTTAAAAACAGTTGTGTTAATGGTACATTGTTGTTACAATACATGTTTTCTCCTCCTGACATCAATTTATAGTCACTCCAATGTTATTTTTAGTGCAGACTGAAAATGTTTAAAATCTGACATGCGAATATTTAGATTTTGTGAACAATTGATCAGGAATAATTTCGTAAAAAATAAATACAAAATTTAAGTGCCAACAACAATTTTCAATTTCCACACAGAACATTATAAAACAAGAATTTAATTAAGACATTTCAGCATAATTGTTCCTTAAAATATTTTTGAAAGGCATACTGAAAGTGAGCGACAATTGCCTTCCGCAATGCTTTGTTCGAAAATCTAATTAGAATTGGCTTAAGTAATATAGCTAAAAATCAAATATTATTTTTAGCTGTTATCAAATTTATTATCAAATTATATTTGGCAATTAATTATTCAATGAGAATCGCTGCGCCACAGGGTAACTTGGAAGTTATATAACTATCCCACTTTAGTGTTTTTCTTGTATAGATATTGAATAAGCGAAATTACAGGAAGAGACACAGACACGCAAATGGACATACAGACACGTAAACATGCAAACAAACACTTAGACTCTCTGAAATATGAAATAGTACCTAAAATGTGTAAATTAATTGCCTAAAGTGCTTAAAATGTGTGAATTCGTAACTTATTCTAATGTTTAACTCCAATCAATCTCTATATATATTATTTGTACGGGAAGTAAAAATAATACAATGTTTAAATGTTAGTAGCAACACAAAATTTATGTCGAAAAAGTTTGTATCGTGCTAAAACAAATATTTTAATTGTTTTGTCGTATTCGTATTTCACCTCATTTTAAAACACATTAAAAGTGACAGACAATGACAGCAATCAGCATCAATGCGAGCTGTTCCAATCTAATTTCACGACGGTAGAGCATCCAATATCACATGTCATTTTCATCTGTCACTAGTAGTGAAACATTAGCATTTCACATTAATTTTGCATCGGTAATTTTTATTTTGAACAGATTAGTCGGGAAACATTACTCTTGTGTTTGAAAATAGAGAAGTAAAACTGATATTGACAAACGGTACGTGTTTTTCTAAATAATTCTTAAATTGTAATTTAAAAAAAAAGAAAATTTTCAAACTTTAATAAAAATTGTGAATTCTATTTTAGCTTTCAATGCTTCCATTTTGAATGTGAAACCAATGAAACCTGGTATTTGATAATAATTTTCCCCTACAAAATAATTTTGATTTAATAGAAAAATAATGACTAACATGTATTTGAGCTCTGTAGTATATTAGTTTAGGATATACGTCACTACTTTCCTTTCTAACAGTCTGACAATCATCATTAGCCACTGTCTGGTGTTTTACCGACAGGCACAAACCCGACTATCAACTAGATCTGTAAACCAACTGGTTTTGTAATTTAACTGATTATAAACTGTATTTGAAAATTAACTGACAATGAACTATTTTTGCAATCAACTGTGAAAAATATATATTTTTAGACTGTATAACTAAGAAAATATATATTTTTTATAACTAAGAAAAATATATATTTTTGAAACCAACAGCTAGCTCGCTACGAACACTGCAACTATTTTGATATAAAAGAGATAAAAATCAGCCGATAATACGTAATAAAAGAAAATATTTGTGTTTGTGTGTATCGGATTTTGACCATGCTAATTTTATTTCAGTAATATCCCATGCAATGCCAAGTGTTTTAGCTGGTATTATCATAAGTTATTTGTCCAATAATGTATTCCAATTCATATGCACTGCGTTCGTACGTACATTTAAATTTCAAATTACATATAACGAAAATAAAGTACTTCATCATTGCTTTAGAATTTAATGCAAATCAGGATTATGAATTGAATTTTAATAGAAATTTTGATCACCTTTTCAGATATTGCAATTCATGTACGTGTTACAAAAACTTTAATTTTATTTTTTAGAATTTCCATATATTTAAAAATAATGATTTGAGCAACGCATGAATTTCTCAACATAATTCATTGACTTCATTTGTTTCACAGCAAAGTAATGATGTAGATACATAGGAACCGTGGCGCAATGTGTTTAATGTTCGGAAATTCATTAACATTTGGCGATTTTCTGGGTGACAATACAGAAGAAACAATATTAATTTATACTGCGCGCAAATCTAACGTGAAAATAGGAAATACTTCTAGCGTCTGCTATGAAATATAGTCCACATATTAAACAATTTTAATCATTGGGAATATTAATTTTTCATCAATGTTGGTGTAATTTCCGTTAATAAAGATATATTTTTTCCAGTTCAGTAACATTCAGTTTGGCAACAATTTCAAACAGTGGAAAAATTTGCAATATTTCGACAAATTTATCACCAAGGTCAACATATTTAAAAATACTTTCTATTTATTTTAATTTCATGTAACATTTTCGATTAATTTATCAGAAAAATAGTGCTAGTTCTTCTGGCGGATCTATGCACCTGCAACCACCACGATTACGAAGGGAGGCGCTAGTTAGATTAGAAACTAGTGGGTTAGAGGTGCTAATTAATAGAAGAAAAAGAAAAGGATGAAAAGGCAAATTAAATGTAATCGCATTGAAAACAATTAAATATAATCGCATTGAAAACAATTAAATGTAATCGCGTTGAAAACAGTTATATGTAATCGCATTGAAAACAGTTATATTGCATTGATACGCAGTGAATTATTACACTCCCCCTCCCCCAAGACTATCATTGATAAATGGATATGTATATCTACATTTTTCAACCAGCGTTTTCTCTCTGAAATCCTAGGCATTCTGTCTGCGGTTACCCACAAGTTTGTGGCATAAGCAATTTAGAAATAAAATAGCATCCTATAGGTTACCATTCTGAACGCGTTTAAAATTCTACCCCCGATCGTTCTTAAAATCAATAGAGTTTCAGTATTCCCTGATTGTAATAATCGTGCATTACTTTTTTCTTCTTTCGAATCGCTCCATTGGTTCGTGAAATACTGTTTCAATAGACTCACGGACACACAAGCTAACATACATACATTACACAATGTAAGTCTTTATTTCAACTATCTCAGCACAATCGCAACAATTTACATATTGTTAAAGCAAAAATAAACAGGATCTTAAAAAAATGTTATGTATTTATACGTAGATATATAACAGATACATAAGATGTCAGGTATATATTGATATGTAATATATATGTACATAATTAATTTTTGCAGTAAAGTTCCTTAAAAATAAAATAAAAATACATATTAGTCACTATTTTAGAAAAGACACTGTACAATATCAAACAAGAACTCAATTTTAGAAATGTTAGTTACTGATAATATTTTAGTTTGGTCACTTGTTTGAAAAGGTTAACATTATTTTAAATGAATCGCAGAGATAAAATAACATATTCAAAGCAATTTTAATTCAGTCTACTTTCAATTCTTGCGAAAATTCTTAAATTGAAACACATGTCTCATTCAGTGAGTATAAATAGCAAAATAAAGTTTTGTGATCTCGCAGAGAAAACACAAGTTTATCACGATTTTTTAAATCCCAGTTTTTAAAATTGCTGTTTAAAGTTGAATGAAGATATACAAGTTCAAAAGCTGCAATAGAAAGTAGTTCGTGACTACTCATACTGAACATTTCTCAAAATGTTTGATATGGATTGCTCGATATATTTTTATAAGAATTTAAAAGGAACTCCACTTTTTCAAATCCTTGTGTAAGTTTTATTCCACCTATCTTGCTCCAGCGAAATATATTTACTATTTTATTTAGAAAAACAGTTCTACAAAAAGTTTATTCTGTTCCATATTATTCAATTGTATAGCATTTGATCGATGCCATTATTTACTTTAATATAAATATCATTTGGTATTTCATTTTTGGAACAATGGATTTCATTTGATATTTACTTTCTCTACATGACTTAGCGTATACAAAGTGAAAACAGTGTGATAGTTTGGCATGTGCCCATCATCCCTGAATACGAATTAATCGTTTTATGAATTGCATCTGTAGGCACGATTATCTCAAATGAATTAAGGTAGTTAAAATTCCATTATTTAAATCAGTAAAAATAAGAGTTCGATTTTTTGCAAGATCAAACAAAATGAGGACTCTGTTTTTCGAATATTATTTAATTAGAAAAAAATCAAAAACAAAATGATTATGTCAAATAGTTTTACATAAGTAATATTTTATTTTGTAATTTTTTCATTTAGAAAGCAAAACATACCACTTATAAAATTCTAGCATGTACAGATTTTGTGACACTGTACATATTTGTATATTAAAAAATTCATAAGTAATGTAAAACAAACTACTTTTATCAGATGTGAATGATTTTAAGTCAAGCGTTTTAGATACGGACGGACGGACATAGGGAGAAATGAGTTATTCTTATCGTGAATACAGTTATTAAATTTATTTAAACACTTTGTTCTTTTTCTTATGCAAGGCACGATTACAAAAGAACCAAATTTTAATAAACATACGATTGATCCAACGTGAATAATATTGCTTTTTACACTTAATTATTGCATTGTTACAGAAGTAGATTGACCATTAAATAAAATGAAGTTATATAATATCTACATCATATAACTTCACGTAAAAAATTAGGAAAAACAGCAAATATTTCATAGATGGTTTTTAATCCCATATGATTATATATTTCTTTTTATATCACATCAAAATATTTAACTATTAAATCATAAAATTAACTATGGAATTTAAATATTAAACTATGAAACAATAACCCCCTAAGATATTTAAAATATGGAGTAAGAAATACCCTCACTGCAAAATGCTTACCACTTGAAGTTTTATAATGAATTCCAACTAGTTGCATATTATCGTTAAACAATAGGGACATATGTATTCATAAAACCACATTGCAATGATTTGAAATAAAAACTAAAATATAATTAAGATAATTATCATGTGCGGTATTGCTCACGACCGGGTGCTGTATGTCTCACTAGCTGCCAGTACAGGACAGTACATTAAGAAAATCGCCAATTGCTATTCTGTCATTTCTCCTTTATGAAAACAATTCCAAACAAGTTAGATAATTAACCAGTTCTCGCTAAGGACATAACAGCATTTGATAACTAGAGGGAGTTACCTTCTTTAGGGTAGACAAACTTTGGTGATGAAGTACTTGGGCCCTCCAGATCACCAATGGTCTGGTGCAGTCTTTGGCTGTGCTGAGATACAAAGTACCAAACTCTCGAGTTGTAGTACGGATCCATTAAGTGCATGGAACGACATGTATAATGTCATCTCATCTTCTTTTCGTAGAGTTGAGAGTTTTTGAGAACTCATTCGTGTGATACATACCAACTCAGCCTGCCTTCAGTTTTTGACCGGATTCACAGTAACATGAACGGAAAGGCAGTTCCATTGTGATTTATGTCCTTAGCTTTGTAGTACTGAACGCTAGATTACCTACTCAAGTATATTTCTTTCTTTCTACCCAGACCATCCAACCTACCAGAAACTTCTCATGTCTGGAATGGTCCTACATACTTGCTAGTCCGGCAAGCCTGTTTCTTTGACCATAATGCTACGGAAAACATATTGTGGTGAAAGGAAAGAAACATCGGAATTATTTTATAAATATAATTATATTTTGTGGATTAAATTATTATTTTTACTTGAAGTGGTTTTGAATCGTACAGTTCGCACATTTGCATCGTGGCCGTAACAACCCATCATTATCTCTTTGCACGAGTCCCTTAAAACAACCATTCATTAAAACACTACACATTAAAATCCACATTGTTAACTTTTAAAATAAATTATTATTTATTAACACATCTTATTATTAAGAGTAAAATTACATTAATTTCAATTAACACTTGAGACGAAAATACGCCGTGCGAGACCAGGTCTTTAAGAATATTATTCCAAAATCAATAATTGACCTAATATATACTCAGACTGGCAAATACCTCTATTTGTCGAATCTGTTGCTCAGAATGGCTGGAATTGTTGCCACTTCTTTTTCTGACATTTGGAGTCAGCTTTGTCTTTTTCTATACCATTTTAATATTTAAAACAAGAAAGATTAATCGTGCATAAAGCATTGATTATGAAACACTTTCCAACTTCAATGCAATTTTATACAAACATCTCTCAAATATCACACATTCCTTGGTAAAATTTTAAAAATTATCACAATACTACAATAATTTATTATATTTGAAAACTTCTTCGAAGAAAATGAACTTCATTCAAATGACGACATTGAAATATAAATTGCCTGGTTTAAACATCTCTAAAATGCGATACATTCCTCGGTAATAATTTTAAAATTATCATAACACTTCAATAATTTATTATATTTGAAAACTTCATGTCGAAAACAAATGAACGTTATTTAAATGACGTCATCGAAATATAAATCGCCTCTATATAAAAGCAGCATTTCATTCATAATCATTTTTCCAATCGTTTAATTCATCACAATACTATAGTAATTTACTTTATTTAAAAATTTGAAAAATTATTATCTAACATATTCATTTTAAAATGTGAAACTTTCTCATATATAAAATAATTAAACCCTTGGAAAAATATTTATTATACAATGTAACTCTTTTTTACTTTCCCTGCAATACATGGTAATGTATAGGGAAAGTATTGGAATCATGCCGAAAATCACAACTCGAGTTTTCGACGGATCTACACGTTTCAAGACCTCTAGAATACGAAAAAACCATTTTTAGCGTGGCGTCTGTGCGTGTGTCTGTGTGTCTGTCTGTCTGTCTGTCTGTCTGTCTGTCTGTCTGTGTGTCTGTCTGTGTGTCTGTCTGTCTGTCTGTGCAGATTTTGTATCCACTGTAACTAAAAAACTAATCGACCGAATTTCACAAAATTTGGTAGGTAAGTCACTTGTGGCCGGGGCTAGGGCTGATTAGTTTTGGGTACGATTCGGAATAAAAGAACACGCCTTTTTTTGCGAAATGGCCCGCAAAAGCTTGTATCCACTCTAGCTGAAAAACTAATGAACCGAATTTCACAAAATTCGGTAGATGACTCACGTATAGGTCACTCTGGTGCTGATTAGATTTTGGTACGATTCGGAAAAAAATAACCTGCCTTTTTTTGCAAAACGGCCCGCAAAAATCTTCAAAATCTAAACTAAAGAACTTGGTATACTTAGATATATCCATTAAATGCCCGTTTAATACGTAATGTTTAACGACGAAAAGAATAAGACCAACCCCATTACACTAGGACTAGCCGTTCTCGAGATATTTTAGTTTTTCGTACTTTCCCTACGCCACCTTTGAAAATAAGCCCGGTTACCGAATGAGAACGAAAATTGAATTAAAAGTGAATTACATTTAATAGAAATAAATAGAACGTGGATATAAGTTTGCAGGGAAAGTCATGTGCTGACCACATCAGATTTTTCTTTCTGGAGAATATAACGAGAATCAGAATTTAATTGAATTTGTTTTTCTCCCTATATTAAATAATTTTTATTTAAAACAACTACCTAACATATTTTACTGACATTTTTTTTATATATTTTATGGGATAATTTGAATATTTCCTAAAATTTTCGAAGCAATTTGTGAATTTTAAATTCGCTTAAAAAATGTTTGAAACATTAGGTCTCGTAGGGTTCAATGTATTTCATTTTTCCATCCGGGTTCACTAAACAACTAATTGGGTGATATTATTTATTTATATTCCCATAGGTCCCACAGACCGTCTGAAAAACATACTAAAATTTCATTTTGATAAAGCCATTTTTACGGCAGTTACCGTGCTAACGGACAGACAGCCAGACAGACGGACAGAATGAATGAACAAATTCATAAACACTTTCAACTATGCTGCAAAATGTTAACAAAGTCATAAACACTTTCAACTATGTTGTAAAGTGTTAACAAAGTCATAAACACTCAACTATTTTGTAAAGTGTTAATAACGAATCGCTACACTGCTTGAAAACACGACTTTGGGAACTTTTGCATTATCATTATACTTGTAAACCACACTGCTTGACTTGGCATTCCAATCCTTTCATGACCGCTCTCCTTGCTTCTTGAATTATAATTACCATTATATTCGTTAACTTTATCTCCTTCTCGCCACATCATTTTGCCTGCAGTCCAGATACGTATTCCCTGATCTCACTGAAAACTCCTCGGTGGGATGTTGCATCATCGCATCATCGGCTCCCTGAGTCTCCAATGAAGTTTGGCCACATATAATATATATATTATTTATTATCTACTCTTATCGTTTGAGGCTTATCGTTTGTTGTGACTGTGTTCTCTTGTAACCACATCTAAGTTCGTAAAATTGAAACACATTGCAAGTCTCCCTGCTCCTGCAGGTGTCAGTTCCATGCTGGTGAGCACATAGTAAGCGCGAAACCGTCCTAAAGATACAGATGTCTTTTTTTCAGAATGCAATCTTATATTTAAGTTTCTTTGTGTCAAATCTTACTCGAGCGTGACTGCTCGTAGTGAAAATTTTTAGAGATTTCAGAAGTGGATTGTCCGAATTTTTTATCCAAGCGTTAAATCCATCTCACGTTCTCAAATAATGTTCTAAGTTGAATGACAGATATAAGCTTCTAGCGAAATATTGTTACTACATTATTGGGTAAAGCAGTTCTTGAAAATATTTTAAAATGTTTGTACTACATATTATATGCCCATCCAAATTCGTTAAAGAAAATACTGACGTAGATAAGTATTTATACCACTTAGCTGAGTAAAACTGGCCGATTGACTAGATATACACAGCATCAACTGCTGCAGGTAAAAACTTAAAATGTTTCATGCAAGTGGGACTCGACCTCTAATAATGAACAAATCTAAAAACTGAAAATTTTCTTTGAAAAATTAAAAAATCACCAAAGTTATTTTCCTAACATTCTTCTAGCTATAACTCAAGAAGGGATAAACACCGTACATATAACCTTTCTTGGGAAATTTCGGTTTATATTTGTAGCAGATGATTTGTTTTTAAATTTTATAATTAAATTTTAGTGCGGATTCCAATTCTATTCGTAACCATAGCAAGAGTTACGTTTCAAATAACAAAATGTCTTCTGGCTATTGTTGTTATCAAATTATTGAAAATATGTTTATTAATGATTGATTTTTAGTTGAATATATGTCTGAAAACATTGAAAGTTGAACAATTTAAAACATTGCTGAAAATTTTAAAACATTGACACCATACAGTGATTGGAAATAAAATGCTCTGTTACAGTCCACCATATCCACAACGAATTAAACTACAACGTAAAGTGCAACGTAAATCAATATACATGAGCATACATATGTTTCGGAAATCAATTGGATTTCGTTCTTCAGTGCAACAAGTCTGAACTTGAATACTCAAATAAGTACAAGGCTATGTTGGTAAAACTGAAATGGCTAAACAATATAGTGTCTTCTCTCAATATATTGGATTCACCTAGTGGTACTAAAAGAAAATTAAACTAGAAAAATAAAAATAAACAAGGAAATATGAACATGAGACTCAAACAAGGAAATTTAAAGGGCAGAGAATATGAAGTCACAGAAACAAAAAATTAAACGTGGCCATGTCATACCTGTGAAACCAGAATATGTTCTCACATGAGACATTTTTATTTGTATTATTTACGGTGCCCAGAATGGCTAACAAAGCTATAGTCTGGTTGGCGCCGGGGTTTATGAGGACTTGAACTTTAAGGTCATAATACTATAAATTTAGGTGTGCTAGACCAAAAGGGCTGAGAGGGGCCTTGCTATATATGTGAAATGATGCCATTGGGTTGAGAAGAACCAATGAGCGCCAAGGGAAAGAAGGGCGGAGCTACACCTCTCCTCCCCTTCGCCGAAGTAACCACAGCTTGGATGAGAGGAAAGAAATCAGAGTTCGGAGCCACACACCCCAGAGTTGTGGACGAAATACACGAGTTTCAGTTATAGACAAAATGAGAGTGCAGTAGCATACGATAGACAACGAGAAGCAAGATGGAATTCAGACATGAAAAGAAATAATCACGATTTTGACTAGAGCACGAGTAGAGAAAAATGAAAAACTAACAGATTTGTAAAGGTTCCGTAGATGTTCCAAATTAATGGAGGTAGATCAAATGACGAGTGCATTAGTAGTACGAGGAGGAGCCACACACCACAGAGTTATGGCAGGATAAGACTGATGCAAGCGAGATGATGAGCCCAAGACTAAACTGGAAGGTATGTGCTCAAAATATCACAGGTTCTAGACACTATTGCAAATCTAATAATTCTGGCCGCATATATCCCCTCGCTAAAATATTTAAATGAAAATTGATATTAATGAAAATTGATGTTATTGATAAATTGAGGTTGTTAATAAATGATATTGTTTAAGTTTAAATAGTCTAATCTTTTATAGTAATTAATAATTCTTTTCAGGACTCACACTTAAGTTAAAAATAATTGGTGGGTTATTGCTTAAACACAACGCACTTATAATCATCAAAATTAAAGATAAACAATTAATGTTAATTGTAAATTAAACTGTAAGTTACATTTTCTTTTCGTGCGCCACA
The DNA here is from genome assembly GCA_951213105.1 of Amaurobius ferox. NCBI lineage: Eukaryota > Metazoa > Arthropoda > Arachnida > Araneae > Amaurobiidae > Amaurobius > Amaurobius ferox. Next base: position 22,258,202 of record OX578145.1, on the reverse strand, counting down.
ATACCTAGAAGAAATATGGTTCCATGTGAAAAGAACTATAAAATCTGCTCTATTTTATTCACTATTTTGAAACGATTTTGATATTCAAAACTGTAATTAAGTGGTTGCTTCAAATTTAGTGAACACTTGCTATTTTGCCCTACTTTAGTGTGAATGGAAATTGCTAGATATGTATACACAACAGTACTTTCGATATTAAAACAATCGACAGTAGCATGTAACATGCATATCATATACGCACATCATGCATCAAAAGATGAAGTAAAATATTGGAAAGGATTTTAATGTTGCAAGAAAGACAGAGTGCGAAATAGATGTAGAAAGCACAAATCTTGTAACCATTACATTAAAGTTAGTTTTACTTTTTAAGTTCATGTAAGCTTAGTTACAGCATGACTAAGTCGTTTGTGACTACTCATGATGAGCTTTTCAAAAAAATTACAGAAGTAAATTGCTCGATTTATATTTATAAGAATTTAAAATCCACACTGAGTTTTCAAATCCGGACATAAGTTGGATATCAGATATATTTTCCCAGGAAAACATTCTTATTATCTTATTTGGCAAAGTAATTTTTTAAAATCTTTTAGAAACGTATTCTGCTTCGTTATATTCGGAAATGAGGGCATTTTATTATTAACGGTGGCATTATTTGCATTTCTAATATAAAAAATCTGATGTGGGCAACACATGACTTTCCTTATATAATGTAATGAATTTACTACTTTTACATTAAAAAAATAGGTTTTTCTTATAGTAGATACCAATATTCTTTCCAAGACATTAAATTTTCAACAATTATTCGTCATTTTCATTGATTTAGCGTCATTTTTATCAATTTGGCGAGATTTTCGTTAATTTGGCAACATTTCAAAAAGTCGCCAAGTTGACGACATTCCGCCGAATTCGTCGCCAAAATCTCGCCAAGCGTTACGCACTAAGAAATAAGTTTTTCTTACAGCAGATAAATGACTATTGGCGTTCAAATACAAAAGTGTTACTCAGAGTATCTTTTATCATGAATAGAACGAGCTAGATCCACGAGAATGATGTCACCCAATTTATCGCATGGTATTACATATGAAAAGTGAACATGTTTATCAATAGGAAATATTTTTTTTTATTTTATATAACTTTTTAATATATTTTTTTAAATGTACAATATCTCGAGAACGGCTCGTGTTAGCATTCTAAAATTTATGTCAATCGTTTTCTAATGAAAAATTACATAAGAAATGTCTATTTGCGTAACTTTATTAGTGGTTTTGATTTTTTGACGATTTTTTCAAAATTTCATTCGAAAATTTAGGGGGGGTTCTGAACATTCGATTGCGTATGAAAACAATAGGCTTCCAGTGTTTACGGATTGTGATTTTTGTACCAAATTTGGTTCAAATCGGTCCATTCGTTCGTCAGTTATCGTCTCCACTGACCCACTGACATACACACACACACACACACACACACACACACACAGACATCACTTCAAAAATGTTTTATTCGTGATCAGGGATGCTTGAAACGTGCTCTCCCGTCGAAAACTCGAATTCGAATTTTCGACCCCGTCACAATACCTTCCTTATACATTATGTATATAAGGAAAATAATAATATTTGGTAATATCAGAACAATACATAAAAAATGTTGTAGAGAACTTTGCTGGCCCAACCAGAAATTGAACCACGCATCTTCATACTAGCGTCTTCCGTTGAGCTACTGCATCAATCATTGCAAGATCTTATCAATGAAGTGGACGGTGTGAGGTATTAATATAATTTAAAATAAATATTCTGATGGAGTATAAAGTTCGACTGACGATATGCGAAGTTGCGCCTGACGATATTAAACATAATTATAGAAAATAATTAGTTCATTATTAAGAATAATCATTGCATTTTTAATTATATTCGCTTGTCACTCAGAGCGACTACAAAACCATACAGCTTCAATGAATCGAGGGATAAAAAATGAGTTTTATGCAGCGTTTCCTCATAAGTTCTTATGCATCTTTTTAGATTTCGATTGAAGTGCTCTGAAGTTGCAGGGCGTACTAATATGAAAGCGACTATGTGCAACAGAATGAGGAACTTTGTGACGTCTCTAGAGGCGTATTTTAAAAGGTATAATTCCTATCACGAAATAGAAGAAAGATAATCGAAAATTTTAAGTTACGGCGGCGTAGAGTGCTCTCTGTTTTTATGGTAAGACGTGACATTTGCACTTGCCATTTACATAGACGATAAAGAATATGTTTAACAAAAAACGGTAATTATGCAAATGTCTCGTTGTACTAAAGCCCTTCTGAAGGAAAGTCCGAGAAACGCGTGGAATATTACTAATAAATCCATGTTGTAAGCTAATTTTAATTTATATGGAAGTATCTTATTTGCAGTAAGAATTATTTTTTACTCTTGTGTTAGAAATTTAACAAAAAAGTAAGATATACACTCATATGTTTGACAAGCTGTAGAATTGTGATAATCTTCCACTTTTGGATGTAACGTCATAAATATCAGACAACATAACTATTTCAATATAAATAATAGAATGAATATGAAGGGATGAATATGAATGAATGAATATGAATCCGACCGATTCATTTCAAAAACCGTTAGAAGGAAAACCTTTGATCTCTCCGATGATTTCAAAATGGAATCTCTGTTATAATATTTATGATCGCTAACGGACTGATTTCTGTAAAAATTGGTCAACATTGTGTGTCCATAAAATAATAATTAAAAGACTCATTTGAACTAAAAATACTTGGTGCGACTTGTCTGTCGTTTCGAGAATTCAGCTAATCCTGTAAAGACTTTCACGGATGTCCGAAGCTTAAATGTTTCACTACATGCGATACACACCCATACAGATATGCAAACATTTTTATTTATTATGTACTTGTAAATGTATCCAATGTTGCCCGAGAATTAAAGCAGGGATTAATTGAATCCATTAATCTAAAAGCAGAAGGAATCATTCATTGATTTTGAAACTAAAATTAATATATATATATATATATATATATATATATATATATATATATATATATATGTTATATATATATATATATATATAAGTTTTTTTTATTATATGTGTGATTTGATTCAAAATTTGAGGTCACATTTATACTGAAATAATGCTATATTCCAAAGGTTAATTATTTATCTTTAAAACCAGCGAAATTAGAAAATGGCAAATTTAGTATCACTGAAAGTTTAAGACATCGCTCACAGAATAAACATCTGCGAAAGATAGTTCTCACATGCAAGCAGAATATCGTCTGCTCAATAAAATGATTAAAAATGCAGAATTTTAGGCTGCAGACAGAAGGGCATATGGAAACATAAATTTTAAGTGGGACCATGCCAATGCTACTCAAAAAAGTTTCATGAAATTCTGCACAGCCTCTCTCTCATGATAATGAGACAAATACATATATTTTCAATTTCTTTGTATAGAATCTGTGAAAAAGTTACTTCATTACAGAAACTTCCTCCATTACAAAATTTTAGTTCTATCTTCCTGTAAGAAAACTAAACTTTGAAACTTTTACCCAAAATCGGACTGCAGTTTCAATGTCATAATAGTCTGTTAAAGTGAACTTCAACGCAAGAGATTTTCTATAAAGTTTAGAGCAACATCAATAAAGTTAAAATTCTGCAAAGTTAATTACAAGACACAAGGCAAATAGAAGTAAACATAGGTCGAAAATCAATTTAACATAATTAACCCAATTTTCGTTCAGGAGCAGCTCTCATTATATTTGCATGATTCGCTATTTCAATGGGGAAATAAATTCCCGGAGCATAAATAAATGAATAGGGCACTAGAAGAAGATAAATTAAAAGATAGATTAACCACCAATTCAAAGAACAATTGAACATGGCTATGTTTTTAAACACGTAGACAAATTTTTTTCAAATATTTAAGCAAAGAACTTAACTTTAATCAATAACAACTTTATTAACGAAGACATTACGACATAAGATGCTAAATAATTAAACAGATAAGAAAAGAAATAGTTCTGGCAATTTTTGGTCTTACTCCATTGTGAGTAAGCCAATGGTTTAATTAAACAGAGTTAAATATATTGGATATACTGTATTTTCTAATATGCTGGATGCAAATAATGAGTATTTTAGTCCTAATTAACAAGAACCCGCTATAAACGGGCGTCCACTAAAATAAGAAAGACACTTCCATCGGAGATATCAGTATCCATATACCGGTTTCACGCTTATTATGCGCTATATTAAATGGTATAATTCTTAACTGCAAGGGCAACAAGAAAACTTGCTATTTGACTCAATTTTGCGCATTTCAGAGGGACTAATAATTGCAGTCCTTCCATGTAGTCGGTATAAAATTCGATCACAATTTAGCTCCGGCTACATGACTTATTTAGCATATAATTAGCTTAAAATAGGTCCATAGATGCTGCTACCTGCAATAGGAGTATCATCCTTATTTGTGGGGACGCACCATTTTCGCGGGTTCTTGAGATTTTGAACTTGTACTTTGGTTTGATCTACTAGAAAACCGATATTTCTTTTATGGTTACCATAAAAATATTTGTCACAAATATCATTTGAATCGGCCAAATTATTTAAGAGCTATCATGCATGCATGCCCTTAAAAAGTAGCACACAAACATAATTGAAAACATCTGATGTGGGCAGCATCATATGACTTTACTTACATACTTTACTTAATTCAATGCAAAATAATTGTGGACAAGATCCACGGTACAATTCTATTGCATTGAAAAGTTATATATATATATATATCTTTTCTTAAGAACGTACAATATCTCGATAACGGTTTAAGTTAGCTTTCTAAAATTTCCATCATTCGCTTTTGAATAAAAAAATGACTCACGAAATAATTATTTATTTAATATCATTAAATGTCGTGCTTTTATGTATGTACGTAAAATGTTCGTATATTCCAAACGTTTGATCTCGTTTAAAATCAATGGAGTTCAGTATTCATAGATCGTAATAATAGTATCAAATTACGTTCTAAACATCCTACTTCTTCATATTATATAGCGTCTACAGACTCAAGGACACACACACTTACACCCCCTCAAAAATGTTCGATTCGAGTTCAGGGATAATTGAAATGTGCTCTTTTATTGAAAACTTGATTTCGATTTTTCATCCCGGTCATGATATTTTCCCTATATTCATATAGGGAATTTATAGAGAAAGTAAAAATGATAGGTTCGATTTTCAAAATGTGTACCTCCATCAAAGTTAGGGTGTCATACATTTAACAATGCATTGTAAGGAAAGCAATATAATAAATCTTACTGGTGTTATAGGCAAAAGTATGGACCTTTCGTCAGGATGCAGCACAGAGATGATGTTCCAAAATAAAGCAACTTCTGTGGGAAACATATTCTGAAACATAAAAGAAGTCATGTTGCAGCCCGCGTTTATTTGTCAGTCATACAATTACAATCCTTATTATGCTTTACACTATGATATTGAAATTTAAAACAGATTTAAAATATATTATAAATATATAATAATTAAAATAATAAGTATATTGGCACATTTGATTTGGAGCTTTTTCCTTTCATTATTTTAAAGACTTTGATACTTATGTATTTTTCTTAAGCTATGTACCGGCTACCGGAAATGTCATCGCGACATAAAACTTGTTTAACCGGGAAATGGGGGTCACAACTCTTCCTGTCAAATTTGTGACACTGTCCTATTCATTTTTTCTTGTTTTTCCCCATTTGGATTAAGTATGTATGTATGTATGTATCTCTCTCTCTCTCTCTCTCTGTATATATATATATATATATATATATATATATATATATATATATATATATATATATATATATACAGGGTGCCCCAAAAATATTGACCTCGGCTTTTAGTCCTTAAATATTGATCTTAGACATATATAATAAATTACAAAGTTGCATAAAAAGGTACATCATTTTATGAAATCGATAAAAAATTTCAGCGGATTGAATTTGAAGAAATACAAAATGTAAATTTTTATACGGCTCCCATACAGAATCCAAAGAGTAAAATGTGCCCCATACACTAATAAGGTGATGTACAAGAATTCAGCTTTTTATCATAATTAGTCCCAGAGATATGTTTAAACAAATTTGGTGAATTATTAATCACGAATTAAAACGTAAATGTTTACAGCAAGAGTGCAAATGATGCAACGCAGAAATGCATCATAGGCAAATAATATCTGCTTCTTATCTTTAATGGATCTTTGGCATGGGTGGAAAACAGTTTGAACAAAGCTTTGTAATCTTTATGCAAAGTTATTATTTCTACACAGTGTAGATACTTTTGTACCAATAAATAGCAAAATTATTATTTATTTATGCAATCATTGTTTTCTTTTGTAATTTGTGTACGACCCCTGAAATGCGATGTACCGATATGATTTTCCTCTCGAAAGAACCTATGTCGATGCATCGAAAATGGTTTAAGTCAGCGTTTTTGGCTTTTCGTATCTCTGGGACTTTTTATGATAAAATGCTGAAATTTTGTACAGCACCTTATTAGTAGTGTATGGGGCACATTTTACTCTCTGAAAATGTTTTTGGACGGGGGTCCGTATTTAAATATAAATTTTGTATTTCTTAAAATTTAATTCCTTTGAAAATGTTAACCGATTTCATAAAACTATGTACCTTTTTTTGAGCAACTTTGTAATTTATTACATATATCTGAGATCAATATTTAAGGAATAAAAGCTGAGGTCAATATTTTTGGGATATTCTGTACACACACACACACACACACACACACATATATATATATTTAACAAAAACATTAACTTAAAATTATATTTCAAGTATTATACATCATGTTTCGATATACCTAAATATACCGAAATAAATATGGCTTATAATCTTTGTAGAATATTTGGGAAAAAAAGCATTTTTGCATTTGCAGTGCCAAAAACGTACTTCTTTATATCATTTTATTCCTTATTTGTAGTCTGAAAACAACAGATGATGGGATGTCGTTACTACATCTTTTAAAAATAAATAGAACGTTTTTCGTAAATTATACAGAAAGTAAAGAAATAATACACTTTTTTGGGGGTAATTTTTTTATTGGAAATACTTTTGATCTTTGATTTCAATTGTATCCATATTTAAGTCGTTTTTTTTAATGTGCATTATATTTCTGAGAAATCATATTTATTACAAATGAATTGGTAAAAAATAACGTTTTAAATATTTAACTGTTTTAAGGAAATATTTTTAATTACTTTACAGGTTCAATTTCAAATATTCAATAAAATCTTATAAATGAGTCAAACAGTACAGCTGGATAGTTTTACTCACAAATGTCAAAATGAAATTAAATAAGATTTTAATGTACAGTCACCAATTTAAAATTGAAATAACAATTTCATTAACTTAAAATATTAAGCGTTTTCCCTGAATAACATAAATTAAATGGTGTCTCTTGTAATCCCTCACATTAAACACAAACTACACTTAAATATAACTATGATACAGTGGTTCAAGTGGAAATATATCTTAGCTCACCCCAACTTAAACCTAATAAAAAGGATCGTAATTAGCGTTTTCCATGAGCAACATAAACTAAAAGTTGCTTCCAGTAATCTATCATGCTACTTGCAAACTACACTTCAATACAACTATGATACAGTGGTTTAAGTGGAAATCTATGCTAACCCATCACCCCAACTTAAATATAATACAAAGGATCATAATTACCATTTTGCTTGAGTAACATAAACAAAAGTTGCTACTTATAAACTCTCAGACTACATACAAACTACACTTAAATACAACTATGATGCAGTGGTTTTAGTGGAAATCTATCCTAACCCATCATCCCAACTTAAACCGAATACATGGGATCGTACTAATTAGCATTTTACCTGAATAATATAAACCAAAAGTCGCTGCTTCTTTTCATTTGTTCGACCTACCCGAAGGTATCTATTTGGACGATTGTTAAGTATCGCCCAATTTAGACCGAGAGTCTAAGAACCCAGACCGTCCAGCTCACTCAAGGGTATGGTGTAGTTGAATGAACGGCCGGAAAGGAGACAGGAACACTGTGGTGGTGGCATCCACAGATACCGTATTCTCATTTCCTTACCTCCAACCTCTTGAAAAGACTAGCAGACCCACATATGTACCGTACTCCGTGTGAACACGGGGATAATTTTGAGCAAGGAGGGTACGATCCCTCTGGATGCCTCCCCCACTGGGTTCCAGTCTAAATTAGGTGGCACTTCCCGGCCGTCCAGACGGTTACCTTACACCTTTCTGGTAGGTCGGACGATCTGGGTCTCAACAACAGCACGAAATACACTTACATAAAAGTATGATATAGTGGTAACCTAACCAATCACCCTAAGTTCATCTTAGTACAAAGGATTATAATTACCAACCAGCCGGTTATGAGATACAAAGGATCCTTTTTGCTAGGCTCCCTCTACGGAATAACCAATAATTCGTTGACAGAGATCGAATTGCCAAAAAATGCTCACCGAAAAATCAATATATTCTATTTTAGAAATACGCCATTTGCTCTCATTTAGAATCAAGCCATTTTCCAAACAAGTGATGTGAATTTCTTTCTGCAAATAAGAGCGTTAATAAGCTGTTAGTTTACAGGTACTTAACGACAATGAGGGAAATAATAGTAAATATGTTAGTGTAACCTCGCAGGTACTACTCGCATGCTACGTATAATCGAAAAAATCTGTATTAGGTACACTACATTGGAAGCTATTTTTTATGACTGGAGTTGCATCTTTCGTAGATATAATAATATGAAAAATATCCAAAATTCTAATATAATTGACAGTTAATTATATTTCACTTTCTTCTCTTCAATGCAAAACTAATTTTTACTCAAATAACATTGAACATGTAATTACTCCCGAAATGCACTATACATGCAAATGAAGTTGAAACAAAATATATTCTGACATGGAAAAGGAAAATATGAAATTTGGAAATAATCAGTGAAAAAAAAATGAAATGGGAAATGAAAATGACAACAATCCGATTGTTTTTAATATTTCACTTGTGACGCTGTAATGAACTGAATTTGTTTGTTGTGTTTTTGAAAAGAATACTTTGCTGGAAAAGATATTATTCTTTTAGAATTTGGTTATTTATATTTCATTTGGAATGAAATATATGTATTTCTACTTTTTCTAATCAATTCTTCAGTATTTATTCCAATGTTTATTTTATGCCTTCGGTTATACAAATATAAAGTTATTTCTTATAGAATATGGTGTTCTGTATATAATTAAACTTAATGTATTTAATGTAAGTTTTATAATTAGTATCGAAATTAAAATATTTAATTAGCAGATATAATTAAATTCAATAGAATATATAACTTTAACTAAATTTAAATCTGAAATAAACTTGATAGTTAAATATTGCAAAAATATATTATATTTTCACTTTCAAAAATGTTTCTATACTAGTTGAATGCCTATGCAACTCCAAATTAGTGTCTGTCTGTTTGTACATCAGGTCCCCGCCGTGATATATAAAGAGCATCTCTCACTTAACTAATTTTCAAAGTGTCAATTTCAAAGTGTGCATTTTGTGTCCGTATTTCGTGTTGAAGACCCAGACCGTCCGACTCATCCTGGGACTTGAGCAACTCTTTGGACGGCCGATCTGTATTTCGTGTTGTTATTCTTCATTTTTTTATTTTGATACTAAAATGTTTTGGTAGTGGGAGCAAAAATAAAGCAAATACATTATTCCTAAAAATAAAATAGTGATGCATAATTTCTGCACTTTATGTCGATCGCTATTCTCTTTCCAAGAAAGTGTTTAGCAACACGCGTAGAAACATGTTGTTTTAAGAAATTTGCACTTATTTTATATTCTGTGTAGAAAATATGTGTCATGATGTTTTAGTTCTAAGAGAAATACAATTGTCTCTAGGATCAATATAGTATCATTTACCTCAATATATCGAATCCATTGCTGTCCATTTGTCAATCCTTCTGTACGTGTTTATTTCCCAATCCATCTGCGTCTGTCCTTTTTCTGATCCTCTTGTTGCTGATCAACTCCCAATAGTCCTGTTCATGTGTATATTTCGATAGTCCTCTAGCAATCCTCATTTTACTATACATCTCCCGATCCTTCTTTATTTCGACAGAGATCACCCGAACTACAAATACTTCGAAGGAGTAAAATATCTGTTTAGAATGTCGACGCAGTGCCACCCAATTTATTCCGGAACCTAGTGGTGAATACCTTCCTTCACCTGCCACCAACCTCTCTGTTGGACTTTCAGATTCCCAGATTTAGCATACCTCATATACACAGGGATAGTTTGGGCAGTGCCGAGAATCGAACTCAGGTCCTCAGAGTGCAACCCCTGCGCCTTAACTACTGGGGTATAACGGTCCCCAATCCTTTCTTCCTTTTTTTTGACCCAGACCTTCCGACCTACCCCCGATCCTCCTGTATTTGTACATCTCCCGATCATCATTTTGCTGCACTCCTGCCATCCTCCTGATGTAGCATATCTCCAGATCCTGATGTCACTACCCAACTCCCTATCAGCGTGTTGCTGTGTATATTCTGATCGTCCTCCGTCGATCCTCCTGCTGCTATACATCTCCCGATCCTTCTGTGGCTGTACATCTCCCTATCATCCTATTACTGCACATCCCCAGATCCACCTGCAGTTGATCATTTACCAAACTTATTTTTGCTTTTCACGATTTTTATTATTTGGATAATGAAAAGAACTATAAAATATTATTACAGCAAGCACAAAAAATAATCCGAACAAATGGTCACGTTTATCGAAAAAAGAATTATTTCTTGAAGTCAGTTATCAGTACGACAAAGTGTCCCTTAAATTTTAAAGACCATAAAGGACTGCCGTTCTATAAAGGCCTGACCGATACTGCTCAAAGGTAAACTTGAAATGAATTGCAATACAATTTATGCTGGAAAGTTTGAACTACGTTATGTAAGTAAATATTATTAAAATAATTCAAATCAGCCGAATACATTCAAGTGATCATCATAGAAGACGTTTTGTCATCTTGAAAACCTAAGTGCTTTAAGATATTTTACAAATAATTAAAAATAGTAACTTGCGACTCCAGAAAGATCAGATTAAGTTCTATTACACTCCATTTACTTCTGTATACAAAACAGCATAATATATTAACATATGCATAAGGGAAAAATATGCGATTAAGTAACAAATGATGTGTAGAACTAGAATGGCTCGAATTTAAAATTTTCATAGTATTATTTGCTATGGGAAAAAAATAATTCTTAAAACAATGATGGTAGTATGTAGTATATGGGATGTGTTAATAATTTGAACTCGGCTATGTATGGTAAAGGGAAAACAGTTTATATTGACACAGGTAAGTCAAATATATCCTCCAGGCTAAAGTTGCCAACTTAAAAAACTGCACTTTTAAAGAATTTATCCGAATAACTTGGGTACTGTGGGGACTAATAGAAAAATAAGAACTTAAATTAATGATTAACATTATTTATCATTATGCTGTGCGTTGTGTTTGCCATAACCCTCCAATTATTTATCATTAACATATATATCTTTATCTCTTAACATGGCCTTAAATTCATACATAGTGGATTTATTAATTAAATCGTACATTGCTTTATTGTGCCGTTATAAACCCTCCAATTATTTGCTTTGCGTGAGTCCTGTAAAGGAATATTAATTATTACATTACCAAAAGGATTACACCAATTTAACATTAGCAATAACATTTATTAACAACATACATCTTTAACTATTAAATTAGAACACTTTATCATATTATTAAGTCGGAGGAAACATTGTGAGACCATTAAACTCACATAAAATATACATATATACGACCTGATTTTTCAATGGGCACATACCTTCAAGTCTGTGTTGGGTTTTGTCACCGCCACGTAAGTTGCGGATCATATCACCGAAATAACTCGCAGTATTCTTTCACAGACTCGTGATATCGACGATAACTTTTACTCATGGCGCGCACACCCGCACTTATTGTATTCTCTTATTATCTGCGCTAGTCATACTGTCATGTCTTCATCTTACGTACTATTATATCATCACTGCTCTAGTTGTTGATCAGTGTCCTTCTTAAGTCATGATCTCAGTTATCTTTTTAAGTCATATTATACAAGTTATCTGTTCCAAATCATGTTAGTATGTGTATCTGATTTTCGGGTCACAGGTTGTGATTCCCTCTTTCTCGGGGGCGTCGTTTTCCCCCTTGCTTTCATTTGAAGCATTGAATGTGACGTAACAAGTACTTTCTCCATTGGTTAATCCTTTAACCAATGGAACCATTCCACATCCTCGTACGGGCCAGCTCGGCCTCCTTGTCTTTGCGCTCCTAAATTTATGGTTTGTTGTAAACCTCGACGTCACACAGACTGGCAGTATTGTCGGAAGTTTCGAATCAATAAATAATTGGCATAAACTCATGTCTCAATTGTAGACATAACAATTCTCACACTCAATTGTAGACGTTAACTGGCATGTCTCATTTGTAGACATGGTAGACATGGGCGTTAAGAACTGAACACGTACTTTTTTTAGAACTCGCGTAAATTGAAGTAGATACTCACATAAATTGAAGCATCACGTCTCCGGTGAATTGAAGCCATCACGTCTTAGGAAAGTCGGATTGGAGCCATCACATCTCAAAGTCACCACTCCATGGCGAAAGTGCGATGTAGTATCTTATTCATTACAGAAGCAAGCATAAAATATAAATGTATTTACAAGAACTTACTAACTATATTTACAGAAAATATTACGTAGACTTTATACAGGAATTTACATATGACACGTACAAGTTGAAGCCTAGTTCTGCTTCCGACATCGCTCTGTATGTTGCTTATATAGATGCTAAGTATTATCTCTGGCGAACGTTCAACAGTAGTTAGCCAACTTGGAAGTGGACTTATTTTCCTGGTGTCATTTCTCCGTTATTGAAATGTTGGCGAAAACTTTAACAGTGCTGATCACTAACCATGTTGCAGCTTAAGAGAAGAAAAATCCAACTGGGAATGGAGAAAGTGGAACTTCAAGGATATATTGCCCCACTCGGTTCCTGTCTAAATTGGGTGGTACTTCCCGGCCGTCCAAACAGATACCTTATACCTTTCTGATCGGTCGAAAGGTCTAGGTCGAAAAAGAAAAAGAAGGATATATTAGAACCGAATTTGTGATATAGCTACAACGTGTCCTCATCCAGTTCTTTGTTATTTTCTTCCATGATATTTCAGAAGAAGTTTATTGACAACAAACGAAAGACGTCCCAAACATTGTTCTTGCCGCCTTGAAGCAGATTTCCGGGCATCTCGTCTGTGATAAACTCGCGTATTCGAGGACAAGCCAAAATTAACTACTTAATTTTCGTCTTGTTGAGATAGGGGAAGTTGTCACCCAAGTGCTTGAAAGCAGATCCATTCCGGTCCATTGTATTTGCAGATTTTGCACCACACTGTATTTGATGTGTAGAGATGCTAACAGGTTTTTGTGTGTGCGGTTGTTGTACTGGGTGTTGCAGATTATTTTCTCCAACCTTCAGCCATTCCTTTGGAACCAGTTTCTCCTCACGTACGATCTCTGTCTCTTCTAAACAAGAACCAATCAAAAATTTTTATAGTCAGTTTCGTGTTAAAGATCCCGGAATTAGTAAAGATTTGTTATTTTTATTTTAAAGGAAAAGGTGTGTAATGACCAATTTTAATTATTCTAATACAAATAGAACTGGACAATTTCGAATTAAGATATATTGTAAAAACCAGATATTTACACTCCATATATTTTATTTTGTGTTTCGAATTTCATTTATTATTTTAAAGATAAATGATTGAGAAAAAATAAATCATCAAAAATGCTTCATAACAAATTTTATTGCATCCTCTAATAATTGTAAAGAAAAACTAATTTGCACACAAATAGAACCGAACAGGCAATTATTCACAAACTGTATTATGAATGCAAATGAAAAGGAGACAAAACATTCTCTGACTGAAGAAAAAAACTTCTATTTCGTAGTAATTCTAATGCATTCACAAAATGAAAGTTAAATGAAAAGTTTTGAAAAGAAAATGGAAATGACAAATTAAGATTTGTGTCTAATATTTCATTTGTGGCACATTTAATAACACATATTCATAAAGAATCGATGGAAGAATAATGATTACGATTTTGTTCCTCAAATATTTTATTCTTAATATAAATAAAAATGTATAGCCAGTTGAAATGTTAGTTTCATTACAATGTAAATTACTTTCTAAGCATTTCTTTTAATTATGTTATCTAATTGCAATGATTTTATACAAAAGATGAAATAATTTAGTTTATATGATTACTAGTTTATATGCTCCAAAATCAAAATTAATTTAATTAAAATAAATATATATTATTGGTATTTGCTATCGCCTTCTATCAGTACAGTAGAACAAAAACAGTAGAAATAACTGTAATGTTCCATTACAGTTATTTCTACTGTTTTTGTTGTAGTCTGCTAATTTTTCTTGTCAGTTTTCCCTAATATATAATTTACATTAACTTTATTTGAATGTTTTATTCTCCAGTTATATGATGAAGTAGCTCAACCTACTTCCAACATTGCTTCTTTTCTATCATATTTGTTATTTACTAAATTACACATTTTCTTATTCTTATTCATCAATATTTCTATATTTGTTTTGTACAAATGATTTTTTTTGTTTATTTCTTGAAGGGGCATCATATAACTCCCAAAATCTGTTGTTTGTTCATTTTTTTCAAAATGTATCTGATAGTTTTACCAGTCTCGTATAGTTTAACTTTGTTTTTACTTATGCGGTATTTGAAAAGCTATTAAAGCTCATTAATCAGACTTTGAGAGTATTGCAGCATCACTAAAATATGATGTCTCAGAGATTAACTGATTATAAAAATAGCCAATTTTAAAATAAACGGCATATTTGTAGGCTTTTAGAAAATAAAGAATTTATTTTCTAGTCTGGAAGTCTGTTTCCCTCTAGTAAAAAAATATATGAAATAAGTATTCAAATGTTCCTCCAAGATACCAAAATTTAGCTCAGAAATATATTGGTGAGTAAATGTATGTAAAATCTCAAATTCAATATTAGGTGTAAACTTTTAATATATTTCTAATATTTTGCAATATACACATCATTTTAATCCATTTTATAAGGCATAAAGTGATTGTCAATCTAATTGTTTAGCATAAATATTTTCTGAGATAACAGAATTCTCGTAAACGTTTAAATTTGCCATCTAGTGAATATAAAGATTACAGTATGTATTCATTAACTAGCTATACTTGAAGAGCTTGAAATAATTTATATACACTCACGGACAATGAAAGTTCCGCACCAAGAAGAAAACAGGGCACAACCGCGAAATGACATAAATAGCTAGAGAGCGGACTGGTATGCAAATAATCCCAAGCTGGTGTGAATGGGCATGGCCGTACACCCGTGAGCGACGTTGCACGCATGAGCCAGAGACCTTATAAACCGGAGTGTAGTCGACGCCCCATCAATGCGAGAAGATTCTGTCGACGCAAGCACGAGTATATAGAGTGAACAAAATGGTTGATAGACGCCAGAAACGTGGATATATACAACTGACGGACGTCGAGAGAGGCTTGATCATAGGGCTGAAAAACCGCAGGCTGGTCAGCTTGCCGGATAGCCCGTCACATGGATCGTTCGGCCTATACGGTCCAACGGTGTTGGAAGCACTGGTCACGGGACGCCCCCAGATATGGAGGACCAGCTCTGGACTGACCAGGCGTACCATAAATAGATATGATCGAATGATCGTGCAGCAGGCACTTATAGAGCCCACGACGACCCGATCCGAGATACAGGCACACATAGCGGCTCCTGTGTGCCCACGACTCATATCTAGAGGCCTGAGAGAAACGAGTCTGTGATCCCAGCATCCATTATGTGTGCTGTCGTTAACACGGGAACATCGACGACTCCGGTTGCAGTGGTGCTGAGCTAGAGTAGCGTGGATCGCCACAGATTGGCGATGTGTGGTGTTTAATTATGAGTGCCGCTTCATTTTGGGGATAGATTATCAGTGTCTCCAGGTGTGGAGCTCCCCTGCACAACGCGGAAATCCCAAACTCGTTATCGAGCGCCATACCAGCCCCACTGCAGGCATTATAGGCTGGGGAACCATAGCTTTTAACAGTCGATCCGCTCTAGTAGTGGTAAATAGAACATTGACGGGCCAGCGGTACGTGGATAAAATACTACGGCTCTATGTGCTCCCATTTGTTGCTGGGATTCCAGGTACGCAATTCCAGCAGGATAATGCCCGGATGCGTACGACTCGGATTGCACTGGTCTGCTTGAGTCATGTCCAGACACTTCCATGTCCTGCCCAGCCCCAGCCGTGTCCCCTATTGAGCATGTGTGGGACCGGTTGAAACGCCAGCTGCCTCTTTGCCGAAATCTTCGGGATTTGGAACGTAACGTCCAACAGGTATAGACAAGTCTGGCGCAGGACAACATCAGGCATCTGTTCGACACCATGCCGGACCGCATTACTGTTTTTATCTCAGCACAAGGCGGTGCGACGCGCTATTGAGGATGACCGGACTGTGTACCACATTTCCCTCTGTAAGTGGCCTGTTGAGCTTTTTTTGTGATCATGTTCTATATCATTCACCTGTATCCTTCCATCAGTAAAATTTCAGGTCCATCCTATCATTCCTTCTTGGTGCGCAACTTTCATTGTCCGTGAGTGCGTATATATATATATATATATATATATATATATATACATATACTTAAATTATTGTTTTTAAAACTATACAAGTATATTTTTAATTTTAATAATGCAATATTTAAAAGGCTGTTTAAAATTTATATTTATAGCAATTATTAGGACGTGCATATTTGATTAATCATTAGTGGTATTTGGAATTATAAGACTTGTCTGCAAATTTTTGTCGTTAAGAAAAATAAAACAGATACTTCATATGTAACTTGGTGTGTTGATTTCAAAATCGGCATTCACTTTTATGAATAAGCACAGTTTCTGCGCAATTTGAATTTTACTAATTTCTGAAATGTGACATATATTTGTTCCAAAATGAGAATTTATTATCAAGTTTTGTATAAAAGTTTGCATATGAATGGCTTCAGTAAATTATAATTAAGGTTTGACTTCCAAATATGTCAATTGACAACATGTCGGTACTTAGATTGCCTTCTGGACTTAACCCAATGATGGAATGCATCAAAACACAAAGGGAAATAACAAGATTTGCACTAAAGAAATTGGTAGAAAATTTATTGGTGGAATGGGACAATACACAAAGTCACATTTCATGTGCACCTTACAGAAAAAAAATTGTAGCAAAATTACGATACATCGAGAAGGTAAAAGCTAAACGTACCCAGATGTGTAAGCTGGAGGGTCCAAGATGCGAGATCATCGGAAAAAAAATGATAGAACACTACTACTTCAATAGAATACTCAGTAGTAGAAATATCTATGGCTGCACTTATACTGCCAACATTAACAGCGACTGAGAACAGAATCCGACGGGAGTATATAGTTAAACAGCATCGGTACTACGAGATCCACAACAGTAGATGTAACACTAGTGACAGTTATACTCCGCACATCAGGAAGCAAAAATAGTGTTGAGAAGACACCTAAAGCTCAATGGTAGAAGACAATCCCCACATCAACAGGTGCATCCATAACGCCATCTTCAAAACCTACTCCGGTATAACAGAACAAAATTATATCACGGCAGGCCATTTAATCACACAACATCTCGTAATGTCTATTTGACAACTGATCCTCCGCAGAACCTACCTTCAGAGTTCCAGCAGTAACATGGGATATAAGTCATATAAATCATATGGGATAACATACACAATAAACTAAATATTTCTTAAAACACAAAATAATCTATGTTCACTTAAAAACACCTGAAAAATGCTACAGGTATAGATATTTTCTTTAAATTACGTATAACTACAAAAGAAATGTATAACTTTTGGTGAAGCTTTCGTAACGTATAAAATTTACCACTTTTTCTACGTTATTCTCTTAATTAACTATTGTCACTTAATTTAAATATTTAATTAGATTGAACAATTTAATATTTTTATCAGATTTAAATCTTCAAACACATAATATTAATAGGAGATGACATGCCATTCATTACTTGCGAAAAATTGCGATAACCAGATGGTGATATGTGAAATCAAATCAGTGGAATTACCTATGTTAATTATACTTTCAATCTGTGAATATAGTATTATATTGGCATCTTCACGTGTTGGACCATTCGTTGTCATCGTTTTCAGAGCGCTTTCTTAGCATAACTGTGACATGCCTTGTTATCACCATGTAGTAATACCTATTTTCGGTATATCTGCCAGTCGACTATCATTTTCACCGCTACAACTTAATTGCCACTGGTCAACTAATACTATGTTCCCTACCGCTTTTCAATTACGCCCTGAATAATTTTTTTGCCCATTAGTTTGGAAAATATTCTGCCTCAGCTTTGATACTGGAGTCCAGACAGGTCTCCTTCATATAGTTGGTTAAAATGTATTTTTGTAAAATGACATGTGAATCGCGTATACTAATTGTATACTGATTGGCCCTAACATAGCCTTTAGGAACAAGCATCTTGACTTTCAACTACTCTGCTAACAGTTGTGGCATACGTCTTTTCAATATCTCACAATTGGCGACTGTCAGTCTCACGTGCGGCCACGCGACGGGCGATTGTGTCCTTTGAAAAATTGATTGAAATTAATCCATGCTTCAAATTCCAGAATTTTATACCCCAAAAATTTTAACCCCAGTTTTTGCTTCAATATTGGAAAACAGTTCTTTGATAAATCACTTCATCAACATGCCTAACGAGAATTCTAATCTCAGTTTAAACAAGACACGTTCAAGATCTGTATATCGATTTTCTGTTTTAGAAAATACAAGTTTAGTATTCTTAAACAAGACATGAGACAAAAATAGCATATTAACGGAACACTTCGTCCCAGGAAAGATCATTTAATGAAATTGCATGCATAAATCTTTAGAAAAATGCCGTAAAATGTGGTTTCAGAAATTAGTCATATAAGATTTAGACCATCTATTACCAGAAGAGAAGGAAGAATAGATTATGTGTTATTGTTTTTTTTTAACTTTTCAAACTAGAGGAAATTTCATTAAAATTTTGTCTTGCAGAAATGAAATTATGTAAGATAAAACTTAAAAGCATTTTTGTTCTTTATAATGGTTTATGTTAAAACTATATTCTTTAATTTTATGTAAAAATGTTTGTTATGTTTCTGTAGAATATACAGATGATGTCCAAAGCACTTTAACATTATCTGTATTCCGCCTGATGTTAAAGTGCGTCACTTATGTAGGGTTGAGTACTTAAAAGTATGTAATTCATATGTGGAATGAAAATTGTGAATCATGCGTTTTTGCTCTATATGCATATGTTTGTGTATATGTTTTTGTGTATTTTTATATTTCACTCGGACACCAATACACGAAATCAACATTTTTTTATCTTCAGCATATTAACATCCAGATATTTAAAACATGACTCATTGTGTCTTTATTTACGTTTTCATAACACAACGCATTTTTATTAAAAAATCTTGGTATTAATTGTTGTAAATTTACTTGTTAATGCACCAACTTATTAACTAGTACTTTCTTTTTACAGCTGGCAACAGTTTAGTGAATTTCTCCATATAATATTTAACTATCACTGCCCTAAGAATTATCATTGTTTCCATAAGAAATAAGATTATAAAAAACTTCAAATTTAAATACTACTTTGAATTTTAATTCTGAGAAATTCTGCAACCTCTATTTCATTCTAATCTTTCTCAAATAGTATCTGTACCTAAAATTTTGCATAGGCAATTCCATTTGTTATTCTGTTACCGTGTCCATACCTTACGCACACATACGCACATGCACACATTCATGCAGACACACAGACTGCATATTTCCAAAAGTATTCGAAATAGATTCACAAGGTCTTGAAGCTTACTTATCGGTCAAAATATAAAATTCTAAACTATTCGGGAAAACAAAACTTTTTTCCATACATAATTTAGAGAAATTGAACACGGAATATTTCTCATAATAAAACTGCTCCTGATCTATAACAGAACATTAATAACACTGGAGTTGAAGAAATTTCTTTTACCAGAAATATTCTAAAATCTTTACTTTAAAGAGTATTAAAGTAAAAATTTCTAACATTGTCATGGCTAAATCACCATGCTAATAAGCGGAAATGACAGTGAAACCGTGGTCCACTACTAATCTGCATCTGCTTTTCAAATATCAAAATTGTGTGATGAACAAATCAGATATGAGTGTATGGCCTGATACTAACAACTCAGCTTCCTGTTTTCAATTTTAGAACCCTTAAAATGTATAAATTAAAAATGTTATTGTTATATACTGTTACTTTTTACAGAGGCGATCCTTAAACATTTTTAGGGGACGGTGGACGTTGAAATGAGCAAAAATCGACTACAAAAAGTTTTAATATATAACATTATTAACACATTTAACATTTGCTTACGGGTGGGACATCGTCCATCCCAAACGAAGAACCTCTCAAAAAGACAGGTATTTGACATACCCTATCCCAAACAGTTCGACCCCTTTGCAGGCATTGGCGTCCATGGAAATAGCTGACAGAAACATTGCACCTGATGCAGCAGGTGCAATGCATTGGGATTGACGCTGTCCCACCCGTAAGAAGGTTGAATGCATTTCTTTCAAAACGGAATTTTCAAAGATTTTACATTTTTAAAATGCTCCATGCGTCTTAATTTTTTTCTGAGATGCATTAAATTTGGCAGGAAGCCACCTCTTGTACCTTTTAATGAAACTGGGTATGCATTTTATAATTGGACTTTATTAAGGTAATTAAAAGTGAATAAAAACCTAATTAAATGATGAAAATTAAGTTTTAATGCAGAAAAATATTTAAACAAGAAAGATCAATCATGCTTAAAGCATTGATTATGAAACACTTTCCAACTTCAATGCAATTTTATTTAAACAAGTCTAAAATGCAATACATTCCTCGGTAATATTTTGTAACTTATCACAATACTGCATTAATTTATTGTATTTGAAAACTTAAACCTTCATCGAAAAAAATGAACTTCATTCAAATGACGGCATTGAAATATAAATTGCCTGGTTTAAACATCTCTAAAATGTTATACATTCCTCGGTAATAGTTTTAGAATTATCATAATACTACGATAATTTATTATATTTGAAAACTTCATCGAAAACAACTGAAATTAATTCAAATGAAGTCATAGAAAAAATAACACGCCTGGATCTCTCTATAAAACAGGATTTCATTCATAACTTTCTCTCATCCATTTCATTCATCACAATACTATAATAATTTATTTTATTTAAACATTTTGTTTAAGACCATGGAGCTACAAAAAATTAAACTCTAGCTTGAAACTTCATCGAAAAAAATCGTCCTTCTCATTATGAAATCAATTAATATTTCATTCATATCAGCCATGCAGACTCCATGGACTAAATTATTTTGTGTTAAAAAAATACAGGAATTCTAATACAACTCATTCTATATATTTTGCTGTTTACATTTTACATAGGTGAAAAATAGGCTTAGTTGTAGAAATAATCAAATTTAGATGAGCATTTAAACTCAAATATATTGTCATTGCGTTGTTTCAGTATGTAGATGCACAGAATTTAAGCAAAAATAAAGTAGTTTTAGGACGGATACAACACTCAATATGAATTAAAAAGAAAAAGAAATCACGATTTTGAAACAAGATGGATGCCATATATCATTTTGAAGTGGGTCATGTGATCGTTTCATATCATGGTCACGTGATCGTTTCATATAAGAAGCGTAATTATTATTTTAATTTTTATTTTAAAAACTACTGAATATATTTCGCTGAATTTTTTTTATATATTTTATGGAACAATTTGAATATTACCTAAAATTTTCGAAGCAATTTGTGAATTTTAAATCCGCTTAAAAAATGTTTGAAAAATTAGGTCCCATAGGGCTCAATGTATTTCATTTTTTCGACCCGGGTTCAATCCAAAACTAATTGGGTGATATTATTCATTTATATTCCCATAGGTTCTACAGACCGTCTGAACAACATACTAAAATTTCATTTTGATTAACTCATTTTTACGGCAGTTATCGTGCTAACGGACAGACAGACAGACAGACAGACAGAATGAACAAAGTCATAAACACTTTTCAACTTTGTTGTAAACTGTTAAAAAAATTAACTTTCTAAGGGATTTAAAAATAAATACCCAAATTGTGTTTTTGAGTGATCATAATGTGAAATTGATCAAAAATGTGAACAAATGGCACGCAAGGCGCATTTTCAAATTTTCGTTAAAAAAATTGAATTAAAAAAAATACAAAATTATAACAGAATTGCAAAAAAAAATTAATGGTATTGTATATAGGAATGTTAAGTATATTATATATATATAGTAAATATTGGATATGGGAATGCCAAACGCAGATACTGAAAACAGAAATATTTGTGTTTTACAAAAATTTGATTAATGAATTAGAAATATTTCTAACATTTATCTAAAGTAATCCCTTCATATTACCAAAATATTAAAAATGGTTCTAATTATGCTTTGGGTTTTATAAAAAAGAGCGTAAATACACAGGGTGAATAGCACCTAATCTCCCAACCAAAAGGGAGTAACAGAAGAACCCATGTTCAATATAAAACACCATAGCAACCCTGTCCTATTTCTAACTGTTTCCGAGTTGCGGTGGATAGAAGGAAATTGCGTCAAGTCTGAAAATACCCAAATTTGTGAAGTTTCTGAAAGGTCTACACGCAAAAAGAATTACATAATTGGAAAGAGTAGAAAGAATCCTATAAGATGACACCATTTTCATCATGATATCTGGGTGTAACAGTCATGAGGTGCCATGCTCGACCTTCATTTCAATTTTCTGTCCGCCTTCATCCTGCTGTTTTGGGAGGAGTAAGAATGAGGTGCTACTTCGACGAACGCCGATTTCAGTGATGTATTCTAAATTTCTCCTGAACTAAAACAACGACATGGGTTACTGTAGCCTCATTCGAAAGCTGGCATGATAGAAAAGTTTTTGGTAAAATTGTCCGATTGAAGCTAGAAAGGTTTTTGCGATATAGCCGGTTGCAAATTTTGGCAACATTTCGATTTTGCACTTCGCCAATGTTTCAGCGCTTGTAGCTCGCAGTTAAGTCCAGATATCCTGATGGAAATGGTGTCATCTTATAGGACATTTTCTGCTCTTTGTAATTATGTGCTAATTTTGCATGTAAACCTTTCAGAAACCTCACACATTTGGGTTTTTTTTAGACTTGACACATTTTCCTTCCATTCCTTGACACATTTTCCTCCACCTCCACATTTTCCTCCCATTTTCCTTCCATCATAACTCGGAAGCGGTAAGAGGTAATACGACAGGATTGCTATGGTGTTTTACACTGTACATGGGCTCGGGGCGCGGTAGCCCATTGGTTAGCGCGCTGGAGTTGCACTCGGTAGGCCCGGGTTCGATTCCAGCCACTGCCAAAACTGCCGCCGTGTTCATGCGGAGTACGATCACGTTAAACATGTGGGTCCGAAAGTCCTTCCGAGAGGTTGGTGGTAGGGGAAGGAGGGTACGGTCCCTGTGGATGCCTCCCCCACTGGGTTCCGGTCTAAATTGGGTGGCACTTCCCGACCGTCCAAACAGTTACCTTACACCTTTCTGGTAGGTCGGACGGTCTGGGTTTCAACAACAACAACAACTGTACATGGGCTCTTACATCATCCCTTTCGTTTGACAGATTAGGTTCAATTCACCCTGTATATGCTTCTTTTTTTTCAAAACCGATGAATTTTCTGTTTTTTCTGTTATGCTTGGAAAAACCATTGAGAAAATTTTTTAAAACTAAACAAACTTGATGTTTCGAACGATATGGTTATATAAGTTCAGGTGGGGCAACTGAAACAAGCATATAAATGGAAAATATCCTTATCAAACGTTCGTTTAAAACTTTCCTGTAATTTCATATTTATGGAATCGTATTTACCTGGTTTTTAATTTATTTCGAGTATTTTATAATTTCATTATATTTTCATTTTAATTATTCAATGAAGCTCAGTATATATATTGCTTTGTACATACATTGAAAGATTTGATGATACAGGTGTTATCGCGATGTTAATAGAAATATAGAAAACTTAGTAGGCCAGTATATTCTTAGATTTTTGTCTAATCCCAGAGGAAATCTGCAACCAATGAGAAAAATATTTGTGACTACATACGACAGTTTACGTACTGATCAACCGGCCAACCAGCAATGAAGGCATCTCTTGCCTAGAGTGCAAATGGGTGGAGCTAAAATAACCACCAAATCAAATAACAATCGCCAAAGAACAGTCGAACAGTCATAAATAAGACAACAGTTAGTCACAATAAATTATCTGAATGTCTACAGATGCATGAGAATACAACTCCCACTAGTCATGATTGCTAGTATTAAGAGATTGCAGTCGATAAATACAAAGAAATCCCGGTAACTGTTGCACTGTAACAAGAGTAAACTTGCATGATGCGCCATAAAAATTATCACAAGGATGTACTATACATAACATAATCGTATACGATCAAGCTGGTAATTAAAAAATAATTAATAGCATATTGTTTGAAATTGTGTAAATTAACTAAGCAAGGGTCATCACGCTCAACAGTGCGTGACATTCAATTTTTAGTTTTTAAATTAAAGTTAACGATGTTAAATAATGTATCAAGGTAAGTTTATTTGCCTAATGGCATACTATAGTTAATGTAAAATTTCTAATCAGTTATGTTGTGCCCTGAAAATATATAATGTTAATTATTATCTGTATAATCATTGATTTTTCATAAAAAACACAAACCTTCGGTCCGGTCAGTATCTATTTGCATAAAAAATGGAGGTATGAGGCTACAACGTCAAAAAGACAATTATTCTCAAATTTGATATTAAGGTTTTAAATATGTTTTTTTAACACTACGGTAGCATGTGCATTATATTTTACAGTTTGACCTTTATACTTTTTTCTGGTAAAAAGGAAACTATGTCCGACTATTTAGTGAAAAGTACAATTTGACAAGACATGCGACTGTTTGCCTGGCATAACTTCCTAAATTTTCGATGCATGTTTTGAATGTTTAAAATGTGCATATAAATTAAAAAACTTGATATCACAGATACGATATCGTTACATTAAATACAACATATATGTAGAGAAAGTAATAATATGTCTCTCAAGGCATATTACTCTCACTTTCACGTTATTGTTATAATTCGTCCCACTAGAATTGTTCTAATCTAATGTATTGAAATTCCGCCACTTTCAGCTTATCCCTTTGGCGGCCACAATCCCAGTGATACAAAAGGTACAAAATGAAAATTAGTTAATTAGCTCCGCCAATTCCCTATAGAATAATAAACATGTAGAATTAATGGAGTTAAATCTCCTGCTAGAATCTTCATTCTTTATCGGTAATACCAATAAGGTATGTTATGGAAGACTCATGTGTGAGCATTCATCTTATTAATGAAAGTTTGTGAGTTTCAAAATTTGTTGAATGCAATTTAACTACCTCCAAAATATCATTTGTAGCTGATATTAAATGATCTATTCGGTACTGTAACATTGTATCTGAAATTTCAAAATAATCAAAACTTCGTGAGTTACCGCATATGATAATGGTTTAAGTTTCTAAATTTATACTTTTAGATATTTTGAAATATTTAAATTTAAATAATATTTTGTACATCTTTTTTTAAAGGTTATGTTCACTTGGAATTGGATATACATTATCTGTACGTGGTTTAGGTTGGTTAAATATTAGAAACTGGTATTTAAGTCTGTTAAAGACACCGAAACGGTATTGCACTCGGTATACATGACCCAAGTTCGATTCCAGTCTTTGTCCCAACTGTATCCGTGTTCACGCAGAGTATGGGCACGTTAAATATGTGAATGTGTAAGTTCTTCCGAGAGATTGGTGTTAAAGAAAGGATGGTGTGGTCCCTGTGAATACCTGCTCATTGGGTTCCAGTCTGTATTGGGTGACACTGTCCAGGCAGCCCAAGCACATACCTTACACCTTGGGGTAAGTCAGATGGTCTGGATCGAAGAAGAAGGGTGCTTCTGGAAATTCTGTAAAGTATTGCTTACAGACACACACATACACAGATGTCACCTCAAAAATGTTCGAATCAAGGTCAGAGATGTAATCGTGCTCTTCCGTCAAAAACTCGAATTCAAATTGTTGAGCCGTCATAATACTTTCCCTGTACATTTTAATATTTATGTAGCGAAAGTAAAAATCGATGTCATGAACTATAATTTCCAATTACACTTTTCTAAAATCTCGCCAGACACTCAGCAGATATATTTTATTTTAGGTTTTTATCTCAAATACCAGAATTTCCGAAGTGAATAGTAATTAATATACTATTTGCTATTTCCAGTAAAATAGTAAACAACCAGAATTAATACAGAAAAGTCACCTAACATATTCCTTTACTTGCAATATCAGTAACACCAATACCGCCTTGTCAGTCGGAAATATCAGATACATACGTTTATTTTATTGAGGACTGTTTATAGAGAAAATCGCAGATAAAATATCTTTTCCACTAAACATAGTTAGATAATGGTATATTTCTATAAGATGATCTATGATAGAATTATTTAGGACCGATTACGCTAAATTGACTTACAGTTACTTACGATGTGTCTACAGTATGAAATAATTTCTAATTTCGTGAAGTCTGTTTTTAATAGGATAAAATCAATTCAATGATTTTAATTTAGCATAAACTTTTTTTAATGGTAAACTAAAAACATATTTAGGTAGGAAATAACAATGGCTACTCTTATTATGATTCAAAATCTCTTAACTACCATACGCTTTTTCAAACAGCAAAAATAAAAACAAAAAAAACAATTTATCAAATGTCTTTCAAACCACAAAATGTAGTCTTTAAAGAGATATGTTGCAGAATGCTCAATACTTGCAAAGAATGTGATATGAGCAGCACATAACTTTCCCTACTTAATAAAGTGATTTTACTTCTGTCACAGCGATATGATACTAGATCTACATCCTAGTATTTTTGACACTAATATTTGGCGCATATCTGGATGATAATATATAAAACCATTTTAAAATATCAAATTGAATTATATTTTACGCATACATGTAACTTAACAATTAGAAATATTGGTAGTAAATTTTAAACATTATAGTCCATACATTAAAATATATATTAATTTATTCAAATTTGTAGCCATTTTAATAAATTAGGCGACATTTTTGCCAATTTTGGGACAGTTTCGTCAGCTTAGTACTATTTTAAAAATATCCAAGTTTGTGATATTTTGTCAAATTAGCAGCCAAGATCGCCAAATATCATAGATGGAAATAACCAAATTGGGTCATACATACTATATACATTTTATGTAATAACATAGTAAAATGGACACACACACTCACACACATACACTAATATACATACACACTAATATACACACACACTAATATACACACACACTAATATTTGGCGCATATCTGGATGACAATATATGAAACCATTTTAAAATATCAAATTGAATTATATTTTACGCATACATCTAACTTAACAATTAGAAATATTGGTAGTATATTTTAAACATTATAGTCCATACATTAAAATATATATTAATTTATTCAAATTTGTAGCCATTTTATTAAATTAGGCGTAATTTTTGCCAATTTTGAGAGAGTTTCGTCAGCTTAGTACTATTTTTAAAATATCCAAGTTGGTGATATTTTGTCAAATTAGCAGCCAAGATCGCCAAATATCATAGATGGAAATAAACCAAATTGTGTCATACATACTATGTACATTTTATGTAATAACATAGCAAAATGGAAACACACACTCACACACATACACTAATATACATACACACTAATATACATACACACTAATATACACACACACTCACATACACATACACGAATATACACACACACACAATAATATACATACACACTAATGCACATACAAAAGCATTAACGTACACACACAGACATTACCTTAAAATTGTTCAATTCGAGTTCAAGGATGTTTCAAACTTGCTCTTCCGTTAAAATCTCAATTCCAATTTTTGGCATCATCACAATACTTTCCTTATACATATTTTTCTTATACTTTCCTTATACTATGCATATAAGGAAAATAATAACCATCTTGCCATAATCATTCGTTATAGTTTCAAATAACCGTTTCTTACTTTTCGCAAATATGGCGTTTAAAACCAATTCTCATATATATAATTTTATATAAAATTTATAAAACATTTTACAATTAAAAATAAATGCTAATTACAAAACAAACCAAGTGACTTGATAATTTACAAAACTCTGGGAATTAGAAATATTTCTTTCATCCAATATTACCTTCATTTTCACGTCATTAAGACAAACCATCCCATCTGAATTGTTCCCGACAAATTTATCTGAGTTTCAGTCATTTTCAGGTTATCCTTTTGTGTCACAGTTCCAGTAACGCTAGAAAAGTTACAAGGTGGAAATTAGTTAATTAGTCCCCCTATTCTCCGGAGAATAATAAACAGCTGTAATGAATGAGGACAAGTCCCCCTTTAGGATCTGAGTTCCTGTGTAGGTAATACATATCGATGCAGCTGTTTTCAGTTGGAAGTATGAGATTTTTATTAATAAAGTACCATTATTTATTAACAAAGTACTATTATGCAATACCAACACCATATAATATTTCCATTTCTATAAGCATTTTCTAAAATGTAAAATGTAGGAGATATAGCTATAATATGATTATATGGATCCAGACTCAAATTATGTAGGGGTTGGGAGTTTGCAAAAGATGCGCACTTCAAATCCAAAAAAAATTATTCAAACATTTATATCTCATGATTGGCTATAAATAGAACTTAGGTGTTGACTGATATGAATTCTGCATTAAATTCTGGAAGAGGTCGGCAGTTCACTAAATATGTCTGCTTCCGTTTTTTTTTTCTTCACTTTTTGCTTTGAATTTTAAAATATTTCTTCAAACATCTATTTCTCATGATTGGCTAAAAACAGCGATTGTGGATTCAGTATCAAATATGGATTGATATGGATTTAGCCTCAAATACTAGATGTGATAGAGACGGGTCACTAAGAATTTAGATTTTCAATTCTGGAGCTGACACTGCCGGTTTTCCCGAAAATTTGAATAATTGTACGAAATAAGTATGCAAAAAAAAATATGAATGTCTAGTAGTTGCGTTGAAAATTATGTTTGCTCCCCACTTGATGGTGTCTTCATAAATTTCTGGTTTGATTTGTTTACTGCGGATAAACGAAAAATTACAAGATACTACAAAACTGAAATTTACAAATCATTATAAAAAACAAATTACAAATTATTACAAAACAAAAAGTTTAAAAATTATTTCCAAAGAAAAATTTACAAATTAACACAAAGCAAAAAATTTCAAATTATTACAGAACAAAAATTTACTAATTATTACAAGACAAAAATTTACAAATTAGTACAAAACAAAAATTTACAAATTATTACAAAACAAAAATTCAACCATACCACACGTTGACATTCTATGGATCTCCAAAAGATAACAGTCTATTTTTATGCAAAAGCGAAATCTTTCAGCTGAGAAACCACAACAACTTTCTAGAAAGTTTCTTCGATATAAAATCTACGCAGACACAAAAATTTTATCCGTTCGACCATATTTTTTTTTATACATCCTTTGTTTTATTACTAAGAAACCTTCTATGTGCTCTGATATCTCTGCCTCCGCCTGGAAACTAGAAAACTTCAACTTGAATGCTTATGTAAATTTTCAGAGAAATGTTTTCGTTGGAAGAGGTATTTTTTTTCATAGTATGATGTGAAAAAGTAATTCAATTTTCCTCCATGTGCTAATAAAATTTTATTTTAAAAATGTGGCATTCGTTCCATTTCCCTCAATTGCATAAAAACTGAAAATAACATTTTCTCTAAAACTTGACTAGTATTCATACATCAAATACGTTCCATATAATGTTATTTAAATATAAATATGTTATACAATATAAAGACTTTTCTCGTACTAAGCATTTCATCTCTTACAAAACATGTTTTTTTGGTTTAAATAATTTAATGAATTTCCTTGGGAAATAATTTATTCATTGTACACAAATTGCATATTATGAAAGCAATTTCCTTTTAAATACATTAAAATGAAAATTTTCAATAATTTACCATTCAAATATAATATCCAAATTCAATATAATAGTTCTTTACTATGGAGTGAAAAATATACGTAAAATGCATTCAATATTTATGTAATATGCAACTTCAATATTAAATTATATATGTGAATAATTTAATTTTTATTAATAATTGATTTTCGTTCAGATAAATGTATTTTAATGTTTTATATCAAAAATACAATTAAAACAATTTGGAAAGAACGTGGATTTATGCTGTTCTTAAAGGATTCCGTACTAAACACATAATCCATATACAGAATATAAGATCATAAAATGTGCCTCATTTTCTTAGTTCTAGTAGTATATGCAATGCAATTAGATATAACCAACCGAAATTTCTTTAATACCTTCTTTAAACCCTTACAATTTTTCTGAATTTTCTTATACAATTCAGCTACCGTGTAATTTTGCAGTATATCAAGCATATTGAAGTATTTCTGAAAACAATTCACAAGATTTCAATCCACATTAACTTCAAAACTAAAGATAAAAGCAAGTATTTTTCACCACCGCCAATCTATACAAAATCTAAAAAATTGGCATTGTTTTTCTCTATACATGTATGAGTCTTATCTTTTGATGCACGACACGAATTTTGAGTTTTTTCAATTTAACCACACACACTCGCGCGTGTATTTCATACCCACATCTTTTCTAATCATCATGAAGCGTTATGTTATTTTTCTTGTTATTTTCCTTATATACATAATGTATAAGGAAAGTATTGTGACGGGGTCGAAAATCCGAATTCGAGTTTTCGACGGGAGAGCACGTTTCAAGCATCCCTGATCACGAATCAAACATTTTTGAAGTGATGTCTGTGTGCGTGTGTGAAAGTATCTGTGTGTGTGTCAGTGAGCCTGTGGAGACGATAATTGACGAACGAATGGACCGATTCGAACAAAAATTGGAACAAAAATCACAATCCGTAAACACTGGAAGCCTATTGTTTTTATATGTAATCGTATGGTCAGAACCCCCCTAAATTTTCGAATAAAATTTTGAAAAAATCGTCAAAAAATCAAAACCGCTACTAAAGTTGCGCAAATAGACATTTCTTATGTAATTTTTCATTAGAAAACGATTGACATAAATTTTAGAACGCCAACATGAACCGTTCTCGAGATAATGTACATTTTTCAAAAAAATTATCAAAAAGTCACATAAAATTAAAATATATATATATATCCTATTAAGAAACATATTCACTTTTCATATGTAATACCATGCGATAATTTGGGTGACATCATTCTCGTGGATCTAGCTCATTCCATTCATGAAAAAAGATACTTCGAATAATACTTTTGTATTTGAACGCCAATAGTCATTTATCTGATGTAAGAATAACTTATTTCTTCGTCCATAACACTTGACGAGATTTTGGCGACGAATTTGGCGGAATGTCGCCAACTTGGCGACTTTTTGAAATGTTGCCAAATTAACAAAAATCTCGTCAAATGGATAAAAATGACGCTATATCAATGAAAATGACGACTAATTGTCGAAAATTCAATATCTTGGAAAGAATATTAGTATCTACTATAAGGAAAACCTATTTTTTTTGCTGTAAAAGTAGTAAATTAATTACATTATATAACGAAAGTTATGTGTTGCCCACATCAGATTTTGTTTGGTTTGAGTTGATGTATCGCTGAAATTTATTTTAGATTTACTTCTCCATTGCTTTTTATACAACTAAGATAAAATAAGAAACTTAATATTTTTACAGACACCCCTAGTCTCCCTACTTATTAGATACTATTCCACAACTTTGCATTTATATTTTTCCGTCTATCTCGCTTTGTCGCCTAACTTTTTTGCATTATCTGCTAGAGGTGCTGTAATCACACTTTTAATTGATCCGGCTATTTCTGAATTCTTTAATTGATCAGGTTATTGATCATTTTACTATAGAATTGTCAGAAATGTACAGTCATGAGTTTTCCTTACAAAGTTAATGGCATTATGAAAGCTTGAAAACTTATATAATCACAAATAAGACAATAATTACTATTGTCTGTAAAATACTATTGGCTTATTTGTGATTACATACATTGAGCAAGATTTTCTTATCTATTTCACAAAATTTATTTTACTTATTGATGTTATTGGAGTACTAATGAACTTTCTTAGGAACCCTGCATATTCTAAAGTGTTGTTGTTGTTGTTACCCAGACCGTCCGACCTACCAGAAAGGTGTAAGGTAACTGTTTGGACGGCCGGGAAGTGCCACCCAATTTAGACCGGAACCCAGTGGGGGAGGCATCCACAGGGACCGTACCCTCCTTCCCCTACCACCAACCTCTCGGAAGGACTTACGGACCCACATGTTTAACGTGTTCGTACTCCGCGTGAACACGGCGGCAGTTTTGGCAGTGGCTGGAATCGAACCCGGGCCTACCGAGTGCAACTCCAGCGCGCTAACCAATGGGCTACCGCGCCCCAGGACAAATTAATGTAATAAATGTAGTTGGTATTATGATTAAATGGTAAAATGGTTAACAACTATGTTCAGTAAAAATATAAATACAGCATATACAGAGATGTACAACCAATATGTACAACTAATATGTACAAAAACAAGCAGCGGGCATATTCTAAAGTGTGTAAAAACAGACTGAAGTATGTTATCTGTCAGTTTCACTCAAAATAATTAATTATATTAACTATACTACACTTGTGGTGTATGCATAGATACATCCATAATGCATAGAGACAGAGACAGACAAAAAGCAAGACATACGGGAAAAGTCACTTTTATTTTCACTCATGGAAAAAAAACATTTTATTAACACTTTGCAAGATAGTTGAAAAGTATTTATGACTTTGTTCATTATGTCTATCTGTCTGTCCGTTTGCACGATAACTGCAGTAAAATTGGCTTTATCACAATGAAATTTTAGTATATTGTTGAAACGTTCTGTAGGACATATGGGAATGTAACTGAATAATATCACCCCATTAGTTTTGGATTGAACCTGGGTTTTAAAAATAAAATACAATAAACTCTATAGGACCTACTTTTTCAAACACTTTTAATCAATGTTAAAATTCACAAATTGCTTCAAAAATTTTAGAAACTATTCAAATTATCAAATAAATATATAATAAAAATTTCAGCAAAATATGTTCGGTAGTTTTTAATATAAAAATTAAAATAATAATTACACCCATATAATATGAAGAGATCACGTGATCAACTTGAAAATAAAATATGTATCCATCTTTTATCCCTGTGTAAAAATCGTGATATTTAAAGTTCTATTAAATTTATATTTAGTGTCGCATTCGTTCTAAAACCGCTTTATTTTTAAGAAATGTTCTGTGTATCTATATTGTGTGGCAACGCAACTCTATCTATATTATGGGCAGCAATATTTTTGAGTTCAAATAATCATCAAATTTTGATTATTTCTATAACGAAGCAAAGGGGCAAGGGCGCATTCTCTAGTTCAGCCTATGCTCTCGAATGTTTGTCTCAGAGAAAACCCGACCAGAAAAAAGAAAGCATGTGTTAACTACCCAGCGTATCCTCAAAACAGCTTAATGCTACATTATTGTGTTATTTGTGCTCATTTATGTTGCTCAAGTTTTCCTTATTCTTCCCACAAAGTGTATTTTACTTAAATAGTGTTTATACCGCGATAAATGTAAATATATATTCCCTTTCCTTTTTTTCATATATTAATTGAATATTTTGTTAGATCCAATATCAACTTTTGTCATGCTTATACTGCTTGATTTGCTTGGTTGAATCTCACATATGTCTGACGAAACTTTTGACACAACTTCTGACGA
Organism: Amaurobius ferox; assembly: GCA_951213105.1. Taxonomy (NCBI): domain Eukaryota; kingdom Metazoa; phylum Arthropoda; class Arachnida; order Araneae; family Amaurobiidae; genus Amaurobius; species Amaurobius ferox. The sequence continues at coordinate 22,223,972 of OX578145.1, read as the reverse complement.
AAAAAGTAACAAGGTCAAGGTACTCAGCATTTCCATATGGTACTGCGGATATTTTAGAAAAATAATAATTTATCTGACTACATCTAAAGAATTAAATACTGTTGTGTGGATATTTGGTTGTTCATCATGTGTGGAAATTCAAACGGGAAAATACATGTTTTAGACTATAAATTCAAAACAAATATGCTCGCCAATCACTGTTCCCCAAACTAATGATTTTAAGACATTTGTGCTGTTCATCTTCACTGTGAGAAATTTAATAAGTATTGTTATTTTACTTTCCCTACAATACAAAGTAATGTAAAGGGAAAGTGTGGAATGAAGACAGAAATTAGAAAAAGAGTTATCGGCGGATCTGCACGTTTCACGTACTCTGGAATGCAAGTATAGTGTGACTATTATAGTGTGACGTCTGAATGGGTATCTGTACAATGTATTTATTTACTCTAGCTCAAAATGTAAAGAGCATTACTGCTGCAATTGAACCATGGATCTCCGAACTGGCCAGCCGAGGCTCTACCGTTGAGCTAATGGTACGGGATTGCAAGCTCTTATCGTTGAAGTGGACACTAAATTCTCCACCCTCTAATGTCAGATTGGAGGGCAACTGACAACCTGACTGACCACCTTCTGCTATTTTTATCCCAGGTAAGCTTCCTGTTATTACTATTTTTACCCAGATTAGTATATTGCGTGGGCATTATCCTCTTAATTTGAAATCGGCGCTCAATCTTCCAGAGCCCACTGAATCCGTACTAGTCGTACTAAAGTCACTTTCAAACCTCCGACGTCATTCCAAAATTCGTCCAAAATTGCTGTTATCTCTGGTTCCCCTCTTACTACTTTCTTTTCTTACTCGCTCCTCCCAAAATTTTGTAAATCTTATAACCTTAATTTTGGCAAAATTATCTTAATGATTATATTTCCACCAGGACTGGTAATCCGGCTAGAATTCTGTCTTACCTTCGTATCGTGAATCCTAATTTGCAAATTTTTAATAAATACCTCATTTACTTTCTTCCTTGTTATGGCCCTTTTCTTGATTATCTATACGTTTTCAAAATTAAATCCACCTCTAACTGTATTTGCAATAAATTCGGTGACGTTGACCATTACATTTTCGATTGTCCTTTTACTAAAAAGTTTCATCTCTACAAACCCTCCCCCTCTAATAAACCAATTTGGTTCTCCAAAGTTCGTCCAAATCCATCTTCAGAAGATAAAATTAAAATCTGTATTCTTGTTGCCATGGAAATTTCTAATAAAGTGACCTAAGCTTATAAGTAGATTCTGCTCTCAATTAATTTTGATCAATGAATCCCTTTATTTCATTCTTAATAACTTATATACACTTATTGTGTTCCCTCCATATTTTCTTAAAGAGAAAAATAAAAAAAAGCTATGTTAACTGTTTTTATTTTCTCCGTTCTTTCTTTTTCTTTTTATCCTTTTTATTTGTATTTTTTCTAATTTTTCTTTTCTAAATTGTATTCTAAATTTCTGTTTTTGTTTTTAATGTGCCTATTTTTTTTCCTTTTCTTATATTTCCTTATTATATATTTTCTAAATTTTACTATTAATGTTTACTATTAATGTTAATATTAATCTAAATTTTAATATTATGTTATTATACCTTACTCTAAATCTTATTTTTCAATAATCTTTTTATCTATTTTCGCAATAGTCATTTTCCCATTATTGAAAAATGGGAGTACTTGTCAAGTTCAAATATAATGTAAAACTGTCTGTTTAATCCCAATATCTTTCATCAATTGTTATATTTTTAGATCCAAATAAATGTTCGTTTGGCGGGATGGTAGACCTTGGGTGCCTCCTGAGTGCAGGAGGTATCCTTTCCCGGCCGTGCAGCTAGCTACTCTAAACCCACTATGTGAGTCGCACTGTCTGGGGTCTTCAAACCTCTGACGTATTTGTACTAACCTACAGGGATGCTAGGTCCGGGCACCATTGTAAAGAGTCTTGCTGCTCCAACCGGGAATCGAACCCTGGATATCTGAACTGGCTAGCCGACGCTCTACCGTTGAGCTATTGGGATGAGATTGCAAGCTCTCATAGTCGAAGTGGACTCTGTAAAAACTATTAAACGAAATTTCACAAAATTCGCTAAGTAGTTCAAATGCAAGCCATCCAGCTGTATTTATTCTTCTGCATATTTATTTTATCAGGTTTATTCTGTAATACAGGCATGCGAGGACTTTAGCTGAACTATAGCATATTTCGTCCTCACTCTGTTTTTACACGTTGGATGTTTGATGGAGGATTTTTATAATACCGAATCCAATAAAAAATAAAGCATCAAAATAAATCACTATATTTTTCATTAAAACATTTTCTTACAGATTCTTTATTGAAGTTCCTAAAATAGTTTTTATCATAATTAATTTTCAGAACCCCAGAAAAAGTTCATATTAGAATCAAAACCGAATATGCATACCATTACTGAAGTTTGGTTTCATAAGTTGGGTCGGATTTCTTGCCTGCTTCTAAAAAACAAAACTTACGAATAATGAACTATCCAAGAAATCGTTTAATAAGACGTTTAATATAAAGTTTTAATTTTGGACGTCAAAAGTATGTTTTCATTTCAGCCTTTTATTATCGCTCTCTTTAATTTTTCTATTCACCCTTATAAAGTTACCAACATATTTCAATTTATCATTTTGAAAACTTGCAAAAAAATCTATTCAGCTGTGATAAAGACAATATTTTTAACGACGTTACATAAATGAAATTAATAGGATTTTTTTCTGCTAAAATTTTTTATTAAAAGGTAGAATATTTGAAAATTCGATTCCTTCAAACGAGTTTTATATTTAGAGCACTCAGCTCTCAAAACTCTTTAATCCAACGATAATTTTAGTTGAACACAATCCATTAAAAATGTAAAAAAAATGAAATTAAAGGTGCTAATGAAATAAAAGGTTCCTAAGAAAGTTCTTTAGAGCCTCATATTGTAAGGCCAAGTTCATGATTATGTTATGTTTATTTATACAAACGTGACCTTAACCATCGAAGACTAGTGAAGACAAATACTAGTCAAAGACTAGTTCCTCTAGTATAGAATTGAAAGAGTTGGGACACGAACTTGTTAACAAAGTGAGATATACATAAAAATCCAAATACAAAATTATAAAGTATTTTCTTATGAGTCAAATTTTTTTAATCCAACGTTAATTATAGTTGAACACAATTAATCGAAAAAGGGACAGAAAATGTGCAAATAATATAAAGGAGCTCCCAGGAAAGTTCATAAACCAAGGCCATAGCCAGAAATCCAGAAACGAAATCCAAGAGGTTTTGAAGTAAATTACAAGGGGGACTTCATAGCAGTGAAGGAGGAGCTCACCAGAAAAAATTACGGGGATGGAATAGGGTGGAGGGAAATGCACTAAAATAATAAAGTTTAGTCTTCAAATAAGTCATTGTATTAAAAAGTATTTTAATTATAACCATAATACAGTATATCAAGTAATATTATCTCTATAACTACTTATCAGGCACTACAATATAGCAACTATAAAACTACTTATATAGCATGATACTATATAGCTCAGTTCTATAATAAAGTTCTAGAGTTATATGTTCTAGAGTAATACATTATCAGTTGATAACACATAACTCTAGAATAACTCTAACTATGAAACATTATTGAATATTTTAAAATAAAATATGTAAATGAATTTATGATCATCATTATAACCGGTAATTCAGCCACTAAAAATTCTGATTTCTGCACTATACAATTCGAAGTAATTTGAAAAAAATTCTGAAATAGCATTTTTTGTGTAAACTTTGGATGACATGTTACGTTAAATTTCATTTAACATTTAAAATTTAATATTTTTATCAGGGGGCTGAGGATACCTTTTAGGGGGTCCAGACCCCTCTGACCCCTACACGACTACGGTCATAAACGATTCAATGTATAATGTCAAGTCAATGAATGTACGGCGTACTCATTATATCCGTCTATAGTACAGTACCCATGCTCGTCGAGGATAACTGATCGCAATTCCACCAGTGGAGAATTGAAACTTAAGGAACGAACTTGGTTACAAAGTGAGATATACATAAAAAGCCAACTACAAAACCATAAAACGTTTTCTAATGAGTGTACAATTTAACTATTACAGAAAGCATCCATTTGACACAATAGTATTATAGGCGAATTACTGTCATATTCAAAAAAGATATAAACACTTATATGCCGAAGAGTCTAGTGTAGAGGTGGTTAAAAATGTCCTCCAGCAACGACAATATAGAAGAGAATATTACTCCGTACTTTAAGAAACATAGCAGGTGTCATGTAGCTACGACATTCAACACCAGACAACATATGACAGATATTCACTCCCTCACGTTTACGCGATTTGTTCGTTCCTGATCTCAATTCGTTCTAATTTGACAATGTTCTAAAACTTTGTAATGATATATATTTTTCTCCATCTCGCTCTGTTAACGTATTTGCTATCAAAGCTTTATAAATTATCCGCTTGGGGCTCTGCATTTTATTTCATTCGATCGGGCATGGCCACTTTGTTATAAACAGAACTAACGTGTACACTCATAAGCCTTTTCTTACAAAGTTAATGCTGTACTTAAGGATATTTTTATGAACCTTATATGTAGGTTTAACTTCTACTGTAAGAGATAAGAATTTCGTCCCAGTACCATAATTTTTAAAGTGTCGTCAGGCCAGTTCAAAAACATATGGTTTAAAACCCGTTTGGGACTTCAGTATGATATAATGCAGTCTAACAGCTTAACTATTTACAGTATATAGAGCAACCATTAAGGTCTGGAAATACCAAATTTCATACTTTTCCAAGATACTACAATTAATGGCAGCTATTTTCAATTCACGTTTCATTCACCATGCACAGAATGCTAGCATATATAAAATGTTCAGAGTAACAAGGAAGTGATGCTGGCCTTTATCTAAATGTTGAGTATGGTACGGACTGGATGCTCTAGCTTATATAAAATGGTAGAGAACGAAATAGTGGTTCAGATTGATAAGAATTTCTTCCCAGTAGCTCAATGCTTACAGCGTCGTCTATCCAGTTTTTAAATAAAGTTTATGTCGGCTGAGTGATAAGACTAAATTTACAGGTCTTCATGGAATTTCATTGTGGCACGTTGCAAATTTCCTAACTGCCATTGCAAATATTGCTGATTAGTATATTCTAAAGAATACGTAAAAAGCGTGAAAATGGTCCATAAATAATATTAATTGTAATGGGAACATGATTCTAGATGTATTTGTTTTGAAAAGTATATTTCTAGATATCTTGAATTTCATCATGGGATTAATGATATACGAAATGGCCAATATTACTGTACAGTAAATAAAATGGAATTCAATAATTATAAATATTATTCTTGGAAATAGGGAAAATATGTTAATACATCAGAATAATTTTATTTACGAAATTTTTTACCAATAATTCGCTTCCTACAAATGTAGAATGATATGTATTTTTTTCTTTTATCATCATCGATAAATCAATAAAAAAAATTGATTATAAAATTTAATTTCGTAGTTGTCATGAAAACTTAAGTATTGGGTCTTTTTTTTTTCTCAGATTTTGTCATGCAATATTCCTTAATTAAAATTCATAATTCCAATTTCTTTCTGATACTCTCGTTCAGCGCATCGTCTAATTTAATGTTCAGTATAAAAAAATTTATCTTTCAATAAATAAGTTGTGTTTTTAATAAAAAGTAATCTTCTAAGATACGCTATTAAAAATTTCGATGTTTCTTCATTTGCTTCAACAAATTCATTTAATTTCGGTGGTTACATATTTCTATTTACTAATCAGATAATATAGAAAGTTGATTCTAGTAATGATTGGTTTTCGCAAAAAATATTGTAATTTGATTTTTACATCACCAAATGCAATGATGAATTTTAAACAATGAAGGTGAAGTAAAATCCTTTACTCGCGCGCGAGGTGTGTTTTAATCTGAAATAACCCACCATTAATTGGTTATCGCTTTGCTGCACCTATAAAGGATTGTTGAAAGACAAACATTAATTTTGGAGTCCTAGTAATAAAAAAACTTGAATCCAGAAATCTGAGAATTCAAATCGCAGCGATTCTGTTGATAGCACCTTGCTTTTTTTCGCAGCATTTATCGCTGATACTTTTAAACACCACCAACGTGTTTTAAATTCCTATTTCATCTCTCTACGAAAACTGTATTTTTCTCCTCTCCTCTTTTAATGTCCTCTTTTAAATTTTGAGTATCTTCTCCTACGGTTCTGCCCTGATTGGTGGGCATTGCCTCTTGAACCTTTGCCCTGAATTGTCGGCAAGACTCTCATAGATGTAACCTCTGCCTGTAGTCTTCACATCAAGATCCAGATATTTTGGTTTTGCCGATCTTATTTATCATGGCACATATATATCGTCAGTTTTATTGTCAAAAGTTGCATCTGTGAGACCAGAAATTGTTCTCACATGAAACACTTTTATTTGAGAATTTATGGTGGCCAGAACGGCAAAGAAAGCGGTAGTCTGGCTGGCACCGGGGTTTATGACAACGTGAACTTTAAGGTCATAATACTATAAATTTAGGGGTGCCAGGCCAGAGGGGCTGAGAGGGGCCTTGCTAAATGTGAAATGATGCCATTGGGTTAAGAAGAACCAATGAGCGTCAAGGGAAAGAAGGGCGGAGCCCCCCCCCCCCTGCCGAGGGAACCACAGCTTGGAAAGAAAGAGAGTTCAGTTGTAGACGAAATCAGAGGTAGACAACGAGAAGCAGGGATGGAGATCAGACATGACGAGAAGATGATCCAATTTTGACTGGAGCACGAGTAGAGAAAAAATGAGAAACCTAACAGATTTGTAGAGTGTCCCGTAGAGGTTCCAAAGTAATGGAAAGAGATCTATGTCTGAGTGCATTAAAAGTACGAATAGGGGTTACACACCACAGAGTTATGGCCGTACTTCAGCACTAAGACTGATGCAAGTCTTTGAAAGATGATAAGCCCAAGACTAAACTGGAAGGTATGTGCTCAGATTATCACAGGTCCTAGACACTATCGTAAATCTAATAATTCTGGTCGCATATGTCCCCTCGCTAAAATAATTAATGAAAATTGATGTTATTGATAAATTGATGTTGTTAATATATGATATTGTTTAAGTTTAAATAGTATAATCTTTTTATATTAATTAATAATTCTTTTCAGGACTTACACAAAAGGTAAAAATAATTGGAGAGTTTAATGCGGCACAACAACGAGCAATGTACGTTTAATAATAATTCCACTATATATGAATTTACGGCAATGTTAATGTGATTAAAATTAATAAATTTAATAAGTAAAAGTGTATCTTATAAACTTCTTATTGCCACAGTATCCCGCTGTTTCGCTTTACTGTTTGAGCCATCTTCGATTTGATTGCTTTTAACTCGACTTCGATTCGTCTTGACATTTAATGTCGTGAATACTCCATTCGTGTATAATACGTGAATAATACGTGAATACGCATTCGGAGATCAAAATTCCCAGAAATTACGATAGGAGTCTCCAGAAATTACGATAGAAGCGGCGAGAAGGGTTACATTCAATATATTTCATTCTTCAGTTAACATGTGCTGCCGTCTCTCAGAACTGAACAAATTATTTGTTCTCCCACTATTATGCAAAATTCCATTTAACAATGGCTAAGAAAATAGTGACTTTTTAAAAGTGATAGCGTTAATTATTTCTTGCATAATTTCTGTACATAAAAGTTATTTAATCAAAAATCACAAATTGAGTTATGTGCTCATTGATCTCCACACATGTCTCTTTAAATTCCTTTGAAGCTACCAAATATGTAAGTGGGGACTCAACATAACACTATCCAAAATTGCGTTTTGCATCAATGTACTTCTTATAAAAAACTGTATTAAGTGCATACGTAATATCTATATCACTGACATATTTAACGAATAATGTAATAACGATATTGAAATACTTTCGTCTTTACGCATAATGTCTCGTAACAGATTCTAAAGTTGAAAACTGAGTATTAGAAATGTTTGTGAAGTTTAACGAATTTATCAGTTTGAGACATATATGGTACAACTAGGGTTGCATACGGCTGTTAGTAGATTTGGGTAACATATGACTGTCAAAGAAATGTATTTCTTGTGACGAATTCACGATCGTCATCCGACGGTTACCTTACACCTTTCTGGTAGGTCGGACAGTCTGGGTCTCAACAACAACAACAACGATCGTCACCCAGACCTGACTAGGGACGTAATATTAAGAATGTTCTAATCTGTATTGTTATTTTCACATAAAATCAAAATATGTGTTAATCTCTATCTCACGAAAGTGAACAGTTCTGTATTGGACTTAGACGATTTTTTTATTTTTAAATTCAGAAATCCATGATGTTGATAAGCAACAATTTTAATGAATTTAAACAACACAAAAGTAAATTATTTCTTTAAGGAAAATAAAAAAATACAATTGATTATCTTTTAGGATAAATATATATTCCCGAATGAAACAAATTTAGCAAAAACGAAGAAATGGAAATATGCGAATGATTTTACTAAAAATCCGCTTGTAAGTTTATATATAAAATATTTTCGCAAATTTTAAATAAGGAAAATAATATTAAATGTTATCGTATTTAAATAGCATAATAAAAACATTATTTAAGATAATACGCCTGTGAGTGTAAATATTCATTAGAAAAATAACCCAAACTTATTCCAAGTTTTAAGGAAAATTAGTAAATTATCGAGATAAAAATTATCTGCATTCTTTCAACACTCTTAAATATTTTGTGTAATGCATCTTACTTTCAATTTCAATTTTTCCTAATAAACAAAGTAGATTGGAATTTAGCAGTAGTATCAGTTCTTTTTCTTATTAATTAATTTGCAGTATATGCACTAGGATTTAAGAAAGTATTTTGCATCAGAAAAATAATTATTTCTTTATTCGTTTCGAGAATCAGGTTTTAAAATGTAAGCAAGTTTTTTGTTTGATGAAACTTAAGGCATTTTATTTTTAGAATAGAAATGTATGTCTTAATTAAGGAAAGAAATATTTACAACAACCTGTTACTTTTTTTAAGTGAATATGACAGTGTTTAATTTATGTATTTAATTAAGTCCTCATTTTTGTTACTCTTTTAATAATGCAAAGATTCTATGCAGCCTTATTTACACGGAACAACTTCTACAGGATGAAATACTGCATGTAAGGGGAAACATGTATTTGACATTGACGATAGATTTGACGACATTCGGCGATAAACTTAGCAAAATACCGATATTTGATAGTTTCCAAAACTGTTAGATGGGATCAATAGAAATCTATACGATTGACCAAAATTTCTGGAATTTGTATTCCAGAATATAAACATTCTGCGGCTAAATTATAATTCTACTTAATACTACTTAAAATATATAATTCTACTTAATACTACTTAAAATATATAATTCTACTTAATACTACCTAAAATATATAATTCTACTTAATACTACTTAAAATATATAATTCTACTTAAAATGTTTATTATTTGTCTGAAGTCATTTTATACTATTTTTTCGAATACATATCACAATTTGTGTACGTAGTTCCTATAATGTAAATAATATTAAGGCTAGGTTAGCAGATATGATAAGAACTTGCTATTCTCAAGAGCTCAAATGAGAGAAATTCGGATGACCAGTACGATGATTGACCAGTACGAAGAGTCGCGATTAGAGTTTTGGCTGTGACAGCAAATATATTTTTATTGGCGCCCGAACAGGTTAGTGCAATAATATCAGGTGTCTAAAAATGATCTCAGTATGATAAACAAAGATTCTCTGGACTCTGTAATATTAGGCGTCGATTTCAAATTGTGGGGCCAACAACCAAGTTTACAAAAAATATTTTGAAAAATATGTATTGTTGTTTGCCAAATGGTCACACTTATAGCATGTTACCTTTCGTTTTAAAGGCCTTGAAAATATTTCAATTGATACTAAGTTTAATAATACAGTTCTCTAGGAGACTAATGACGTCACGAACACTAAATTTGTATCGCGGCTATTTTTCACCAAAACTATTTAAATTATCAAATTTTGAGATCAGTGAACCATAAATTACTCTTCTAAAGCATAATTATGCCAAATTCTGTTCTATGCTGCCGTGTTAGGAAAATATAAAATTTCGAATACATTTTGAAGTTTAAGCTCTAATTTCGAAAAAAATCGATCAAGTTTTTAGATTTTTTGGCTACAAAGCGAAATATAGAGTTTCGTGAAAATTCATTAATATTTGTGGCAGATATCATATACTCAAGAAACCGACCACAGACGGGCAAACTGACGTCACTCTAAAAAATCAAAACTTGTTCAGAGTCATATATTGGCATAAAAATCTCGAAATCGAAAAATTGGGAAATCATTTCATGCCTGTGAGAAACTAAAAGTAAAACAGACGATGAATCAAATTACATAATGATATTCAGAAAAAATAGAAAATCCAGAAACTTTTGAAATGTTATGTACAGATTAAAACGAACTTTGTGGAAAATGAAAAGAAAACATAATTACAGTCCACATTGCGTACATACCTCAGACTTCGTGTTATAAGGAACTAGGAACTAATGCTATAAAATTTTCTGGATAAGTTCGCAATGGAAAAACACTGTTATGAACAAAATGCTATATTAATTAAAAGGGAAATTGTAAACATAGATAATAATGGTTACTTTGCATTATATCGCAAAAGTATACACAAGAACCATTACTAAATTGGAATCAGAATACACTCACGTACACATAAAATAAAGAATTGTGGCTCAAACCGACTTTCTCGTACTAGAACTCTATTTTAAGCAGTTTGTGGCTTTTTACGTATTTCATTGTTTATTTTTTTTCCAATTTTACAAAACACGATTTGAAAAATATGTATTGTTTGTCCAAACGGTCACATTCATTTTAAAGGGCTTGACAAAATCTTTCGATTTATAGTACGATTGACAATATACCCCTTTGAGGGTAACCCTCCCTCTCACCCCATCCCACACACACTCCCCACGGGGAAGCTATTAACGTCAGGAACACAAAAATTCTTTCGCAGCTTATTATCACTACAATGATTGAAACTGGTTAGTTTTGAAATCATTGAGCTATAAATAACCCCTTTTATGCATAATTATGTCAAATTTTCGTCCTAAGCTGCCGTGTTAAGAAAATATAAAATTTCGAAAAACTTTCGAAGTTTTCGCTTAAATTTCAAGACATTCTATCTAGTTCTAGATTTTTCGTTAATAAAGCCGAAAATATTAATATATCTGGGAAAATCGTTAAGAAAATCAATTAATATATCTGGCAGCTATCGTTTACACAAGAACTCGGCTACAGACAGACAGACAGACATAATTCCAAAAACAGTTAAAACGTGTTCAGGAAGGCCTACGACACATATTGGCCTCGAAATCAAGAACTTTCGTGAAAACAATACTTTCTCAGTACTACGTATGAGAATGTAAAGGCGTAATGGATTTTGTATTTAATTCGACAGATACTTTTACTCGGATGACGTCAACAATTCTAGTAAACGCCAATCATTATATATTGCCTCTGAGGAAAGTTTTGGAAAAAGCGCGTAATTTTTGAAATTCTTAGTCAATCTACAACATTTGAAAAGTTTTCAGAACTCGCAAAATGCCGCCATATTGGAGATATTTTGCCAAATTCGCCATCAGGGCCACAGATTTCCTCGCCAAGGTCAAGTTATTCAGACTTTTAAACAGTTATGAGGGGGGCTAATAATGTAGCGAACACAATAATAATTGCGGCTATTTTTCACTACAATAACTAATAAGCTTCGTGGTCCTTGATTCCTGTGTGTGTGTGTATGTGTTTGTATGCGTAGTTTTTTATTTCATATTTTGATGATTTTAGAGGACAATTTTGCAAAAACAGGTAGGTTATTTTTTTTCGAATCATACTAAAATCTAATCAGCACCAGGGTGACTCACAACCGACTTATCTAACGAATTTTGAGAAATTTGGTCCATTAGTTTTTTAGCTAGAGTGTATACAGGCTTTCGTGGGTCATTTCGCTAAAAAAGGCGGGTTCTTTTATCCCAAATTGTACCCAAAACAAATCAGCACTAGATTCACCCACAAGTGACTTACCTACCAAATTTTATGAAATTCGGGCAATTAGTCTTTTAGTTAGAGTGGATACAAAATCGGCACAGACAGATAGACAGACACACGGACACACATACAGACTTCACGCTAAAAATAGTTTATTCGTATTCTGGAGGTGTCGAAACGCGTAGATCCGTCAAAAACTCGAGTTGCGATTTTCGGCATGATTCCAATACTTTCCCTATACATTACCATGTATTGCAGAAAAAGTAAAAACACAGGAATCTTAAAAAATAATGCTGTTAAATAAATATTCATTATATAAGTAATTTTTTATCCTAAAACAAATCACTCAATCTGTCGTACACTAGCTTGAACCATCCTCAAGATATTGCACGTTTTTCAAATAAATATGTCTAAAAAATTACATAAAAATTATTAGTAGTGAATATCAACAAACATGTAACACTTAAGAGATAAGTTTGGTGAGATGGGCGACTAATTGTCAGAAATAACTCGAACATGGCGACTATTTTAATGTAGTGCTAAAATCACGAAAATATCACCAAATTGACATTACTAACGCTAAAGTTACAAACATGACCCCAAATTGATTAATTAATAATATATTTTAATTTAATGGTATAATATATTACTTAACATATGTTAGCAATATTTCTAGCTGTCATGTAATATTTAGACGACATGTAAGTGAATTTGGTACTTCAAAATAATGTCATATGTGGTCATCTTAAAATCGCCCAATTTCAGTGTACTTTCCAACGTTAAAAACAATGTGCCTTTGATCTTTTCCAACTTCATTTAGCATTAAAAGACGTATAAAGTATTCGCATTACGTAGTGAATGCCCTGTGCTGCCCACATCAGATTCTTTACGGTATAGGCTAACTTGCGAAACTACGCATTGAGTTCCCTCAATAGGCTATTTTATTCTAATAAATTGCTTGCAATTCAACTTTTCTGAAACATACATTTTATTTTTACTTTCCTTATATACATAATGTATAAGAAAAGTGTTGTGACGGGGTAAAAAATTCGAATTCGAATTTTCGACTGGAGAGCACGTTTCAAGCATCCCTGATCAAGAATCGAAATCGAACATTTTTGAGGTGATGTCTGTGTGTGTGAAAGTATGTGTGTGTGTGTGAAAGTATGTGTGTGTATTTGTAAAAATATGTATGTGTGTGTGGAGACGATATCTCACAAACGAATGGAGCGATTCGAATGAAATGTGGTACAATAATCACAATCCGTGAATACTGGAAGCCTATTATTTTAAAACACAATCGAATGTTCAGAACTCCCCTCAATTTTCGTGAGAAATTTTGAAAAAATCATCAAAAAATCAAAACCTTTAATAAAGTTACGCCAATAGACATTCGTTATGTAATTTGTCCTTAGAAAACGATTGACATAAACTTTAAAAAGCTAGCATGAACAGTTCTCGAGGTATTGCACATTTTTCAAATAAATTTATCCCAAAATCCCATAAATTAAAGAAAAATATTAACTCTTAAGACACATGTGCACTTTTCATATATAATATCATGCGATAAATTGGGTGACATCATTCTCGTGGATCTAACTTGTTCCATGCACAATAAAAGATACTTTGAGTAATACTTTTGTATTTGAACTCAATTGTCATTTATCTGCTGTAAGAATGACTTATTTCTCTCTCCATAACGATTGGCGAGGTTTTGGCGACGAATTTAACGGAATGTCGCCAACTTGGCGATATTTTTAAATGTTGCCAAATTAACGAAAATCTCGCCAAATGGTTAAAAATGACGAAATCACTGAAAATGACGACTAATCTAAGAAAATTCAATATCTTGGAAAGAATATAAGTATCTACAATAAGAATAACATTATTTTAACAGTAAAATCAGTAAATTTATTGCATTATATAAGGACAGTCATGTGCTGCCCACATCAGATTTTTTTCTTGTTTAGGGGATATTCATGCATTTTAGTATTGACGCACTAATGGCAGAAATGTTTAAAAACATTTACAATGAACAAACAATTTTAACACCAACGTCTTCCCTCTGACAGTTAAGTTACATTTTGTCAGATATTTGACAAACACAGATAGCATTTCAGTATGAGTTGCATTTAGACGTCGAATCAATTCCCTAAATATCAAACTTGACGATATTATATGGTGCTTCTTGAAATTCATTAAATGCATTTCAAGACATGACGCGGGGACAACTTGACAACTTCCAGTCACTCCAAATAGTTTATGAATTAGTTTAATAGTTTAAACTTGAACTCTAACACTTTAAAAATGTTTTTGTAACTTCACAATATTAAGAGAATCCAATGTATGCAGCATATCACCCTCTCCACATAATGCAGGGTCTCTACTTCTTAAACGATGGATATAATCCATGGAAATAATGATGGATATGATCCAAAGCATAGTGTTTGTAACATTGAAAAGTACACTGGCATAGGGGTTAAGTAGTTGACAATATGTAAATTTAATTACCCGACTAACTTATTTCTCGCTAAGATAACTTGACAATTGGAAATATTGCTGATATCTGCTAAGCAAAATACTCCATTATATTAAAATATACAAATTATTTACTCATCAATTTGTCGTCGTTCCTGCCCATTTTGCGACATTTTTACCAATTTGGTACCACATTAAACAAGTCGTCAAGTGAGCAATATGTTGCCAAATTTGTCGCCAAAGACACCAAATGACATCGAACGACATCAAATATGTATGGCCAAGCCTTACATATTTGATGATACGTACTATTGTTCATTTTTGTCTCATTTTTTAGGTATATTTATTTCAAAAAGGCACAATATCTCGAGAACAGTTTTAAAGTTCGTAACTAAAGTTCTAAATTTTGTATTATTCATTTTAGAATAAAATATTACGTAGAAAATTATTATTTATTTTACATTATTGAATGAATATCCAGAATTTTTCTGATTTACCCCAATATGCATTCGTAAATTTGGGATCTTCTGAACGTACCACCCCATTTTAAAATCTAATTTATTTATAGTAGGCAATAAAACACACTCAAGCATTTTATTCTCCTTATATACATCGTATAATGTATAAGGAAAATTTTGTGACGGGATCGAAAATTCGAATACGAGTTTTCGACGGAAGAGCACGGTTCAAGCATCCCTGAACACGAATCGAACGTTTTTGATGTGATGTGTGTATGTGATGTGTGTATGGATGTGTGTCTGTGTGTGTAAATATGTGCGTGTAAATATGTGTGTAAGTATATGTATCTGTGGGGACGATATCTAACGAAAGGAGTGATTCGAACGAAATTTGGTACAAAAATTACAATCCGTGAATACTGGAAGCCTGTTGTGTTTACACACAATCAAATGTTCGAAAGAGCTTCAAATTTTCGAATGAACTTTTGAAATAAATCATCAAAAAATCAAAATTTTCAATAAAGTTACTTAAACAATCATTTCTTATGTAATTTTTCATTAAAAATCAATTAACTCAAATTTTAGAACGCTAACATGAACCGTTCTCGAG
This sequence comes from Amaurobius ferox, assembly GCA_951213105.1. Classification (NCBI taxonomy): domain Eukaryota; kingdom Metazoa; phylum Arthropoda; class Arachnida; order Araneae; family Amaurobiidae; genus Amaurobius; species Amaurobius ferox. The sequence goes on along the minus strand of OX578145.1, from coordinate 22,208,282 downwards.
ATATTGTACATTTTTCAAATAAATTTATCAAAACATGACATAAAATTTAAAATATATTACTTATTGTGAAATATGTTTGTTTTCCATATGTAACATTATGCTATAAATTTGGTAACATCATTCTCGTGGTTCGAGCTCGTTCCATTCACGAGAAAAGATACTTTGGGTAATTTGGACGCAATTACTCATTTATCTACTATAGAAATAACCTATTTTTCCGTCTATAATGTTTGGTGACTTTTTTTAATGTTTCTAATTGATGGAAATGTCGCCAAATTGATAAAAATGACTCGAAATCAATGAAAACGACGACTATTTGATTAAAATTCAATATCTTGAGAAGAATATAAGAATATATTTTAAGAATAACTTATTTTTCTTTCCATATTGCTTGCCAAAATATTGACAGCGATTTTTTGCGGAATATCGCTAACCTGGCGAATTTTAAATGTTGCCAAATTGACGAAAATGTTGCCAAATTGATTAAAAACTCACCAAATTGGTAAAAATGACGCTAAATCTATGAAAATGGTGACTAATGATAAAAATTCAATATTTTGTAAAGAATATATTCATCTCGTCCGTAAGGATTGGTGAAATTTTTGCCGACAAATTTGGCAGGATACTGTTAACTTGGTAATATTTTAAATGTTACCAAATTGACGAAAATGTCGCAAAATTGACAAAAATGATGCTAAATGGGTGGTAATGTTTTGCAAATTATTAATTCCTTCATATAACGGGCATACCGTCTAGTCTAGTATATAAGAAATGTTCTTTTCTCCGTTTGTTTATAACACTTGGTGATACATTTGGTCAACTTGGTAAAATTATTTAACGAGATATTGCCAACTTGGCGATATTAACACCCAGATTAGCGAAATGATCATCAAAATTGCAAAAATTACGCCTCATAATGGATGATTGCATTATTAAAATATTTTAATATATGGACTATATTGTTTAATGAGGATTCTATCAATATCGATAATTTTTATATTAGAGTTGCTTGAAATAATTGGGTACAAGATAGTTTTACATGTTTTCATAAGGAAAAGCATCAAATGTACAATTACCCGTTAAAAACACTGTACCGCGTATTTTTCGTATCACTTTTTCACGGTGAAAGAAGTAAACTCATTGATTTATATTAGGAAAGTCATGTGCTGTCCATATCAGATTTTTTAAAAAGTCACATGGCACTTGCGGGCATGGAAACCTCAGGCAATTACGCCCAGTGTATCTCCAGCCAAAGCAATGGACCACAGGATTCAAGGAGGAAAAAGAAGGCTGAATCAACAGAGAAGGTTGGAAACGTTCAAGCCAGTCTAAAACAGACAATTCCATAGAGAAAACTTAAGAAATGAGAGAACTTTAGAGTCATAGTTGTGACATGAGAGTGCTGACATGGGAGTAAAATATGGTAAAACATTAAGTTAAGACATTTCCGATATGACAGTGCAGAAATACGACCTCAACAATAGCTGTGTCCAAAGATGCCACTTCCAGATGACGTGGCAAAATAATGCAACCATTTTATCATCCATGGGGCTTTACATTTTAATTAATAAATTGCATCTAGCGTCATGTATCAAAAATATATGTTTTATAGGAATTATGTTTATTTATAGATTGATACCGGATTGCAGAATAAGGTTGATTATATTATAAGTCAGACACTTACGCGATAATGTACACGTGATTACGAGTCCAAATTAAGTTAATTTAACACATAAAATTAATATTAAAATATTAACTTCAAATTTATTACAACATTACAGCCCGTGACATTCTTTCTTCATATATATATTTACCAGTAAATTATGTGAATATCTAGCATATTTAGAATATGGTATATTTAATAAGTTTCGATTAGCCTAAAATTCTTAATAATATCTCCTTTGTATTTTATTTTAGCCATACTTCTACATTCTCTTGTTTTTACATTACAATATATTTTCATCTATTTATTTTGAAGCTTTTACTGTAGAATATCACATTTTACCGCCATTACGCAGTACGGTTTTTATTACTCACTTTGGCAACAGTAGATCACTTCTTTACTTTTTAGCGAATGGCAACATTGGTTTAGTATGTTTTGCTCGCCATGGTTGTATATTTGAGGTGTATTTCAAGGTATTTATGTTTCCTTTTTATTTTTTCAATCGTTATGCTTGTCGTCCTAATAACACATGTTTATAGTTAAAATCTATCTTGTGTTTCAGAAACAAGCATTTTTGTGTTCATTTCGTTTAAATATTGGGACTTGAAAAAGAATTGTTTCGAAATGAATTATTCTTAAGCCTAGAACTCTTCCACATGCAAGCTTTAATGCTTGATTATTTTTGTATTCCTTTCTTCCATTCCTCACCATTGACATTTGTTGACTATCTTCAGCTTTCTGAACTGTAATATGTATTATAATTTCCTCATTATGGTTGAATTTCATTTTATTTCATTGTATTTTGTAGGCAAATTTCAAGATAGTGTATTATGAGTTACTACTTCCATTCTACCATTGGATTTACTATTTCAATATATATATATATGTATATATATATATATATATATATATATATATATATATATATATATATATATATATATATATATATATATATATATATATATATATATACGGATATTATGTGTGTGTACATATGTATGTATTAGAGCTCAGAAATATTTATACTAAACCAACACTATACGTATTTAATTATTATTAATTTTAAAAATTTGTATTCAAATCATGAAAGGAAGCCAAACTTACGAAAATGTTTGATCACCAAAAGCATATATGCGCATGCAAATGTAATACTCTTTGTTTCCATCAGAAGAAGATGAATAATGTGTAATTCAGACACATGGCGTTTTTATGAAATTATTCAGTTTCCGAAAAGCGTTAGTTATGCTTTTCTTTTTCATTCTACAGAGCCAAAAGAAAAAAACACTGTAATTAAATAAAAAATAGAAACAAATTAACTCCAAGTCTTGCTTTTTGCACAATTCTTAAAATTAATTACCATAATAGCGAAGATTTATGGGGCTTTTTAGTACTGCGATCGAGGTGAACAATGCTAAGGCTCAATACTTTTATTTTACTTCTTTTAATGCATTTTATGCATTAAAAGAAGTTGCATTTTTATGGAGTAATTTATTCCTAGCTTAATAGCGCTTGCACTAAGGTTCAAGTAAGAATGGATTTCGTGTTGCAAAGAAAAAAGTGAAAGTTGCATTTTTTATTATAAAAAAATTATGATACTTTTATAATATTTTTTAAATTCATATGCAAGTATACATTATGAAAAAATCTTTAGGTTTCATTACTGGAATATAAAAATGTAAATGGATTATTTATTTCATTTTAGGATATACATAATTTTCGAATCCTAGAAAAATCTTAATAAGTGATTTGTGCAAGCATAGACATTGTACCCATACACAACGGCTATTATATGAAACTGTAGATCAGTAATGCCAACCTTTTGATCTCGATCTATCAGCCTATTGATATGGCTTGTGAAGTCGATCTTGGAATGATTCAGGAATTATTTAAATGAGGAATTTTGCATTGTTCTTTGCACAAATATATGCCCAATATTGGTATATAATTCAACTCATTGTACTGTATATCTTGTACACCATACGTTCACTGCGAAAGAAGTAAAGTAATTAATTGCATTTTGTGGGGAATGTTATATTCCGTCCACATCAGATTTTTTTTTTCCAAGAAAAAGTTTGTATATGAAAGCATTTAAAATCGATTATATAGCATAATATAGACATAAAATCAATTGTTAAACTATACAAGTTTTTTTTTCTTTTGCTGTAAGTCATTTGATGCATTTTTTTTTCAACATGTGCAATAGATGTTCACAGACGGCATTGCTTTGGAAAATCAAAGAAATTACTTTTTTAATTAAGACAAAAGATAATTACTCAATAATGAATAAAGGCATATTTTTCCAATTTTGAAACTGAAAATGAACGTGGAAGAATTCCGATGATAACATTTCTCTTGCAGTCTGATTAATTATTAATATTTTTCTCCTTAAAGTCTCTGCAAAATATAATCTGTTTATTTCCTTTCAACTTTTCTGATTAAAATTATTTTTTGATCATTTTAAAGTATTAATTAAGGCAAAAATATTAAGGATTAAAAAAAAATACGTATAATGAACGAGTTCCTTTATATTGGAAATCAATACTGAAGTTCTAATTTTTTTGTAGATTTCATTACTACGTTTTGTGATACTTTTCGTTTTTCACATTCATCTTTTGCTTTTCTGTGTATTAGGTATTATTTTTAGAAATTATATATATATATATATATATATATATATATATATATATATATATATATATATATATATATATATATATATATTTGAAATTCCAATAATAGAATAGAGAGAAGTTGCAACCCAGAAATCCTACCTTAACTTTAAATTAAATCTACATAATAAAAAGAAGAATTAAATAGCGAATCATCAAGCAAATGAAAAAAATGCAAATTTAGAGTCATTAAGCTAAAGATAATCAACAAAAATCAAAGTTATGAATCGATAATAGAAAAACAAATAAATTCCAAGAATTAATGTTGTACACGTGGACAAGAACTAGGCCTAAATAATTGAATTGATCATTTCGAAAAAACTCTTCGTCGGGTCCAAGTATTTAATCAAAATGAACACAAAATATGTATGGTTCTGAAGAAATAGATAGATTATATCTATAAACTATTTATACTTGGACAACAAACATAAAGGTAGAACAATTATAATGGAAACAAGAATACCTGGATTATAAAACACTGAAAATGTGCTAACCATAGCAGCCGAAAATGAAGAGACCAGTGTTGCCAATCGCAAAATTGAAAAGTAAAGATCCACCGTTGCCAATCATGTGAAACAAATAACGGTAATGCGATAAGGCAATAAAAGGTGATATTCTACAGTAAGAGCTACGAAATAATGGGGCGTATAAACGAAAGTCATGAAAATTCAGCTAATCCAAACTTTTTAACAATACAATTAACTAAATATGCTGGATATTTGTATAATTTTTTGGTAATTTTTAGATTATTTATATGCATAGCTGGAAATTTTTTATCTGATAATCTATAAATTCTGAAAAGTTGATTAAGTATAATATTTCTAAACAATTGAATCGAGTTGCAGGAATTATATGGTAATGTTTTATTAATGTTGAAATTAAAATTGTCTTTTTTATCATATAAATTAGTAACTATACCATTATTAGGATCAATTATTATATGTAAATCCAAAAAATTAATATTATTACTAATAACATCTTCATTAGGAATTTATTTCAAATTGTCGGGATAGAAATCTATATCTATGACATAATTTTCAGTATAGACTAAACATATCAGATCATCATATCTATAAATTTGATACACTAATGAAGTAAAAGACTGTTCATAATAATAAAGGTATGAATTAGCTAACATACTACTACTGCATCCACCTTGTGGAACCCCGGAGACTTGTAGGTATAATTTATTTCCTTGAAAAATATAATTATTGAAAAGAACAAAGTGTAGAGATTTAGGAAAATTGATAAATTTTTTGAGTAGAATGATTAGTAATATAAGCATTATACAGAGCTAAAACATATATAAAGATCTTAATATTATTGAAAAGATCTTTAAAGTCAAAATTTCGACAACCTATTAGTTTACCTAGTGAGATTAATTTATTTTTTAATTCTTTACTATTATTTAGAATAAGATAATTTTTACTAGAATAACGTAAACGATTCATGAGATTTAAGTAATTTAGTTGTAATTTACTCGCTGTAGGAGAATAAGTATTATGACCACTAGTAATAGTTCTAAAATTAATAGGATTTATATGAAATTTTGGAATAAGCACAATATATCAAAATTTAAGAAATTTATAATTGATAATTAAATCACTATACATATTAATAATTTTCAGTTTTGTACTATTAATAGAATGTGAAACTAGTTTAAATAGACTATTATTCTTTAAGTAATCTAACAGAAATTGTATATAGAATTTTTTTACCAAATGAAGTCCAGTTACCAAATGAAAACGAAAAATTGAATTTAAAGAGGAAATTCAGTGACATTTCAAATAATTATGTGTGGTGCTTTGTTCAGTTAAACTCAATGAATTATTAAAGAAATAATTAAAATAAATAAATAATTAAATAAATTACGTCCATTGGGGGGTTATTCTGATACTGATTAGATTTTGTTAATGTTTGGAAAAATATAACCGACCGTTTTTTTTTAATGGCCCGCAAAGATGGTGAAAATGTGAAATAAATGTTGTTCTTCATATCATAAACAGTGTACACTGATGCAACTCTTGAATAAATGAGGTATAAAAAATTAGGTGATCACAAGGGGGTACAAAGAAGTACTGGAAATGTCTAAATGCGTACTTTCATCAAGGAAGTACTGAAAAGTTACATTCTTATAAACAGCAAACATTTTATTTACTGTAAGATTCTACGTTTGGAAAAAATCGATAAAATACAGAATTTCCTTCGTTAATACGATAATATTCTACAATGATATCTATCAAAATGGTATAAAACTCAATTGAATACATACGTTATATAATGGCATTTCTGTAAATGACAATTTTCATCAAATAATTTGCAATATAAATAAATTCTTTTCATGTCCTCCATTAGAAAGATATACTAACTGCCCACACTGAACAAAAAAAATGTGCAAAAATTTTAATCTCAACTGCTGTTTATATTTTTAAAAGAATCAAAAGTAAAAATCAATTACATTGAGTTACAAGAAGAGAACATTTTTGTTATTTTTTTCGCGGCGAATTACTCAAAGTATTTATGTTTAAACAAATGAGTTAGAAGTCAACTAACTAAACGGCTTTGCTTTGCAAAACGATTGAAGATAAGTACTTTTTAAATTAAGACAAAAGGCAATCACTCGAAAATGAATAAAAGTATTTTTTTTTTCTAATTTAAAAACGGAAACTAAACATGGAAGAAAAATTCTCCGTTAATGATATTTCATAGATTTATCTTTTATTAAGTTTGTTTTCTTGGAATGTAGAAAATAGTTTCGGTACATAGCTTTCTAACTCTTACTGGTTCAAATCATTCTTTGAACTTTTTAAGATATTAATTAAGGTGTAATTAATTTACAAGACTGACTAAATACTAATAATAGAGGGGTTTTTTTTATGTTACACTCATGCAATATCCACGTTGGAATGTTTCCATATAGCATAAATATTTTATGTGGTTTGAATTATGGATTTTTTGCCACGATGAAAAGTTTTTGTCATAGAAATTCTTAAAGTTAATACCTTACCACTTTGAAAATTAAATTTACTTTCCTCACATCAACGCGCATTTCAACTTAAATATCAAATACAATTAAATATGTATTTCCTATTCATTAGAAATATATATCCTGCTTGGAATATTATAATATGTTTATTTATTAAATATTTATAATTTAATGAAAATATTTGGTTATTAATTATAAATGAGTTTTATTTTTTGGCATGGCGTTATTGACTGCATAAAGGATCTTTGTGGTGCAAAATATTTTCTTCTGGAAAATAATGCGCTTTACTTTACATCCTAGACCGTCCAACATTCTATATTCGCAATAACCATTTTCCCATTTTTGTAAAATGGACGTACTTGTCAAGTTCAAATATAATGTAAAACTGTCTGTTTAATCACAATATTTATTATAAATTGTAATATTTTTAGACCTAAATAAAAGTTCGTTTGGTGGGATGGTAGACCTTGGGTGCCTCCTGAATGCGGGAGGTATCCTTTCCCGGCCGTGCAGATAGCTACTCTAAACCCAATATGTGAGTCGCACGGTCTGGGGTCTTCAGACCGTCCAACATACAAAAAGGTTAAAGTATCGTTTGGACGGTCGGAAAGGAACCACTCAATTTAGATATGAATCCAATAGGGGTGGCAACAACAAGGAACGTACTATCCTTTCCCAACCCAACACATCTCTAATGGACTTTCGGATCAACAGCTTTATCATGTCCACACCGCTTAGATACAGGGATAGCTCTCTACACTGTATCGAACGTGAGTCTACCCCATATGATCCTCCTGTTACAACAATTGATATGTTTCTCCCTCAAAGGGTAATGTACAGTGTTCAATTAATTACAAGTACATCCACCCCATCTCCATTAACCCAGCTTCCGTTCTTATTCCCAATATCTATAAAGACCACCATAACCACCATAACGTAGTTTTCCTAGATTGTAATTTATTTTTATGACGAGCAACGCTCCAATTTTCATAGAGCATTTCGAAAAGTATCTGACCATAACCACTAGCTTCAGCAGTTTTTTTTTTCATGTTAGACAATTACTTGCCTTGCGCTGAAATAGAAAAAAGTATAGTGATAGTAAATATGGTCTGCACCTATTTTCTTTATAGATATGCTTTGAAAAGCAGCTTAACGAAACATCTTGTTGTCGTTATGCTTATTCCACCAATTATGTATCCATTAACGGCTAAACTAGGTCAGCCTCTCGAGTCCCCTAGCCAAAAGCTGTGGATGACTGAACAAGAAAAGCATGTCCAACCCAACACAAGGGAGTATATAATTTATGGTGGCCTCAAAGTTACTACTTCTTAATCTGTAACAAACTGACTAATGCCCTGTGTCGCCATAATAGCCAACGCCTGCCCCTGGCTAGCAACCAGTAGACCAGTCGTGAGAAAGAAGCATTCTCCATAATTTGTTAAAACAGTCTGATGCCCTGTGTCATCATAATAGTCAACCTACGCCTGTCCCTGGCTAGCAATCAGTTTACCAGTGGCGAGAAAGAAGCACTATCCATAATTAACTCTTCCCGCGCTTTGAAATATGAGAAGAAAGCAAGTAAAGTTAATCTAGTAGGCTAAGTTAAAGGTGGTTTCTCACAACCTCCCTTTATTAATGCATCTAACATCTCGTTGCCAAAGATTCTAACATGTGGTGGAATCCACTGGATGTGAATTTCTCGAAGCTGTGGGTTGAACAGATGCTGTAAGTTAATAAAAATACCACGGCTGGTCTTATCTGCCAGCATGCTGTTGTTTTTCAGATGATGTATGAAGCTCTTACAATCTGACAGCATCCAAATATTCTACAGAACGTTGGATTAATTGAGGCCAGCAATTCAGAATGGCAGACTGAGCTGTGATCAGGATATATTTTCTTAATTTTAACAGCAATGTTCCTAGACCTTATGTATATACCGCGCTACCCGTTTTACCATCATCATTCTTTCTTCTCTCAGTATAGATCTGTAGGGCATCTTCAGGAATACAATTATTACCTCAAAGGCCACCTGCCTGACATAATCAAGATGGTGAGACTGCTTATTAGCCCACGAGGTACGTTCAGTGCAAAAGTACATATTAGAGAGGTTGTAAAGGGGTAAAATAATCCACGAAGGGTCGTTCAATGTCCAGGGTTCAAAATTCCATTTTCCTCAACACAGCCAAGGTGACTGTATAATAGTATTTGGTTGCTAATGAATTGGTTGGTGAATTTGGATGTACGCTGTTGATCACAAAAACATATAATCTTGCACATTATATTTTACCAAGTTAAAGTGCCCTTTACGACTCAAGTTGAAGATAGATTTCATACAAGACTATCTCAGATGGACAGCTCTTTCAAAAACCAGTGACAATTATTGTTGGCTGCACTAATTTTACCCTTTCAAGCTTTTCAAGACTAATGGAAGATATATTGTAAAATAAGCCTACCATGGAAAATGTAAGTGGTCCTCAGGGTTTTAGCATCAGCATCCCAATCTCTTCCAGAGATATATTTCATAATAGCCTTTTCCTGCATTTATTTACAACGTTTTCTACATGTTTGGTGATTTTAATTTCCGTATCCAAGGTAATGCCAAGGTAATAGGGGTGCTTAATACAAGGCAGGAGATGCTGATTGAGAAAAAATACTGGGCTTGAAATGATAAATACGGTTATTTACAGTAAAATGGTTCGAGTTCTCACTGTGGTAAACATTTACAAAAAGAAACTTAAAGTTATACTTTTTGATTAATTATCATTAACGTATCTAATATATATATATATATATATATATATATCTTTACATGGTCGTAAATTACTCGTATAATGGTACTTATTTATTATTGTACATTGCATTGTTGTGCCGCTATATAAAACCCTCCAATTATTTATCTTTGCGTGAGTTCTGTAAAGGAATATTATTAGAATAATATTAAATCGATTACTCCATTTAAACTTTAACAATAAAACATTTATTAACAACATAAACACTTATTAATTCATTACGCAATTAATTATTAGTTTTGGCGGGGGAACATATGAGACCACCTAACTGGCTTAATATATTTGTTTAGACCTAGATATCTTTTTGAGGAACACATACCTTCAAGTCTGTCTTGGACTTCGATCATAATGCTGGCATCCGTAATTAGTACTGGCCATAACTCGTGGTGTTTGGCTCCGCCTCGTACTTGGTTGCACTCACACATCAATAGATCTAGCCATTATTTCGGAACATTTACGGAACACTCTGCATCTCTAGTATTGTAGTTTTATCATAATGTCGCACACGTATCACTCTTGTTTCTCTGCACAAGTCGTTATTAAGTAATCGTCTCCAAGTTATCTGCCAAAGTCTGCTCCTAGTGTCCTTCTTCGGTCACAGGTTGTGGATCGCCTTTTCGCTCGGGGTGTCACTCCCCTTTTGCTTTCATTTGCAGCATTCAGTCTGACGCAACAAGTACTTTCTTCATTGGTTAATCATTGAACCAATGTCGCTACTTGGCATCCTCGTAAGGACCCGCTCGGCCCCTTCTGTCTTGACGCTCCTAAATTTATGGTTTGCTGTAAACCTCGGCGCCATCCAGACTACAAGTATTGTTCGATGTTTCGGACTCATTAAATAACTGGCATAAACTTGTCTCACCAAAACACATGCGAGATCTATTTCTGGTCTCACACTCACCATAAATGCATCGATGTAGTAGATACCAGAAATGATTTTTGCAGGTCAGTGGGTACATGTTAAACCGATAATCCTTCATTATATCAAAAACTATTGAAACGATTTAGATCGAATTTGGATGACCTCCAAAACCTCTGAAGAGTTTTGGAACAAATTTGGGTGGCAAATTGCATATATTATGTAAATAACAACGAAAAAACTGTTGTCAAAATCGTTGGTTCTTTGTACTCGAGAAAACCGCTTAAATGATTTGAACTGAATGTGGATGGTAATGGTATACTGCGTATCTAGATGAAACAGTGATTAAAAAAATTAAATACATATATATATATATATAATTTAGCTCCGATAGCAAATGCCCACTTTCTTCACGTGAGAGGTTTCGGATTTGCCCCGATTATCTAGTTTTAAGTTGGAAACATTAAAGTGACTGCTAGAGATTTATTTTGCATATCTGTGTTAATAAAAGCTATTGTTGTGGATCTATGATTCTTAACATCGTTCAAATTATCAATATTTTCCTTTACTAAATGTTACTGTCATTATTTAGAGTATTACCGTCGTTTATAGTAAATATAACTTTTATATATTTTATTATTTCATGGATTTTTACCCTTAGTGGTAGATTATACAGAAAACTTAATTTTAATAAATGCGTTTGAAGTAAAAAAAAACAGTGTTGCACTCAAAACTAAAAAAAAATATTTTTAGATTAAGGCAAAATATAATAATTCAGCAACGAGCAAAAACATATTTTCCAGTTGAAATAATAAAGTTGAACATGTAAGAAAAGTATTCCTCTAAATATATTTCTTAAAAATAATTAATTATCAATACATTTCGTTTTATTTTTGGACACCGGAAGAATCTTGTTTATTTCCTTTTGACTTTCATTCGTAAAAAATGTTCTTCAAACTTTTTTAAAATTAATTTTTTCAACATTTTAAAAGTCTTAATTTATGCATTTATTATAAGATTATAAATTAATTAGGTTGAAATTAAGATTAAAACTAAATACCAAAAGACGTATAAGGATATATTTCTTAAAGGAAAAAATTATATTTTTTTTATTCAAAAATTGTTAAACTATTTTTAAAGTTTTGATAGATTACAGAAAAGTTTTTATTATAAGTAGGAAATATAGCTGAGTTTTGATACATACAGAGGAATGATACATTTACAACATTTCCTGACAGATGGCCCTATATATTCTACAAATATGATGGAAATGTAAATGTGTGTAAGCCAGTGATAGGGTCTAGATCCAAAAGACAAAGGACTGCTGGACTCTTCTGAGTTTTAAATTGAAGTCTTTGATACTCCTAAGAATATATTTGGCATTTCCTTGCTATTTATATAATAAAATATGGCTGGTGATACAAGAAAATGAAACGAATCTGTTTGGACGACCGAGAAGTGCCACCCAATTTAGATCGGAAACCAATGAGGACGGCATTTCCAAGGAAACTACCATCCTTCCCCTACCACCAACCTGTCGGAAGGATAGACGGACCCATATATTTAACGTGCCCTACTCTGAGTGAACACGAGAACCGTTTTGGGCAGTGCCTCGGATCGAACTAAGGTCGTCAGAGTGCAACCTCTTCGCGACATATCAAAGCTTCGGACTGAGTCGAAATTAGGTATAGACGTATTTCCAGTTCCCGGATCATACGGCTCAGCGAGAATTTTTCTACTTTTGTAATAGAGAGTTATGAACTTTTAAAGAAGGGGGCTGGGATAGCCCCGTGGTTAACTCACGCGGATTGCACTCGAACGATCCTGATTCAATTTGCGGAGCTGCTCAAACGGTCCCCGGATATCCGAGGAGTTAATGGCAGGAGAAGGATATCGCCCTCACTAGGTTCCGGTCTAAAATTAGGTGACACCTCCCTAGGCGTTTAAACTGTCACCTTACACCTTTTGGTAGGTCGGACGTTCTGGCTATATATATATATATATATATATATATATATATATTATTTCTAGCAGCAGCGCTTAATATACTCAAGTTTATGAAAATTACAACACCATGAAGGAATCCCGCGACTTAGCTAAAACTTACATCATATGCAATTTGGATCGCGCTATGCAAATGAGTAGAATTTCAGAGTCACCGCTCATGCATGGGTTGAGCAGTGCCCTCTGAACTGTTGTGTTAGATGTACAAATAGAGACCTGTAGCGGGACGTTGAAAATAGTCAATGGTTATCTACCAGAGGCAAATGCTTCATGAGAAGTTACTAAGCCTCTACGACGGCAGAGGGCACTATATGAGTAAGTTACAGAGTTTGAACGAAGACGAATGATCGGCCTTCGTGAAAGGTTTTCCTTATAGTGCAATAGCAGCTCGTATGTAACACAGTGCTACGACAGTGATGCAAGTGTGGAAGCGGTGGACTGAAAAGAACCGGAGGAGTCACAAATTCGGCAGTGGACGACGAAATGTTCGTCAGCACAGGATGATAGAAACCTCATCTGCATTGCAGCGATGGTCCGTACAGCTTTATCCTGATAATTGTCAGAACGTTGGACCATTGCTACAGGTGTATCATTGTTCGCTTCAACAATTCGTCGGCCTCTGCTGCACCGAGACCACACGACCAACCCTAAGGCTAATGGTAGCAAAATGTGTGGCCGGTCTGTTGCACCGTGGACTACGTGTAAGAATTCTTTTGTAAAATATTCCTCTCATGTTAAACCATCGATGTCTGCTGTTATATTGGGCTCATCAACATAGAGACTGGTGTGCGGGTTGGCAACAAGTCTTCTTTTGATGCCAAGTCTTCCAAGAAATCCCGCTTTAATTTGGGATACAGTAATAGCTACATCCACATTAGACGCTATAGGGGTAAACGCCACCTTCCAGAGTGCTTATCCAACGTCATACTAGACGAACTCCAAGAGTGATGGTCTAGGGCGTAATTGAGTATCTTGGACGATCTCAGTTGTTAAGAATTGTGGGTAATCTCAACAACAACCGATTCATCAGAGAAGTTCTGATACCTAAAGTCGTACCCTTCCCTCGACGTATTCCCGGAACTGTATTTCAACAGGACAATGTCCGTCAACATGTTGCTAGGGATGTTCAAAACATTTTTTGAGTACAACAGATATAGCTTCTTCCTCGGCCTGTCTATTCACAGGATATGTCGCCTATTGAAAATATCTGGATTTCCGTCGACCGGCTTCTCGCTCGTCCCGTAGCTAGTACATCTGAACTTTGGGTTCGGATAGAAGCAATATGAAATGTTCTTCTTCAGGTACAAATTCAAAATATGTTTTATTCGATGCCACGTCGTATAGAAGCACTTATTATAGCACGTGGTAGCACTTATTGTAGAACCAAATACTAGTTTTCGACATGTAATATTGTTTCTTTTGTTTTTTTCTAAATTTCATCATTTATTTGTATCAATACAGATCGTTTGGAGGAGAATCAATTTTATTTAATGTTGATGATTCATTCATGGTATTGTGATTTTTTATAAATAGGCGTTTACAATGATCATTCGCCAATCAACCTGCAGAAATGTGAAAAATGTAGCCGTCACTTGACGTGGGTCCGGCGCACCAATTGGGGAGGAACAACACACTATACCCAACAACATAACATCCATGCTCGCAGGTGGGACTCAAACCCATGACCCGGCAGCCGGGCGAACATATTATTTATTAGCAAGTGATTATATTTATTTGCATCATGCCATTATTTTTTTTCAATTATATTATCCGAAAAAATGTCGTCATTTTCCATGTCGTCATCATCAATGAGTCGTCATTGATTCAGCGTCATTTTTATCCATTTGGCAAGTTTTTCGTTAAGTTAGCAACATTTTAAATAGTCGCCAAGTTGCCGACATTCCAGCAAATTCGTCGCCAAAGTCTCGCCAAGCGTTATGGACGAAGAAAAAGTTATTCTTACAGCAGGCAAATGACTATTGGCGTTCAAATACACGAGTATTAATCAAAGTATCTTTTTTCATTAATGGAACGACCTAGATCCACGAGAATGATGTCACCCAATTTATCGTATGGTATTATATATGAAAAGTGAACATGTGTCTCAATAGAAATTTTTTTTTTATTTTATATGACTTTTTGATAAATTTTATTGAAAAATGTCCAATATCTCGAGAACGGTTCATATTACCGATTTAAAATTGATATCAATCGTTTTCTAATGAAAAATTACATAATAAATGTTTATTTGCGTAACTATATTAGCGGTTTTGATATTTTTGACGATTATTTCAAAATTTCACTCGAAAATTTAGGGGGGTTCTGAACATTCGATTGCGTATATAAGCAATAGGCTTCCAGTGTTCACGAATTGTGATTTTTATACCAAATTTCTTTCGAATCGGTCCATTTGTTTCGTCAGTTATCGTCTCCACAGACTCACTGACACACACACACACACACATCACTTCAAAAATGCTTGATTCGTAATCAGGGATGCTTGAAACATGCTCTCCCGTCGAAAACTCGAATTCGAATTTTCGACCCCGTCACAATACTTTCCTTATACATTATGTATATAAGGAAAGTAATATGACAAATTCAAAATACACTTACGGACAATGAAAGTTACGCACCAAGAAGAGAACATGGTACAACCGCGAAATGATGTAAATAGTTAGAGTGTGGGCTGATATGCAATGGATCCCAGTCTGGTGTGATTGCGCATGACCGAACACCTTTGAGTGGCGCTGCAATCACGAGGCACCGGCCTTATAAACCAGCGTGTAATCGACGCCCCATCAATGCGAGAAGCTTTGGCCGGCGCAAGCACGAGTACGAAGTGAAAAGAATGGTGGGTGGATGCCAGAAACGTCGATATACGAACTACCGGACTTCGAAAGAGGCCTGATCGTCGGGTTGAAAACCGCAGGGTGGTCAGCGCGATAGTTAGCTCGTCAAGTTGATCATTCGGACTATATTGTCCGACGGTGTTGGGAGCACTAGGAGACAGCTAAGTGGAGACCTGTTCTGTCGCACGGCCTTCAGGTTTTATTTCTCCACCGCTGAGAGTCGCCTACAGACGACCCGGCTGAGGTCCAGAAGAGCAAGAGTGGTCAAAAGCTAGACCGAAACACCAAGCAGGACAAACGCCAAAAGCTAGACAAACTACTAATGGACCCTTGACCACACACACCGCTCCTGGAAAGCAGCCCTAAGATGAGAACAGATGAGGAGGCTTCCCAAGCAAGCCCCCTACTCCGTCTGGAGAAAGTGGGGCACTACGAGAGGTGCGTGAGCGATAAGATTACAACTGCAGTGACCGCCCAAAGGTTCCAAGAAGAACCATACTTATGGCAGCCGAGAGATTTCGTTGTGTTTTGCAGAGGATTTCAACTTTCTATCCCTCGGTAGTTATGCAGAGGCAGTATGCAACTTAAAGAGGCGCTGTCGTTACCCGGACTTATACCCGTACTGCCGGGTTAGCTTAACCTACAAAAAAGAAAAGGAGGAAAGGAGAGAGAGGAGAATAAGGCAACAGCCAACGCCGGGAGGGTCCCAGGGAGGGACAGAACCAAGGAGGAAAGACGGGCAAAGGAAGAATATAGCTATACTCTATGACGCTGGAGAAAATAACTAGTTTACGTATAAACTAAAGCTAACTAAGCTAAGGTACAAGTTAAGAGACAAGCCGGAAGAGAAACAAGACAACAGAGGACAGAAGTACTGCAGACAACTTAACTAAACTAGTATAACCTAAACAAGACGAGAGGAAAGGGGAGAGGGAAGAGGGAAGGGTCCCCAAACCAGAGGAAGACGCCAGGAAGAAACCCTTATGGGAAGGGAAGGAGACCAGGGAGGAGAGTGGAAAACCAGGGACGAAGAGTCGACCCTTACCGCGAGGAAAGGAGAGGGAAGCGCTACTTACTAAGCTAAGGCTAAAAATACGCTAAAACCACTTACCCGGGGGCAGGACCACCGGCTGCAGGATCTGAAAAGACAGGTTAGAGACTGGAGACCTCCGGAGGGGCCGCTACATCCACCCCACCTACTAAATACCACCTGAGGCAAGGCTGTGCCGTGCCTGGGAAGCAGCTGTCTTCTTCCTAGAGGGTGAAGGTGAGGACCTTAAGGCCTGAGGGGAGAATGTCCTAGTGGGGAACTGAAAAAAACAAGAAGTTAAGGCTGAAAGGGAAAAAGCGATTAGAGCTGAAAGGGAAAAACAATGGAAAATTAGCACAGGGATGGACATATGTCCATGACCTGACGACACCACTTGGGTGGAAGACACCAAAAGAACATGTGCGGGACAAAACCCCAAAAACGCGCGGAGAGTACACCTTACGCCAACATCCACTTCTAAGGTGGGAAAGGCGGCGCGAAACCAGCTATTACAAGGGACGGAGAGACAAAAACAAAACAACAAAACTCCACAACTGGGAGGGAAGCCAGACGTCCTACTGAACCCAGGGACAATACCCCTGCTGACCAGGGGCGGAAGAAACCGTATGGAAACATGTTGGTGCGCTAGCCTCTACTAGGGAGGTGCGGCACCAGAAGAGAGCCTGGAGCTGAAAGAAAACGGGTCACAACTGGGGTGACCTAACACCAAAAACATACGGCTGGAACAATCCTCCAGGGCAAAAACAAAGGACCAAAACCTGAAAGAGAGTGAAAAGAGGAGAATCTCGCAGGTAAAGAGGAAAGGGAAGGACAGGGTTACCTGCGAGGGGACGGAAGAGGAGAGAGAAGAGGGGAGAAGAAAAGGTCCTACAAAAGTAGGAAACACTGGGGGAATGACCTTCCAGTGCCGGAGTGCCATGCAAGAGTAGGGGTCCTCTCCGAAAAATCTGGTGGGAACATCCTTCCACCGATTCCCAACCACATCCTCCCCTGTGTTGGGAGCACTAGTCACGGGACGCCACCCAGACACGGAAGACCATCTCTGGACGGCCCAGACATATCATGAGTGGAGAAGAACGAATAGCCGTGCGGCAGGCACATACAGAGCCCACGGCGACCCGATCCGCGATACAGGCATAAGTAGAGGCTCCTGTGTGACCCCGAACCATATTTAGACGCCTGAAGGAAGTGAATCTGCGATCCCAGAATCCAATCCCTTACGTGTGCTACCGTTAACACGGGTATATCGGCGGCTCCGGTTGCAGTAGTACCGGGCCAGAGCAACGTGGAACACCACAGATTGGCGATGTGTGGTATTTATCGATGAGTGCCGCTTTGTTTTTGGGACCGATTATCAGCGTGTCCGGGTGTTGAAGACCCAGACCGTCCGGCTCGTCAACAAGGACTTGAGAATCTATTTGGACGGTCGGGCGGGTCCGGGTATGGAATTCCCCTGCACAACGCCACAATCTCAACCTCGTTATCAACCGCCATACTAGCCTAACTGCAGGCGTAATGGGCTGGGGAACCATAGCCTACTACAGCCAATCCGCTCTAGTAGTGATACCTGGAACATTGACGGTCCAGCGGTACGTGGAGGAGATTCTACGGCCCCATGGGCTCCCATTCGTTGCTGGGATTCCAGGAGCGCAATTCCAGTAGGATAATGCCCGGCCGCACACGGTTCGGGTCGCCCAGGTCTGCCTGATTCCTGTCCAGACATTTTCATGGCCTGCCCTTTCCCCAGACCTGCCTCCTATAGAGCATATGTGGGGCCAGTTGAAACGACAGCTGCCTCGTTACCGCAATCTTCGGAATTTAGAACGTAACGTCCAACAGGTGTGGACTGGTCTGACGCAGGGCAACATCAGGCATCTGTTCGACACCATGCCGGCCTGTATTTCTACTTGTATCGCAGCACGAGGCGGTGCGACGCGCTATTGAGGATAACCGAACTGTGTACCACAGCTCCCTCGATACGTGTTCTGCTGCGCTGTTTTTGTGATCATGTATATCATTCATTTGTATCCTTCCATCAATAAAAGTTAAGGTCATCTGTGCTTCCTTCTTGGAGCGCAACTTTCATTGACCGTGAGTGTACTTTAAATTCTATGAGCCAGACCTCTGTCATAATCTGCAAATGTAATTTTTAAATCTGCGGGAAATTTCTTATTTGAAGCACAAATCCCGAATGAATTCTGTTTACATTGTTTTCATCTTAATTGACGCAAGAAAAAGAAATAATATACTGAAATTCATATGATTGGTTAGAAATTTGAAAATAAGGCAATTTTCATAAAAACAGAGATGGAAGGGTATGAAATTTTGTTTCACGATATTTTATTAAAAATGTTGATTACAATATTTATTTACAAGGGAAAATGAATGAAAATATCCCTATAATAGATTTAAAAGTTTTAAATACTACATGTCTCATTGCTCGTAATATTTTATTAGTGTTTATTGGTTGAAAACTACTTTTAGATTTACTTTTTTCGTTCCTACGTTCATGCTTTAAAATCAAACACAAATATTTTTTATATAAATAACCGTCTAATAACATAACTATTTTTGCCTTTACTAGCAAGAATATTTTGTACAACTTATTATTGTGTCTAATTTGTGTTATCAGTATTATGAATTTATTAATTTGAAACATATTTTCTACTAGCCGCCATTAGCGATTATTCCCGTTGCTTTTTGGAAATAAGGAATAAATAAGTAAAAAAAACTATCTTGCAATGCCGTTTTTATAGTAACTGTTGCACAGATAGCCGACAATGCGATCGATTGTGTACCGGCAAGACATCTAACAGTAACGATTGTCTGAAAGTATGCATTATTAAAAGAGCTTATCATTTATATAGAGGAAGGTGTACAATTTTACGTCCCCGATATTTGTTACTTTAGGGTTGCGCACATCAAAATATTAGATTTGCAGAATAAATTAGAAGCTCGACTTAAGCGCGAGGTAGAGACGTAGAATCGGACGCATGGATTAAACGTTCAATAAAACACTTTGGAAAAATGTTTTTCTTCTAAACTTTAAATTTAAAAAGAAGCTGATGCTCCACACCAAAATGTTCCAAACTAGGACTGTTTAAAAAAAGTATTTAGCAGAGCGATATAAACTACAATTTTGGTAGCACTATGGGTCGTAATAATATAAAATAGAAAGAAAATTATTGTGTTACAATATATTATATTTTAAGGGTTGCCTATTCTGAAATATTCAATTCGCCGAATTAATGAGAAATAGCCCGTTTTAATATAGATAGATATTGAAAATTGGATCACCGGTAAAAGTTTTATAAAGCCCTACTGCAAAAATCGAACAATTTAAAATTTCACAATCTTCAGGATGTGCTTACTGCGAAGCCGTATTCTCAACTGGTATTCGGATAGTATATACTAGATGCCAAGTGTCCGGCTGTCTGTCACTATCCGTCTGCCATGCTATTTCAGAAACTTCCCGTATATATAGAGACTTGCAATTTGGAACACGGGTCAATCGTTTGTTAAAACCCTCTATAAAAACGATTTTTTTATATAAATGCTCAGTAGAAATGATTCTTTTATAAATGCTCAGTAAGGGTTCTCCACACCAAAACGTTCGTTTCCGGCCGTCCAAATAGATACTCAAGTCCTCTGGATGAGTCGGACGGTCTGGGTCTTCACACCAAAACGTTCGAAAGGTGAAATGATCGAAAAACATACTTTAAGTTGAGACTTGTGTATGGAAAGATTCATGTATGGATAGATAGTTTAAAATCAAAAATGTGCACACTTTCATTTTTCAACTGTTTGCTACTTTAGGAGTGTAGCAAACCAAACTCTTCCATTTGTCGAATAAATGAAAACGCCTCTTTTGAAATATGACAGAGGCTTGAAATTTGATATATGATCCAATGATTTGATATAACCCCCAGAAATAACAAAGTTTTTTTTTTAAATGTTCATTTGAGGAGGTGCTTCACACCAAAACATTTGAAAGGTTAAATGATAAAAAAATATACTTTGAGATAAGATAGAGTTTAAATCTTGTGTATGGGTAGGTAGTTTGAAAGCAAGAAAGTATTAGTAAACCAAAATATTCGATTTGATGAAAATATGAGAATATGTTTGTTTTAAGTGTAATTGAAACATACAATTCAGTATACGAGTTAAACTTTCGACAATAATCCTGTAAAAATCAAATTTTAGAGGAAAAGGGCAACTCCACACAAAAACATTCGGAAAAGAATTAGTAGAAAAACATCTTTCGTGATGAGATAGATATTTTAAATAGTAGTTTTAAAGGAAAGACATTGGAAAAGAAAGTGTACAATTTCAGTTTTCCATAATTTGCTAATCTCCACACTGTGAACCACGCCAAAATGTTCAATTTTGCGAATAAAAGAAGTATTTTCTTAAGTGATATAGAGGCATGAGTATTTAGGCAATCATTCGATTATACTCCGTATTTTATATGTTTATTAAGGGTGTGCTCAACTCCACAATGTTCGGAATGTGAAAAAACAGAAAATCGTACTTAGTAGTGAGATAGAGGTTTTAAAATTTTTTTTGTGTGTAAACGTACTCAGTTCAAAAGGGAGAATGTGTACCATTTCAGTTTTCCAGTGTTTTCTACGTTAGGGGGTGCTTCCTACAAAAATGCTCTATTTTCAGACAAAATAAGAGGCGCGTTTCTTTTAAGGGAGGTGGAAGCTTTATACATAGATCGAAAAAATCTGCCCGAAAATTTGAATTTTCATAAAAGTTTATTTTAGGGACTGCCCTATACTAAAACGTTCCAAATGTGAAATGATATATATATATATATTCCCCGTGTAGAAGCGGGTTGTAGAATAACCATACCACCTCCCTGCGTTTCGTAGAAGGCGAAAAATGGGGCCCCAGTACTTGGGGGGATTGCCAGGTACCATGCCCCTGGGGATTATATTAGGGGACTGGTCCCCCAGGTTGGGGGTTGGGCGTAGGGCTAACAACTCTACCCCGGAAAAAAATTCTTGTTACGAAACCTTAAAAGAGGTCTTGGCCCTACATGGACTGTAGTACCATGATGATATATATATATATATATATATCATCATGGTATATATATATATATATATATATATGTGTGTGTGTGAAACTTTAAGTTTGATGCATGAATGAATTGTTCGTAAAACCGTCAGGAAACGTCAAATATTCAAAAATCTTGATTTAAGGGGGTTCTGCGCACCAAAAAGTTTGAAATCTGAAGTAATAGTAAGACGCAATGAGACAGATACTTTAAAGTTGGTTCCAAAGTTAAAAATATATCTTTTAAGTGAAATAAAGCAATGAAATTTGGTACACTGGTCAATAATTAAAAAAGCCATTAAGATAGAAACTTGAAATTTGGTACAAGTGAGGTAGTTTGACAAAATTGCTGAGACATCCCATAATTCCAATAATTTCACAACAAAATAAGAAGGATTTAAAATTTCACAATTACGTAATTATGTATACTACTGTTTGCAACATGTACGAGTATATTGACACCTTTGATTTTGAACACATATTCGGCAAAGTTTATAACTAATTGATTTCTGTATTAAAATTATGTATAAAAAGTGAGGCAGTATACAATGATCGGAAATGAAATATTGCCTTATATACTAAAAAACAAAAATAAGTTCAAAATTAACAGAACTCTAAAATGTGAGCTATTTTTATATTTAAATTTGAAACGTTTTTTTTTATATTCATAACTTTTATTAAGTGTATAGGTAGCCCTTAGAATATTTTATCAAAATGATTTGATTCACCTCTCCCAAAATGACCAGATCTAGACCTAAAATGTCTATATTGCTCAGCGCTCACACGTCGAGAATCGAGGAACCTAGATTCCCTCGGGAATATAGTTTATTATATATATTGTGAACCTCCTTCTATATGCCTTTTACTGCGTCCGTATTCAGAGCAGCATTTTAATTTTATTTTAATCCATTCGTGTCCACTTGATTAAACGAAATGTTGATTTATCTTTCATTTTCTTTAAAAAAATATATGGTAGAGGGATTAAAATATGGTAAAACTTTACATTTTAAGGTAAAGTGAAACTTTAAATACTTATGGTAAATATTTAAATTTTAGACGCAAGCTCAGAATTCAAAAGTTGTCTCTAAAGGGAAAGTAGTTAATTTATTTCCCCCAGAACGCTTTAAATTGTCAACTTTGAATCCTTGATTGTAATTAAAAGTATTGTAATGTATTGATTGTAATTGTAATTAAAAGCACACTTTAATATTTTTCTGAAAATTACAAAATTTTTCTCCTGATTCGGGTGATTACCACAAAATATTTTGCGGTTGACCTCGATCAATGTCTTTGGCTAGACTAGGTCTTATAGATAAATGGTAGTCGGGATTTTCCATGCCTAAATGTCTCAAATACATTTGTTAGACCCATCCCAGAAATGTCTAAATTGATCGGAAATCATGCGATAATGATATCTCTATAATCCTTGATTCCTAATATCAAATAGGATTTGTTATTGCGAACATTGTTTTACATATTTTAATTTGCTGCCACCGCATTTAGAGCAGCGTCCTTGATTTGATTTGACAACGTCCCAGACGGTCATTGAACAAAATCTCACTTAATGTTCAATTTTCTTTTGAATTATTAATGGTGGATAAAAAATCCCTTAAGATTTTAGATGCAAGCACAGAAGTCACTGTGCGGTCAGCTGTGAATCACGTACAGTATTAAATGCTATTTTCCTTCAGAACTGAAATTACCATTTTTTATAGAATGATTTTGATAAAACGCATACATTGATATTTTTTGAAATTTTTGATACAGCCGATCATCTGTATAAATTTCTTGGCGGTCGAGAATTTCCATGGCTAAATATCCCTATATAAAACCTAGCTAGACTTATCCTTGGATGTCTAGTGTTCATTCCATAATCCTGCTCCGATGAACACTTTCAGTGAAACTATGTTTCGTTATTGTGAAATCAGTTTTCTATTTATTTCAACTGTGAAACACCCGCAGGCAGAGGAGAGTTTTCGATTACACTTCCACGTATAATCATTACCCGAATCTCGTTTTACATTTAATTTTACTTTGAAATATTTGTGGTAGATTAACAAAAACTTTAAATTTCTAGACGTAAACTCAAAATCATAAGATATTTTCTGTGAATCACCGCAAATAGTTAATACCCGT
Source organism: Amaurobius ferox (assembly GCA_951213105.1). Lineage (NCBI taxonomy): Eukaryota > Metazoa > Arthropoda > Arachnida > Araneae > Amaurobiidae > Amaurobius > Amaurobius ferox. The sequence continues at coordinate 22,184,206 of OX578145.1, read as the reverse complement.
TGAACATCAACGGTCTCGCAATAAACAACCACTGAATATTGTCATTTTTATTAACACTTTACAACATAGTTGAAAGTGTTTATGACTTTGTTCATTGTGTCTGTCTGTCTGTCGGTTAGCACGATAACTGCCGTAAAAATGGCTTAATCAAAATGAAATTTTAGTATGTTTTCAGACGGTCTGTGGTATCTATGGGAATATAAATGAATAATATCATCCAATTAGTTTTTTATTGAGCCCGGATTAAAAAAATGAAATACATTGAATCCTATAGGACCTAATGTCGCAAACATTTTTTAAGCGAATTAAAAATTCACAAATTGCTTCGAAACTTTTAGGAAATATTCAAATTATCCTATAAAATATATAAAAAAAAATTCAGTAAAATATGTTAGGTAGTTTTTTAAATAAAAATTATTTAATATAGGGAGAAAAACAAATTCAATTAAATTCTGACTCTCGTCATATCCTCCAGAAAGAAAAGAGAGATACATTATATAATAAATATCTTTCCAAGAGTTTAATTATTTTAAATATGAGAAAGGTTTCACGTTTTAAAATAAATATTGTAGATCACAAATTTTTAAATAAAACAAATTATTACAGTATTGTGATGAATTAAACGATTGGAAAAATGATTATGAATGAAATGCTGCTTTTATATAGAGACGATTTATATTTCGATGACGTCATTTTAATAAAGTTCATTTGTTTTCGATGAAGTTTTCAAATATAAAAAATTATTGTAGTGTTATAATAATTTTAAAATTATTATCGAGAAATGTATCACATTTTAGAGATTTTTAAACCAGACAATTTATATTTCAATGCCATTATTTGAATGACGTTCATTTTCTTCGATGAAGTTTTCAAATATAATAAATTAATGTAGTATTGTGATAATTTTAAAAATATTACCGAGAATTTATCGCATTTGAGAGATGTTTGTATAAAATTGCATTGAAGTTGGAATGTGTTTCATAATCAATGCTTTAAGCAAGACTGATCTTTCTTGTTTTAATAATTCGCGTTTTACATTTTTTCGGCAAATCGAATATTTTAGTGTGCGAAACTCCCTAAAGAAGAAAATATTGTAAATTTTAAATTGCGCACGTCTTCCTTTCAAACTATCTACCAGTACACCAAATTAAAGTATCTGTTTCATCCCGAAGCATACTATTTTATTATCTCCCCTTTCAAACGTTTGCTGTGGAGAACACCCATAAATAAACAATTTCGAAAAATTTTGGTCGTCTTGGGTTTCTTATCAGATGATTGGCCATATACCAAATATCAAGCCTCTATCGCATTTAAAGGAAGTGTGTCTCATTTATTCCGAAAATCGAACATATTGGTATTCGACACCCCTAAAGTTGCAAATATTGGAAATCTAAAATTGCACACTTCCTTCCTTTCAAACTATCTACAAATACACCAAATTTGATGTTTCTATCCTATCATGAAGCAGGTTTTTCTATCACTTCATATTTCGAAAGTTTTTCTGTGTTGCACCCCCTTAAATAATCATTTTTGAAAAACCGTAATAATCGTAGGTTTTTTTTATCAAATAATTACCCCATATACTAAATTTCATGGCTCTATCACATTGTAAAGGAGGCGTTTTTCATTTGTTCGTCAAATCGAATATTTTAGTTTGCGGCACGCCCTACAATAGCAAATGTTGGAAAACTGAAATTCCACACTGTCTTCCTTTCTAACAATCTACACTTATATCAAATTTGAAGTCTCTATCGCATCGCGAAACATGCTTTTTCTACCATTTCACTTTTCGAACGTTTTTCTATGGAGTACCCACCCACCTTAAATATACATTTTTGAAAAACTCCATTCTTCTTGGGTTTTCTATTAAATGGTTCGCCCATATACCAAATATCACGCCTCTATCACGTGCTAAAGGGAGTGTTTCTACTTCATTCCTAAAATCGAACATTTTTGTGTGCGACACCCCCTAAAGTACAAAATATTGGAAAACTGAAATTGTACACTTTCTTCCTTCCAAACTATCTACCCTTACACCAAATTTCAAATCTCTATCCGACTCGGAACTATGTTTTCTTATCAATTCACTTTTCGAACGTTTTCCTCTGGAACACCCCCTTAAAAGAACATTTTTGAAAAACTATATTCGTCTTGGGTGCTTTCGTCAAATGATTAGTCCATATACCAAATTTCAAGCCTCTATCAAATTTTAAAGGAACCGTTTCTCATTTATTCGAAAAATCGAACATTTTGGTATGCGGCACCCCCTTAAGTAGAAAATATTAGAAATCTGAAACTGCACACTTTCTTCCTTTCGAACGGTTTACCCATACACCAAATTTGAAGTCCCTATCTCATGGCAAAGTATGCTTTCCTATCATTTATCTTTTCGAACGTTTTGGTATGGAGCACCCCCTCTTGAGAACGTATTCGAAAAATTCGATTTTTTCAGGGGATTTTATCGAACTATTGAGCCGTGTATCAAATTGCAAGTCTTTATATATTCGGCAAGTGCCTAAAAAAAGCGTGACAGACACTTGGCAATTAATATATATAAATTTTCTTCAGGATGACTTGATTTGCCAAATTTTATAACTTAAATTTGAATAAATATATATACTGCTATAAGATAAATAATTTGAAAAATTCAATACTTTTTCATAATTTATATTATCATCCCAGATTTTTCAGGAGGTTCACTAATGAATTGCGATCGGCTTTTTACCCAGACCAAATTTAATGAATATTAGATGATATTAAATCCCGTGTAATTTTACTAATTATGTATTTCTTATAATGCCAGCAGTAAAGGAACAATGAATACTCCACCTCTGTAATTGTACACAACTTTCGTTTTATAAAATATTCTATAGAAACACCTCGTTGTAGATATTTCTCTCCATATTTTTAAAATACAACAGAACTATTAATTTTACTTTGGTTTTTTATCTAATTCCTTCAGAAAAAACGCTATTAAGGATTTAAAACACATTTTTATATGCATATTATCTAGTTGATTATAAACTCAACCGCTTAAAATCTTCATATTACTATGCTCCTATTCGAAACGTATTATGCTGTACACTGGACATATTTATCAATTTATAAAATATGTGTTTATAAAAACACATATCTTAAGGAATTCAAAATTAGCTGCTATAATTAATATCTCCAATTTATACTAAATTGACACCATAAAAATGCGATTCACGGGAAAGGAGCGCGAGAAAAACTTAAATGCAATTTAACTTTGCTATTTAAATCATTTCTCTTACTATACACTTCATCTACGCAGTAAATAAAATGAATTTCACAGATAGCGAAATTAAATTTTATCCTTAATTAATTAGTAAAGTACCCGTATTTACTCAAAGTAAAATTGTATTTTAGAAAAAAAAATATTACATGTTTGTTTTCAGACTAGGGTTTACATTGCTAAATAAGCTCTCTCAGTTCGAAGTGTTTAATTACTTTTATAAAAATGTATTTTCTTTTATTTTTGTATTCATTTTCCTTTCATCCAATATGAATTTAAGAATTAAAATGCTTTCCCTTTCGTTGACGCATACAAATGTGGGATTCAAATGGGTCGGGGATTTTTTATAAAGAAATTATGCAAATACTATGCGAGCTATTGTAATTTTTTTATAAATACATGCATTATATACAGGGTGCCCATTTATATCCGTTACACCCTCCTTAACTTCTAAACGGTGACAGCTTAGACCATAAAGTTGGTGTCTAGATATAGTAAAAAGGCTATGCGCTACTCGATGAGACAACTTACAACGTCATCTATCGGCGAATTCTGGAATTAGCGGTCCTATCTCGTAAACGGTGAAAGATACGTGAAAAAAGTTAATTAGAAAGTTGTAGAGCACTCTCGATTTAGTACGAAAAGATACCTTGCGCACATTAATACTCAACACAGAATGCAAAAAATAAACATTTGTTTGGTCACGATTTCGAAAATTGTCATGTCATAGAGAGTGGAAGAAAGAAACTGAGACACTTCCCTGTTTCAGGATCTTTTATTTACAATAGTATATTGCTCAAAATGCTCTCCGTTAGCCACTATACACATTTGCACTCTGGACTGGATTTCTTGCTGCACATTGGGCAACATGGCAGATGTTACGGACGCAAAAGCATCAGTAATGCGCCGTCAAAGATCCTGCAATGTTGGCGAAGGGGTCGCATATAATTGCCCTTTTATGTGTCCCCATAAGAAGAAGTCCAAAGGGGTCAAGTCAGGTGAACGCGGGGCCACTCGACGAAACCACCATACCCGATGACTTGATTCTGGAATGTTTCTATTAGGTACTGCTGAACGTTTGAAACCTTATGCGGAGGTGCGCCGTCATGTTGAAACCATACATTTAGGAGTTGGTGCAACGGTAGATTCTCAACAAAGTCGGTTATTACATGCTACAGAAGCTGCAGGTACCGTTGTCCCGCTAATGTGCCCTCGTAAAATACTGGACCAATGAGCCTGTCATTAAAAATTCCGCACCAAACATTAATCGACCAGCTATCGAAATTCAACGACATATCTCGAATTTTCCAGCAACCAGGTATGAACGTTCTGTCTATTAAACATTCCGTTCCTCGAAAAACATGCCTCATCCGTGTCATATTATGTCTGCCAGGAATGTTGGGTGGACCTCTAAGTTATTCAACACAAAGTTGCACCACGTGTAACGTCTCTCAACATCTCTTGGCAGCAATCCCTGCACAGGTGTGGATCGGTATGGATGAGCACCTGATTCATTCAGGATTTTCCAGACGCAGCTTTTTGAGAGGCCACAATTTTCACTGAGCGTTCTTGTGCTGCTCTGAGGATGGGCGAGAGCGTATACTAGCACATCTTCAGGTTGCACTTTGCGTCCTACATTACGAGGTGTATGTATTCGAGGTCGGCTGGCCATGCAGCCCGTCTCCCTTAAACGTTTTACACCTTTTAAGATGGTCTGCTGTGTAGGATGCGGGCCTTGAGGGAAACATTGACGATATAGCCTTGCAGTTGATTTTGCCTTACTCCCACATTCGCCGTAAATTAACACCATCTCTCAATACTCGTTACTGCCACATTTTGCCATAACTCTCCGCTTTAACGTACAACCCAGCAGAAACATCCTTTATATAGTAGTAGTCTCTGGTGAACAGGTACGACGTTCCATCCTCATTTGCATAATAAATGAAATCCATGTGATTTTTATACCAGACATAGTTGAGTTGAGCTGTGTGTTTGGAGAGACGATTTTGCAAGATCAGCAGAAAGTTTGCGTGGTTTGTAGAGACATTCAGTAAAACACGCAACCGCTGGGGACATAACCATGGTCCTCATGAATGCGAATCACGTGCGTTTCCTCTGCACCGCAACACATGCTCGTATTTAGTCCGTAAGGTGGTTTTTTCTCGCTTCGCTTCACAATCAAACAAATGTTCATTTTTTGCATTCTGTTTTGAGTATTAATGTTCGCAAGGTATCTTTTCGTACTAAATCGAGAGTGCTCTACAACTTTCTAATTGACTTTCTTCACGTATCTTTACCGTTTACGAGATATGACCGCTAATTCCAAAATTTGCCGATAGATGGCGTTGTAAGTTGTCTCATCGAGTAGCGCATAGCCTTTTTACTGTACCTAGACACCAACTTTAAGGCCTAAGCTGTCACCGTTTAGAAATTAAGGGGGTGTAACGGATATAAGTGGACACCCTGTATAATATCCGTATTACGAATAAGCACATCCTTTTTCAGCGTCTATTTGTTTCAGAAACACGTTCGTCCTATAACCAGTCTGTATTAGTGACTTATTTTTGGGCATATTAAATGTACCCCAAAGACATATGGACATAGCTTAAGCCAGGATCGGAAAAAGGAAAGAGGTAGTCGACAATCTAATCCAGGATCGCAAAACAGAAGATAGTAGACAATCTAAGCCAGAACCGTAAAAAGGATGGATATAGTTTACAATCTAAGCAATGATCGTAAAAAGGAATGAAATAGTCGACAACCTAAGCCAGTATCGTAAGAAGGAAAGAAGTAGTCGACAGGTTAATAAAAGTTAAATCAGGTTAATAAAAATGAAAGGAGATGGTCGACAATCAAATGATTGGGTTTGCAGTCACACTTTTATTCACCATGTTTTATATTACAAAATGTGAATCCAATATTTTTACGAATACTAAATTTTCTCTCAGCATATCTCATCTCAAAGATCAATCATGCTTAAAGCATTGATTATGAGACCCTTTCCAACTTCAATGCAATTTTATTTAAACAAGTTTAAAATGCAATACATTCCTCATTAATATTTTAAAACATATCACAATACTACATTAATTTATTATATTTGAAAACTTAAACCTTCATCGAAAAAAATGAACTTCATTCAAATGACGGCATTGAAATATAAATTGCCTGGTTTAAACATCTCTAAAATGTGATACATTCCTCGGTAATAATTTTAGAATTATCAAGATACTACAATAATTTATTATATTTGAAAACTTCATCGAAAACAACTGAAATTAATTCAAATGACGTCATAGAAAAAATAACACGGCTGGTTCTCTCTATAAATGCAGCATTTCATTCATAAATAATTTCCCATTTATGTCATTCATCACAATACTATAATAATTTATTTTATTTAAAAATTAAGGCCATGGAGCTACAAGTAATTAAACTCTATGCGTAAAACTTCATCGAAAAATAACGTCCTTCTCTTTGCAAAATCAATGAATATTTCATTCATATCAGCTACGCAGACTCCATGGACTAAATGATTTTGTGTTAAAGAAATACAGCAATTCTAATACAACTCATTCTACATATTTTGCTGTTTACATTTTACATAGTTGAAAAATAGGCTTCGTTGTAGAAATAATCAAATTTGGATGGGCATTTAAACTCAAATATATTGTCATTGCGTTGTTTCAGTATATAGATGCACATAATTTAGGCAAATATAAAGTACTTTTAGGACGGATACAACACTCAATGGCGTGGGCAACATATGACTGATGTGGGCAACACATGACATCCCTTATATAATGTAATGAATTTACTACTTTTACAGTAAAAACAATCTGATGTGGGCAACACATGACTTTCCATATATAATACAATGAACTTACTACTGTTGCAGAAAAAAAATAAGTTTTTCTTATAGTAGATACTTACATTTTTTCCAAGATATTGAATTTTCGACAATTAGTCGTCATTTTCATTGATTTACCGTCATTTTTATCCATTTGGCGAGATTTTCGTTAATTTGACAACATTTTAAAAAGTCGCCAAGTTGGCGACATTCCACCAAATTCGTCGTCAAAATCTCGCTAAGAGTTCAGGACAGAGAAATAAGTTATTCTTATAGCAGATAAATGACTATTGGCGTTCAAATACAAAAGAATTACTCAAAGTATCTTTTCTCATGAATGGAACAAGCTATATCCACGAAAATGATGTCACCAAATTTATCGCATGATATTATATATGAAAAGTGAACATTTTTCTCAAAAGTTATTTTTTTTTTAATTTATGGGATTTTTTGATAAATTTATTTGAAAAATATGCAATAGCTCGAGAACGGTTCATGCTAACGTTCTAAAGTTTATGTCAATCGTTTTCTAAGGAAAAATTACATAAGAAATGTCTATTTGCGTAACTTTGTACCGTTTTTATTTTTTTCATGATTTTTTCAAAATTTCACTCGAAAATTTAGGAAGTTCTGAACATTCGATTAAGTTTAAAAACAGTAAGCTTCCAGTATTCACGGATTGTGATTTTTGTACCAAATTTCATTCGAATCGCTGCATTCGTTCGTGAGATATCGTCTCCACAGAGTTACTGACATACACATACAGTCACACACACACACACACACACACACATACTTTCACACACACACTTTTACACACACACACACACAGATCTCGCCTCAAAAATGTTTGATTTGTGATCAGGGATGCTTGAAACGTGCTCTCCGAAAACTCGAATTCGAATTTTCGACCCCGTCACAATACTTTCCTTATACATTATGTATATAAGGAAAGTAATAGGTTTTTCTTATAGTAGATACTAATATTTTTTACAAGATATTGAATTTTCGACAATTAGTCGTCATTTTCATTGATTTAGCGACATTTTTATCCATTTGGCTAGATTTTCGTTACTTTGGCAATATTTCAAAAAGTCGCCATTTTGGAGACATTCAACCAAATTCGTTGCCAAAATCTCACCAAACGTTATGGACGAAGAAATAAGTTATTCTTACAGCAGATAAATGACTATTGGCGTTCAAATACAAAGTATCACTCAAAGTATCTTTTTTCATGAATGGAACGAGCTAGATCCACGGGAATGATGATATCCAATTTATCGCATGGTATTACATATGAAAAGTCAAGATGTTTCTCAATAGGAAATATTTTTTTTTATTTTATATGACTTCTTGATAATTTTTTTGAGAAATGTGCAATATCTCGAAAACAGCTCATGTTATCGTTCTAAAATTTATGTCAACCGTTTTCTAATGAAAAATTACATAAGAAATGTCTATTTGTGTAACTTTATCAGTGGTTTTGATTTTTTGACGACTTTTTTCAAAATTTCATTCAAAAATTTAGGGTAGTTCTGAACATTTAATTGCGTGTAAAAACAATAAGCTTCCAGTGTTTATGGATTGTGATTTTTGTACCAAATTTGGTTCGAATCGGTCCATTCGTTCGCAATTATCCTCGCCAAGGACTCACTGACACACACACACACACATACTTTCACACACACACAAACACACACACACACACAGACATCACTTCAACAATGTTTGATTCGTGATCAGGGATGCTTGAAACGTGCTCTCACGTCGAAAACTCGAATTCGAATTTTCTACCCCGTCACAATACTTTCCTTATACATTATGTATATATGGAAAGTAATAACTGAAAGTTTAAATCCTTAGTGAACCTCCTATCCGTTACGGAATTTAATGCTGACTCCATATCAATCATTAACTAAGCTCTTTCTATAGGATATTCTGAAAATAGAAGCTTTAAAATCTTTAATTAAAAACAATAGCATGACCAAATCATTGCCACCAATAAAAATAGATCGTCCTCACAGAAACTACCGTCAAGGATATTTTCAAATGTGGAATCGAGTTCCCATTGCAGATAACAGCATCCATAGACCAGTTTTTCTCCTATTATGCACTTGTCAATATGGAAGAGCCGATGCTAGACTAGCAACAAGAAATATTTCGATGTGACACAGTTTTGCAAGTTATATGGAGACCAGCGAATGCAATCCTATCACTCTGCCTGCTTTAATTCTTTTTAAACTATCAGTTTAATATTTTAGATGGAAATTTCAAGACAGCTTCAGGGTACGACTGAAATTATCGATGTCGACAGAAGTTTGCAAAATTGTAGTATACAATAAGTTTTCTTGCTATGATTGCAGGTATCTGTTATACCATGCTGATGAGCGCATAGGAAGCACCATGTTTGTTGGATCTACAATGAAACTGCGAAAAGATTATTTTAAATTATTTTACATATATTTTCTAAAATTAATACACAACTAGAAAAATTTTATTTTCTTTGTTTGAACACTATCTCCAATACATTAAAGATTTATTATATAAGCACTTCTTTTATAATACGCACAAGATAAAATTTACACAAGCATATTTTTGTTCTTTTAAAAACTCAAAGACAATTAGAAAGCATTTTTCAGAACTAGTAATAAACATGTAATCCCTAAAAGACCTAAAAATAAAAAAAGAAATCCATAAAGGTTCTGAAAATAAACATTTCAAAACAACAATTGCTGATAATTTATAAAAAAAAATTACGAAAGGAAATATTTAATTATATTCCCTAAAAATTTCAAGCAAGCACAAGGCCTTGTCTTTAACATCTCATTAATTATTGTTTTTCTCCATTCTTCTAAATTTATTTTGTAACATTATGAATTTACTTTCAATAAAAATGTTTTAAATGTTTTAAATGGCTGTAATTTGAGTGTTACAAACGTAATTAGTATTTTTTTAAAAACTCTGCAATAGTATGTATGTAATTATAGGAGAAAAAATAGTTACAAAGAAAGAATAATTTTTATTTATAGAGGATAATAACAAACGAATATTCAGTGAGAATGTATTTAATCGTGCATATTTTTAAAAACATTCATTCTAAAGGCTAATGGTTGTTCTCAGGTTAAATTCAAAAGATTTTTTAAAATATGAAAAGTGAACACGTCAATGTTTGAAAATGAGTTGCACTGCATAATTTGATATGGAAATGGCTAAAAAAATATAAGGTTGTTACAGTTTATCACAAATAAATATAATAATTTTTGCTCTATTTAATAATTTTTGCACATCATTATGAATCAGCAGTTTTTATACAAAATTTTAGAACCCAAGACAAAAGACAATATGTCATCAATAAGTAAAAGAAAAACTTGGACAATGTATATAAGCACAAATAACACAACGATTTCACAATATATAATAAATAATAATTAACCCAATAATTCAATATTTTGAATCTGGATTCTGAAGATAAATGTCACCAAACTAAAATGAAATACTGGAACACTCCAGTATATTCAAATAATTCCGACATAAAATTTCTGGGCTCATAATGTTTCAAAATGTTTAAAAATACCCAGTATCAAAATACCCAGTAAATGCTTCAGAAATACCCAGTATCAAAATACCCGGAAAATGTTCAAAATATCCAGTATCAGATTGAAAATGTAAAAGACCAGAGAGCAACAATGCTGTACTGAGCACTGTTACCTCTCTAAAAGCTCAAGGTCAATATATCAGAACACCAAATGCAACTCCAAGTGCTGAAGAAACTCATATGTACACTCATTTGACCAGGTTGAATCTAAATCTGAAACCCGTTTCTCAACCCTTGGATCTGGAGAGATAGCCTCTCAAAGTTTGGCCTTTTTGCTATTTTTGTGCTTATAATCTCTAACCGGAGACGTTGCCACAACAAAATGCAATTGCATGATCATGAGATTTTAATGCCTGAAGAATAAAAGAAAATCTTTATTCAGCTCATAGAGTTAGATATAAAACTACCTCCATAATTCAGCTGAACAAGAAAATCAATATTGAGAGGTCATCCCAATTTAACATTCTATAATATGAATATTTAAACCATGGAGTTAGAAAGATTTGCTACCTGTTTTATCTTCCAAATTCGCGTACTTTCGATTAACTTGAAATATCAGTTTTCCACGGATAGCATTATTAATATAATTATCTGAATCTTAGCTGACTTAACCAACTCATCCAACTGATTTAACATCAATTCGGAAGCCGATGGATCAATAAGAACTTCCGCTGCTGTTTTTCTTTTTACACTTTTGGTTATACTTTTTCTTGAATAATCGATTTCTCAAGGACAGCTAGCTCTTGATGAAGCTTAGATAATGACTAATATGGATTCAATATCAAATTCCAAGGAAGATATGGGGTTCACTAAGGATTTTCATTTCCGATTCTGAAGATGTCACTTCCAGATTTTCCGAAAATTAGTATGACTGTGCAAAACAATATGCAAAAATAAATAAAAATACTGAAATACGTCGTATACACGCCACTACCCATCATATGAAGGTTTCTTCATAAATTTCTTACTTATTCATTTTCTATCTACACTATTAAAATCCAAAAGCAATAGCTCCCTGGTCCTATTTTCTATTATATATCAAACCTCATCAACATTTAGGATCTCCAAGTTCATTTACTTTCATAATTATGTATATATATATATATATATATATATATATATATATATATATATAGAAAGCTGACGCTTCGGCAGAACATAATTAGCTGAGTATCTCGGAAGTGAAGATGGAACTTCCATGAACGCCTGTAATTTCGGCTTTTCTGATAGTTTGCAGATATTATCATCAACAAAAAAAAAAAGAAAGAGTGATGGTTGCTGAAAGTTTTACGGTGTACATAATCACGTCAGTACCATTTATGTCTTTATTAAGTTTCAATGTTAGTATCATAAGTATCGCGAAATAAAATATTGCAATAATATATATATATATATATATATATATATATATATATAAAGATATAAATATTATTTATTTTACTATTATTCATTAAACAATTATTATTAATATAATTTTGCATTTTTCAAAAAGTATATGCCTATTTCAAGATATGTTCTGTCAAACAACAGTGCGGACTGTCCATTTAAGTCAAATCGCGTTTTTTCTACGTCAAGATTTCGCGTTTGAAATTGTTGTAGATACGCACATATATACTTACATGCAGAGTCAGACGTACTGTAGTAGTTAATACTGTATTAGTATTTTTTTTTCCTGAAAAAAATTTAGTCTTCCCTGTCAAGAACTTATTACTCGTATCAAAAACTTTTCAATCCTCAACTCTGATTTTTGTAACTTTACAGAATCTGCCACTAATATTTTAGTTTTTTCCTTCTTTGCACCTGCGAAGACGGAACATTCAATAGCTATGCAGAAGTCCAACAAAATGAAATTTGGATATTCAATATGCAAGACAAAATCGAGTCACTTTTTCCACATTCCGGGACTAGCATTTCTCCTTCCCAGAGAGATTCCACTCACCGGCATTTGCATATGTATTCGCACTCATTCTCCAGTTCCCTACTTCGGGATTCAGGAAAGGTTTCTGGAGGGCAGAAAAATGTTTAAAAGAAAACAAGAGGATTGATGGTAAAAGAAGTATAACTCTTCAGATCGAAGTTTTAAAAAAAATGCATTCTTGGAGTACTTGGTTTTTCACAAATTCCTGAGATATTTTATTTGGTTCTCAGTGAAATATTTTTATACTATGTAGGTACTCGCTTTGACAAAATCGGACTTTCATTTGCTTCTTTTTTATTTCTCAATTTTTTAAAACTGAATCTGTTTAAAAATTAATACTCTTATTTTCAATAACTCTTAAAATAAACATATTCACTTTTAAAATAGATTACACTTGCAACATAATCGCTTACACTTGTAACATAACGCACATGCAGTACCCAGGTTACTGTTACACTTACAGTACCCAGGACGTCCGACTCACCCGGCGGTTTAGAGTAGGAATTGGATGGCGAGGATAAATTTATTAACTTTTTTGTAACTTATACTGGAATATGATATTATTTTTTTCAGTCAAGAAGATGATAAAATATAAACAATTTAAGCAATATAAAGTCAAAACCAATTTTTACTGTAGAACAAAAGCCAATTAGAAAGATCAAAATGCATGATTTATGTATAATTATGTCAAATTTCTAATTGTAAAAAATATGAAATTTCGAATAAAATTCAATGTTTTCATTCAAATTAAAAAAAAAAATTCTATCTAGTTCTAAATTTTTCTATAACAAAGCCGGATATAAGTGAAAATCCATTATTTGTGGCTCTTATCGTGTACATGAGAAATCGACCACAGACAGAAAGACGAACATCAAATTGTCAAAACATGTTTAGGAGGTCTTAAAACGTACATTGGAATCAAAATATCAAGATCGAAAGTTTTTGTAAAAACAATACTTTCTCAATACTACGTATAAGAAAATAAAAAACAACTCTTATTTTGAGCGATAATGTCACTCTGTTCGAAAAAGTATTTTTGTGTCAAAGATTAGCCGAATTCGTCGATGCCAAGTAAAAAAGCTTTAAAAATTATATATGGACAATTTTATTTATTACCAATCTAATTAGGATCTAGAAAATATTTTAACACTATATCTTTTTAAACGATTATATTTCTGAATTTGCGTTTGTTTTTAATCCTTTCCAACATCGTGAAAGGTGTTTGCTTCATTTGTATCTGAACTTTTTGGCCAAGAATTTTTTTTATGCTTAACTTTACAGAAATCATGCAAGGTTTTCAATATTAAACTTCCAACCCCTCTCTTTTTTAATGCACATATTGAGAGATTCTATAATAAAACGGAAGTTGAATAAATTGCATTCTCTGTATCTTCTTAAATAATAAAAGCCAATGCCTGTGTGGCTGTATGTCTGTCTGTCTGTCTTATACACTATAGGTTCAGTGACCGCGCGTCGCAGAGCTACGAAATTTGGCAGTCGGAGACCCGGGGGGGGGGAGATGATGCGTGGAAATCGATTTTTTAAATTTGAATATTTTTTTTTAATGTTTTATGCGATTTCAACCGTTTTTTCCCTTTTTTCTCCACCATCCAGACGTCGTAGAAAAAAACAAATCACACGACTGAAAAGAGCAGACAATTGCGAGTATAAATATATCAATTTCAAATCTCTCTCTCTCTCTCATTCTAATATTTTTAAAGATTTTAAAACAAAAGTCGCTTTCGGCTCAAAAAAACGAACTTTCGTTTTTAAATCCTTGCGTCGGGAAAAGTACCGAGAATTTCGACTAATAATTTACATTTTTAGAAAGCTCAAACATCAGGCATTCTTACAAGCCCAATCTGATCAAGAAATAATAAAAAGTAGCTGCAGGATCCGTATTTTAAGAATTTCTGAATTTCAATATCTCGCAAAACCGCTCTCCGACAGAAAATGAAGTTTTTCTCCCACATTGCGAGCGCAGACCGCACGGGAGGTGGAGGGGACGTCATCGCGTTTCCATGGAGAAAAAATGAATAAAAAGAAAGTTATGGAGATTGTGGATCGGGTTAGAAAATTACGTTATATTTGATGGAATTAAGAGCTTATGTGGAATTGAGCTATTATGGAATTGAAAGTTATGGAGATTGTGCATCGGGTTAGACGTTATATTTTAAATGATGGAATTAAGAGCTTAGCATATGGTCATTATAAAATTTAAATGATTGAATTATGGTTGATTGAATTGCGGTGATATACTATATACATCGGGTGGTGGTAACAGTATGCAGATTGAAATTATTATATTTATATGAAATTATTATATTTATTAGAAAATTACGTTAAATTTTAAATGATGGAATTAAGAGTTTAGCATATGGCCATTATAAAATTTAAATGATTGAATTATGGGTTTAACGTCTTTGTTAACTAAAACAATCTTTGTTAACTCCACGGGGTTATTATAGTTCTCCAACATTAGAATAAATTCACTTTACAAATCAATTTTCAAGAACCCCCACTAGAACATTATTTTTCATCATAAAATTTCATTATTAGTTTTAACGTCATTAAACTAAACCAAACTTTGCTAACTCGACGGGGTTGAGGGCACGGTAGCCCAGTGGTTAGCCAGCGGGAATTCCACTTGGTAGGCCAGGGTTCGATTCCCGCCACTGCCAAAACTGTCGCCGTGTCCACGCGGAGTACGATCACGTTAAACATGTGGTTCCGTAAGTCCTTACGAGTGGTTGGTGGTAGGGGAAGGAGAGTACGGTCCCTGTGGATGCCTCCCCCACTGGGTTCCGGTCTAAATGGAGTTCGGTCACTTCCTTGCCGTCCAAAAAATTACCTTACACCTTTCTGGTAGGTTGGATGGTCTGGGTCTCAACAACAACTCCACGGGGTTATGGCGCCAGCGAGGTTGCCACGGTCAGAATTTTCAAGGGTAGCGAAAAGGCTGGTCGCCGAAGGCGGCTTGTTCAATATAAAAAACAAAATAACGAGATTTACGAATACCAAAATCCTACCAGCAATGCGCTTTAATTTGAATATATTTCTTTCTGTGAAGATTTCAATTGTTTTTCTATATAAAAATAATTTTATAAAAACAGAATTAGAAACAAAATATATTACAGCAAGCATCAAGAAGTATTACAGCCATTAATAGTCTTCTGTGACAAATCCTCGGAAAAAGCTTTTAAAGGAATATATCTTAGATGGCTTCAGTAGAATTCTTCAAGTAGGGAAGTGCTATCAATACATTGTAATAAAAGGAAGTATGGTACCCCCCCCCCCCTCGTCCACCTCTGTATATATGCGGTGTGCAATTCTACCCCAGCCAGGTCATGTTAATTAGGCATCTGTAAAGAACATTGCTTCCTGAACCGGGAATCGAACCCAGGGTTTCCAAACTGACCAGCCAACGCTCTACCGTTCAGCTAATAGGACAAAATTGCAAGATCTTTTCATCTTAGTGGACTCTGTATTTTCCAACCTCTAATGTCAGATTGCCGGGCAACTGACAATCTGACCTCCTGCTATTTTTTATCTCAGGTTAGCCTCCTTCTACTACTATTTTTACCCAGGTTAGTATTCTACGTTGTGGTTATCCTCTCAATTTGAAATAAGACTTCCATCTTCCAGAATCCACTGCATCCGTACTAGTCGTGCTAGGGTCACTTTCAGACCTCTGACATCTTTGGAACTAACCTACAGGGTTGATTTATTCGGGTGTCATTGTAAAGAACCTTGCTGCCCCAACCGAGAATCGAACCTAAAATATCCGAACAGGCCAGCCGATGCTTTACCGTTGATCTACGAATTGACGAAATTGCAAACACTTATCGTAAAAGTAGACTCTGCACATAATTACTGCAATTGGCCTGATAGGACCGAAAACACATGAATTGATAGCCTGAGCTATCAGGCCTATGCATCTTGGTATATACATCCCAAAGATTTGGAAATGCAAATTAATAATAAATAAATCTGATGTTTTTGTCCGACACATGACGTTTCCTACAAATTACCACATTTTGATATTACAGAGAAACGATAACACAAATTAATGCTCAGAATGTAAAACACACTTTGTGCAAGGGATAAGTAAAACTTGGCAACGTACATAAGCACAATTAAGACAATGATGCAGTATATAGCTATTTCGAGGATGCGGTGGATCCCCTTTGCAAGTTCACGAGATCCAACAAAGCCGAAGTAAAAATGAGGAATAGGTCAAAACTCATCGGCCCAATCCTCTTTTGGACTTCGGGTTTGTAAAAAGTATTTATGAAAGTACTTACTTATTTTTGATTTAAAAAAATAGCGAAATACTATACGACTACAGAGCAACAAATTTGCTTTTTAATCCGGTGTATGGACGAAACTTTATTGAGAATTATTTCATATGCCACGCACCACAAGTGAACATTACTATTGATGGGCAGTTGCTCCCTTCGAAACACTGTATTGATTTGCGAAATACCACGCCAAGAAAGACAGGCATGTCTGGTATAACATTTTTGATTCCATTGCTGTTAATTCCAAATATCTTCTAAATAATGTTTCCTGAATTGGACAAAGATGAAACACGATCAATTGAAAATATTGTCGGTGAAGCCGCCGTAATACGTGTTATGTAACCGTATGACATGTTGTTGTTATTTACGAATGCCGATCGATTGGCCGCTAGACCATTACAGAGCGAGCTCTCCAGTATTTATCAATAATTGAATTGTTGTTGTTGTTGTTACTTACTCCCCCTTGGTGAAGGAGCGCCTATGCACCACGTCCACTAGACCCCTGGTCCCATGGCGAAGGGGAGAAATTTGCAACTTCACTTTTTATTGAAGCTCCTCAAGATCGGAAGTCTGACTTTGCCTCGACAACACAACATCCATGCCCGCTGGCGGGATTCGAACCCACAATCCGGCAATCCAGCGATCAGACGTAAACGATGATTGAATTAAAAGTCACTAGGGCAGAGCAGTCATCCAAATGTTTTCTAGACATAGGTTGTCCTAGGTCACATAAAATGCAATCCGGGAAAACAGCAATTCGATGGAGATGAGCCATGAGACAGTCACGTTGACATCACTGGAAGAAATCTTACGACGGATAATTTTTTACAACTGTAACATTTGAAACAGAATTGAAAAATAAAGGGACATATTTTGCGAGAACTATAAATTGTTAGAAAAGAGAGACTCCTTCATTTCTGAAAAAATGCAGAAGGATCACTATTCAGCAATTAAGGTAAAAGCTGGCGATATTTCTCTGCTATCATATCAGGCAAATAAAAGGGGTAAATAAAAATGTGTACCTATTTTCGGGTAAATAAAAATATGTACCCTGTGAGGATTCTATTATATATTATCCTTTTATTCTAATTCTATTTTTTCCTGATTTTAATTTATGTCATAAACTTCTCAACTGTCATTCCGATCATGATTGATCAGATCTATAAAATGGCAGATTTTAGAATTACGAAACTGCCATTCTGTCGAATTCACTCGTGTGTGTGTGTGTCTGTGATTGTCCGTAGAAGGAAAAATTGTGAATATAGCATAGATATTTTAAGTGAGCATTTCGTATATTGGTCTTATTCTTTTCATGTGAGATTCAGTTTAGTTATGAGTGAGGTTCGAATTGCATTGTAGATTGAAATGTCTCGGGTAGAATTTGTACTGCTAGCAATGTAAATCAATTGTATATAGAATTGTATTTATAATATGTGTTTTGAGTTCCCTGCAACGTTAGCTGTAAATAAAGTTTATTACTTTCCTTATATGCATAATGTATAAGGAAAGTATTGTGACGGGGTCGAAAATTCGAATTCGAGTTTTCGACGGGGTAGGACGTTTCAAGCATCCCTGATCATGAAACAAACAATTCTGAAGTGATGTCTGTGTGTGTGTGTGTGTGTGTGTGTGTGTGTGAAAGTATGTGTGTGTGTGTGTGTCAGTGAGTCTGTGGAGACGATAACTAACGAAAGAATGGACCGATTCGAACGAAATTTAATGCAAAATTGACAATCCGTAAACACTGAAAGTCTATTTTTATACGCAATCGAACGTTCAGAATCTTCTTAAATTTTCGTGCGAAATTTTGACGAAATCGTCAAAAATTCAAAACCGCTAATAAAGTTGCGCAAGTGGACATTTCCTATGTAATTTTTCATTAGAAAACGATTGACATAAATTTTAGAACACTAACGTGGATCGTTCTCGATATATTGCACATTTTTCAAAATAATTATCAAAAAGTCATATAAAATAAAAAAAATATTTCCTATTGAAAAACATGTTCACTTTTCATATTTTCATGCGATAAATTTAGTGACATTCTCGTGGATCTGGCTCGTTCCAATCCTGTAAAAATATACTTTGAGTAATACTTTTGTATTTGAACGACAATAGTCATTTATCTGCTGTAAGAATAACTTATTTCTTCGTCCATAACGCTTGGCGAGATTTTGCCGACGAATTTGGCGGAATGTCGCCAAAACTTGGCGACTTTTTAAAATGTTGCTGAATTAACGAAAAACTCGCCAAATGGGTAAAAATGACGCTAAATCAATGACGACTCATTGATGATGACGATATTAGATAATGACGACTCATTGACGAAAATTCAATATCTTGGAAAGAATATAAATAACTAGTATAAAAATTATCTATTTTTTAAAGTAGTAAATTCATTGCATTATATAAGGAAATTCATGTGCTGCCCACATCAGATTTTTTGTTAAATGTCGTGAATTTGTCGTCGAACTCTAGTCATTTGGCCATTTGAAAATTTATATTAGATTGAAGTTAATTTATGAGTCAACACAAAAGTCATGATCTTGAGTTGAAGTCGAATAGTACTTTATAATCCTATTTCCGGCAATTGAAGTATTCCAAGATGCTGAAAAGATTCTAGATGTAGAGATTTTTTATAATTCCACAACATTAGAGTAGACGTTACTGGGGCAAACGGCATGAGCATTTTTGTAAAATCTTCGTATCCCCTTCGGTCTGGTGCTAGTATTCTTTAGCATTCTTGGACGGAATATAAAGATTTAAAAGTGCATATATTAAAGTTTAAATCATTTATATTTTGAGTAAAAAACACATTTAAAGATACCAGCCAAAATAACCGCTCTTGTTATTTCTAGGTATAGCGAAATCGCATTAATCTAGGGTTAAAAACTTTCAATATCTCGAATATGGAATAGAATTTTGCTTTGTAAATGATTGTAATTTATAAATGGTGCCAATGATCGATTATTTGCTTCCAAATAAAAAAATGAGTACAAAATGGTTAATTCTACAAAATAACCTTGACAGAAATATTTTAATACATAACAAACATTGAAGACGTGTCCGAATGAGAGAAATACTAATAAAAATACTCCTAAATAAAAATTTATTTGCACCAAACTGAACGTAAAAATTACTTAACTTTAGCCTTTGCTCTTTCCTGCGTATAGCATTTTCAAAAGACACTAAAGCTCCCAACTTAAACGGTTTTCAGAGCCAACTAAAAGGCTAAAATTCTATCATGGACCTAGGACGGGCTGGTTTGATAAGGTTTATATACTACAGAATTAAAATGGCCGCAAAAAAATCACGACATGCCAATTTTCTGTCGTCACGATTAGGGGAATATGATTGGTTAAGACCTAAAAATTTTGAAACTCGACAAATAGGCATAAATAATGTATACTGCGTTTGAAGTTAAATTAAAGAATGTAATAAATAAATATACTGAGTGACATATACATATCGTGCGATATTTTTTAATAATTTAAAATTTATATAATTAAAATATTTTACTAATAAAAGTTCTTATGATAGATATTACAAAACATTTTGGGTGATAAAACGGTATGGAAGTAAATTTCATTTTAATTAAGATTTTGTAAAAAATTAAATCAAAGCATTATTAGAAGAAATATAAATTTTTATTTTTGCGTAAATTTTCATTACGTTCCAATATATATATATATATATATAAGAAAATCAAAAATGATCGAGAGGTGATATAAGTGCCAACAGGGAAATAACAAATGGCCAAGGGGGATTGTGACCCCTTGTTCCCGCTTATAGCCAGCTATTACTCCTGAGGAAACACTCACGGAACCGTTACGTGCCTGTGGCCATATTTCCTTGGAACGTCAAAGCAAAAGACGTATGCCAGAAGTGAATGCATGGACTGAGTGGATAAAAATATTTTGGATTGAGACAGGTTGAAATAAGAAGTTAACCCGAATGACAGATCATTCATCAATTCAAATTTAAAGTGCCGAGCCATTCGATGCGTTGCCATTATATTATATAAAATAGGTGTTGCCAATATCACTATCAAATGCATTAATTTCCTTGCAGTGCAAAGCATTATAGTGGTGTTTGAGGTATCCCATTGGATAGTGCTGTTTCAACGCTTCCTTTATGAATCTTTTATCACTTTTGATACGATCATCCTTATAAGAATGCAATCTTGAGTTTCGTAGAAAATGGTTTCTAACGATATTGCGGAAAATATTGGCGCTCAAGTTCGATTTCCAATCGATGATGTAATTAATGTTTATATCAAAATAATTTCTTTTATCATATAGCTTTGTATATATCTTTTCACTGAAAATGAAAATATATCACAAAACGTTCTTGTACTTCCCTGATAGAAGTGGGTATGATTGAAATCCGTTGATTATTGAGTTTGCTATGATATTGGTTGACAAAACAGTTTAGGATATTGTATTTCCATTCTTCAAAGGCTTTGATGTGTAATCCATATTTAATAGCTAATTTGTATGTGAAAGAATCCAAATATATATTAAAATCTTCTTTCACGAGGTCAAATTCCTGTCTGCGGAATTTTGTACCTTTTTCAAAAAGTTTTCTTAAAGGCAAGTCATCAATCACTTCAAGATTACCTGTAATTATATGATTATGGTGTTTGTCTCGTAAATTACTCAGATGGCATTTACATACTTTACTATTCATCATAGATATATTTTTACTTAATTGGTTGTAATTGTATAACATGGGTCGTACATAACGGTATGTAAGCTTAACTTTGATGTTAGCTATAGGAATCATCTCATTCAGTTGATTGAACAATAGTTTGAAAGGTATTCTGTCAAATGTCTTATTTTTAAAGGTTGTAACGAAGTATTCATTATGGATTTCTTTATTGGGCTGACGCTTCAAAAGGACATTAGATTTCACCCTCAATGTACAAACCTTTACCATATAATTTAGCTGTGATGACAAATAAGACCAAAGCTCTATATAAAAGAATCGGCATCAATTTAAAAACTGTGTCCTTTCCTTATTTAGTACTCATTCCAAAACTGCATAAAACACCCGTAAAGTTTCGTACGGTAACTGTAGGATGTAATACATATATTACATTGGCTAACAAAAAACTTATGAATATACTTAAACCTGCATATAAAGCTTTATTAGTACAAAATCCAATAATCATAAAAAACAGCTCTGAAGTCATTAAACGATTGAAATATTGCAATAAAGATATACAGTTCACCAGCTATGACTTCCGGGACCTTTTCAACAACATTGATCTTAAAAAATTACATGCAATACTTTTACTGGTGCATACAGAATACAATCTTAAAAACGTAATCACTTTGCGAAGGTATATGGATTTAATTCAGCTCGTACTGTTTGAGAACATATTAAATAGCGGAGGAGTATTTTATCAACAAATTAAGGGTATTCCTATGGGCGGGGGCTGTTCATCAGTCCTGGCTGACATATATTTAACATATTTTGAAAGGAATAATCATGTATTATATGAGATGCCATATTACAGATATGTGGACGATGTGATTTTAGGTCATTACTCAAATACTCCTGAATTTGAATTTGACTTTTATCCTCCGGAGTTGGATCTTATTAAGAACCCTAATAGTGTCAAAAACGAAGTAAATTTCCTTGACATAACCATAAGATACAAGCATAAAAATGGAATTCATACAGTTATGTACAATAAACGTAATAATTATGATATGAAGATTAACCAAATAATTGGATGGAAGTCGAATTTAACTAGGAATATTTTCCGTAACATCATAACAGGACATCTGAGAAGAAATCGTAATAATAATACTTTCAAAAAGGATTGTCTCACTTGTAACAAACTCATTTTACAAGAAGCACTTAAAAATCATTACCCACGGAATTTCCTTAAAGATATTTACAATTCTTTCTTTAAAGAAGAGGAATATTCATTCAGGAATGACTTGAGAATATGACATCATATTTGAATTATCGAGGTACGCATGCGTATGGGTACATACTTCATGTGGCGAAACGGGCGTTGCGTTTTACTCTCTGGCTGAAATACTGCATATCGTTGATGGACTGATCGTCAAGAAAGCACCCGGCCTTGATAAAATAAGTAATCGCATCATCAAGAATCTTCCAGACCTGTATTTATGTTGGATTACCATGCTGCTGAACCATATGTTGGAACTTCGTTTCTTCCCCACAAGTTGGAAGACCGCTGTCATCATCCCTATTCCAAAAGCAAACCAAAATCTCTCGCTAGCCGAGAATTTCAGACCAATAAGCCTACTTTCTAGCCTCTCGAAAATCTATGAATTGGTGTTGCTTAAGCGTTTGGATAGTTTCTGCCGTTCGAAGAATATTTTGATACCTGACCAGCATGGATTCCGAACTGAGCATTCAACGCAATCCCAACTTTTGCGTGTTGTCGAAACTATCCATAAGAACGCTACCAACAGACAGTATACTACCATAGTATTTTTCGACGTGGCTAAGGCCTTTGATAAAACTTATCTGCCTGGGCTTATTTCCAAGCTGGTGCGACTTGGCATTTCGACACAACTTTTGACCATCATCAACTCGTACCTCACTAATCGTTCTTTCTACGTACGAGTTGATAAAACTCTCTCTACAATCAGACCAATCAAGGCCGGAGTTCCTCAGGGAGGAAACCTCAGCCCTCTGCTTTTCAACTTATACGTCAACGATATTCCAAGCACACCTAATGTTAAGCTGGCCATCTTTGCAGATGACACAGCGTTGATTGCGAGCAGCCGTGCACCACAATACTCTATTAACACACTGCAGACATATATTAAGAATAGCCTTGAGCACTGGCTCATGACCTGGAGGATCAAAATTAATGCGACCAAAAGTGCAGTTGTCATTTTTAAGCCTAATCACTACCGAGGAGCCAACAGAAATTTCATACTGAATATCTTCAACGAACCCATCCCATTCTTTCATTCTGCAAAGTACCTGGGCGTCACATTGGACGCCCACTTAACCTACAAAGAACATATCTCAAAAAAGATCGAATCGACTACCAAAACTTATAGAGCTCTCCTGCCCCTCCTCGGTAGGAATTCACATCTCTCTCTTGAAAACAAGTTAATTGTTTACAAACAAATCATTGTACCGAGCCTTTTGTATGCCTGTCCAGTATGGGGGTCGGCAGCAAAAGGCCACATAGAGAAACTGCAAGTGTTCCAAAACAAAATCTTGCGATGCATTGTCAATGCTCCTAGATATGTCCAGAACGAAGTGATACACCATGACCTTAAAATCTCTGGCATTTCAGAGTATATTGGGCTTTCCACTCAAAATTTCTACAAGAAAAACTCCAGTAGACTCTGTATGAGTGACGTTGATCAGGTCTATGACCCGATCGCGCCTTCCTATCTCAGGAAGCGCAGGCCTCGGCACCTTCTGTTTGGCTCTAACGAGACCAAATGGAAAAAGTGTCGTTACCTAGTCCCTCAAACGGGTGTTTCCTAGTTTTTCAAATTCTCTCGCGGATCGAAGATAGATGGCGCCACTCCGATTCAAGGACTTAGCGTTTTTTCGACTCTTCCTTCACGGCCTAGTCACGGGCCAATAGTACAGCTTGCTTTTGCCACCGCGCCGCATGTTAACGGCATCTTGTCCACGTTCTATAATATATTGATTTAATGTATTGATTTAATACTTCAAAGTATTTCTTAAAATTGTATATCAGTTAAATTGACTTAGAAACTGTATTTATAGCACATTAAAATGTGCCAGTGCCTGCATACCAACAAGCAGACCTTAGTGTGTCCCTGAAAAGGGCCTTTTTCTTTTCACAACGAGCAAGGAAATCTTTATACTGTAAATTGTAAAATAGTAAAAGTAATTATATATTTATTTAATTATTCATCCATCATATATTTATTTACTTAGAGAAAGTCTATTCTACTTTAAATGTGTAAATTGCAACTGCAATATCTTCTTAACTTAACCTAAAATTAAACTTAACTCTTAAACTCTGCCAACCTTATTGATTGGCTCCAGCCCTGCCCCGCCCCTTTCCTTTCCAGTACCTACTTGCGGTTCAGCCTCCCAAGACAAGGACTTCCATCGTCCTCCAGCAACCAGCCAACCACAGCACAGCACCCTCTTCACCGAGACGAGTGCCAACGACGATCGCAATTGCTATAAAAACTTTACAAAATGGACATTGCTATATTTTCGATGTGGGGTTACGCGTCTGAGACGCAGGTACCTCGTAAGATAAACGTCTTGGCTTGGTAGTATCGTTGGCAGTAAGTTTCCGTCGTTCCATTTCTGTCTACATTCTGAAGCCTCCATTTCTGCATTCTGGAGCTTTCATTTTTGCACATGCTACGGGGATCTGTCATTGAATTGCATTAGTATCCGTGGGCGTTGTCTAGACGTAAAAGTACTTAAAACGGGAATGAGAGGTCGCTATCCCTCTCAGCCATTTTTATGCAATTCATATGGTTTTTCCCCCCTTCCTTTTTTCAAATCGTTTATATTAGTTATATATATATATATATATATATATAATATAAATATATATATATATATATATATATATATATGTATATATAATATAAATATATATATATATATATATATATATAATATAAATATATATATATATATATATAATATAAATATATATATATATATATATAAATATATATATATATAATATAAATATATATATATATATATAAATATATATATATATATATATATATATATATATATATATATAATATAAATACATATATATATATATATATATAATATAAATACATATATATATATATATATTAATATTATATACATATATATATATATGTATATATATATATATATATATATATATATGTACCGCGTGGTCAGAATTAAAACACCCCAACTCTGAGCCCTCTATACATCGAACTACTCAGTGTAAAGGCTCCAAAATTGTTGAACCTACTATTCAAGACATGGGGAAAAGGATTACGCGAAAAAAAAATTAGTTCCAGAAACACCGATAGGTGGCGCTGTACAACAGAAAATATGCTGAAAAAACACAAAATAATCACAAAAAAACAAACACATGCGATATGGAATTTTTCCTTTTTAATTTCTTTTGCTGATATGAAAAAAAGAAGATAAATAAGTGATGAAACTTAAACTGTCATTGTAACTGCAATTTCGCACTGTAAGCACAAAAATTTGCATAAACCCTTGGTTTGCAGCTACTATGTTCTGGGCATAAAAAGGGATAAAACTGGGAAATTTTCATTCTTATCAGCGATGGCTGTCACACTGCCAGAACGCGCTTTGCTTGTGAAGCTGTTTTATGAAAACAAAGGACATGCTGCAGCTGCACTTCGAGAGTTACGTCGACTTAAAAATTTGCGCAAAGCACCATTACTTCCACAAGCTCTCAGGAGAATGATCGCTCGATTCGAGAAAACTGGACACCTTGGAGTTCAGGCAAGTCGAGGAACTCAAATCGACTCGTTCAGATGTCGTTGACGATGTTGCCACCGGTATTGTTGAACAATCAGTGGATAACGTTATAGGCTGTAATAGTGCACGTGAAGTGTCACGATACTTGGGTGTTCCCTACAGCATAGTGCGGAACGTACTGAGAAACATGGTGCATTTTTTCCCGTACAAAATTAGTCACAATCACCACTTGCTGACCATCGACAGGGAGAAGCGACTGTCCTTTGTAGTGACATTTCTGGCTAGAGTTGAAGTGGATGCATCGTGGTCATGGCAAATTCTATGGAGCGATGATGTGCATTTCCATCTAAGTGGAACTGTCAATACCCATAACTGTCGCATTTGGGACACGGAAAACCCTCTTACCTTCCAAGAGATTCCACTTCACTTACCGAAAGTTACAGTCTGGTGTGGATTCACAGCCACATTCATTCTTGGACCTTTATTTTTCGAAGAGGCTACTCCCAATGGCCCTGTTACATGCACCGTGACGGCCAGGAGGTACATAAACATGCTCGAAAATTTTGCTGTACCCCAACTGCAACAGCACCAATGTCTTGATTCAATTACCTTTATGCAAGATGGAGCGCCTCCACACATTGGAATTTGTGTACTGCAGTTTCTTCGGCAACATTTTACTAATAGTAGAGTAATTAGTCGTGCATTTCCGACAACTTGGCCATCTCGTTATCCAGATCTTAATCCCTGTAATTTTTCGCTCTGGGGATACTTAAAAAGTCTTGTTTATCGAGGACGTCTGGTAACCTTGGCAGATTTGAAAGACATTATCACTCTGCATGTGAGAAGCATCTCAATCGAGCAATTACGATCCGCAGTTGAACAAGTTGTCCACAGACTGCAGATTTTACATCTTGAAGGAGGGAACCATATTGAGCAGCACTCCCTGCATCGATAAGGTCCTTGTGATATGAATGTTTGGTACGTTCGAATAAAATGTGTTACAAATGTGTATTTTGTGTCTTTTCAGCATATTTTCTGTTGTACAGCGCCACTTATCGGTGTTTCTGGAACTATTTTATTTTCACGTAATCCCTTTCCCCATGTCTTGAATAGTAGGTTCAACAATATAGGAGCCTTTACACTGAGTAGTTCTTATATATATATAAGACAGTTTATTAAAACCTCATATTTTTTAATTTACTTTATTCCCATGTTCTTTGTGTTATGGTTTTTATCTAATACTCAGGTGTTTCAGATTAAAAACTACGCATCAAAGGATTGCATCGTTAAGGGTAACATTAAACATGTTTACGAATATAACTTAAGCTTAATGTAATAGCATTTTTCTGTTGATTAAGAAATTTCAGAGGGTTTAAAAAGTGATATTAATGTTATATTAGACTCATAATATGTTGTTAAATTATTCACAAACTGAAATTATCTAGTTTTAAATCAATGGTTTACATTAAAATACTTTTTGAAAAAAAATTGTTATTACATTCCCTATATATAGAATGTATAGGGAAAAATATTATAAGGGGGTCGAAAATTCAAACATGAGTTTTCGATGAAAGAGCACGTTTCAAGCATTCCTGAACTCGAATCAAGCATTTTTGAGGGTATGTCTGTGTGCATGTGTACATATATGTATGGGAGTGTTTGTGAGAGAGAGAGAAACTCTGTGAATGACATATTTCACGAACTAATGGGGAGTTTTGAACGTAATTTTACACAAATATTGCAGTCAATGTATACTAGAATCCTATTTAATTTAAGCGCAATTGAATGTTCGAAGACACCCCCCCCAAAATTTTCGAATTCAATTTTGAGAAAATAACTAAAAATTTTATTAGAAAACGAATGACACGAAACGTACATGAACTATCCTCGCGATATTTCATATTTTTCAAATAAATTTATTGAAAAAAATCATAAAAAATAAATAATGTATAAGAAAAATATAAAAAAATAAATTAATAAGAAATGTATTAGTGAATATAATTCACAATAACTATTGTGAATTATATTCACTTTTATATGCAATATTAATTGATACACTTGTTAACATCATTGTAATGGATCTAGTTCGCTCCATTCCCGAGAAAATATTCTTTCGGTAATAATTTACTTTGTTGCCTATCAATTTACCAATAGGCATTTATATATAAGAAAATATTTTCTCTACATTTGTCTGTAATGCCTGACGGTAAATTTGGCGAACTTGACGACTAACTAAACGAAAAATCGACAACTCGGCAATATTTTGCCACAGTTGAGGAAAATATCATTCAAATTGATGTTAAATGACGCCAAATGAACAAAAATTACGCCAAATTGATGAAGAAATTATTAAAGCACTTTGTATATGGACCATACTGCTTATTGCGGATGCTATCAATATCAGTATTTAGAGTTGCGGGAAATATAAGTTAATCTCGTACTTCGAAATCGTTTTACATATTGTCACACGCAAAAGTGCCAAATTTAAAATTCAACGTTTAAAACATTGTGCTAAAAATGTTATACATCCTTTTTCTACGGTGAAAAGAGTAAATTAATCGCATTATACGGAGTAGTCATGTGAAGCCCACATCAGACTTTTCTTACTAATAATGATTCATGATTTAACAAATTTTCATAGCATATATAACTTTAATAACTAAAAGAATGGAAAACATATGATGTACACTCATCGAGTAAAACATAATACATTATAAACTGAATTTAACGTTTTTACTGACGTACAAGAAAACGCAAAATCGAAATAGAAATAGAAGAATAAAAAAGGACGTAAAACAAAATATTACAGGACGTAAAACAAAACGAACACGGTGTAACAAAAAAGTTAAAGTGCCTATAACAAATTATATAAAAATAAGCGATAAAAAATCGACATGTACAAACATATGTATAAACATTATATCGTATTATACTCTCAATTCGAGACCTCTAGAAATGTGTCTGTGTATCTGTCTGAGCAGATTTTATATCCACTCTAACTAAAAAAATAATGGATCGAATTTCATAAAATTTGGTAGTTAAGTCACTTGTGGGCGAATCTTGTGCTGATTAGTTTTGGGCACAATTCGGGATAAAAGAACCCGCTTCTCATTGCGAAATGGCTCGCAAAAGCTTGTATCTACTCTAGCTGAAAAACTAATGGACCAAATTTCACAAATTCGGTAGACAAGTTACTTGTGAGCCACCCTGGTGCAAAATAGATTTTGGTATGATTCGGAAAAAAATAACCTGCCTTTTTTGCAAAATGTCCCTCAAAAAACGAAGAAATCTAAAATAGAAAACTACGTATGCTCAAATATATCCAGTAAATGCTTCTTTAATACGTAATTTTTAACGAAAAAAAAATAAGATCAACCCCATTATACTAGGGCTAGCCGTTCTCGAGATATTTTGGTTTTTTCGCATTTTCTCTACGCCACCTTTGAAAATAAGTCCAGTTATCAAATGAGAACGAAAATTGAATTAAAAGTGAATTAAATTTCATTAAAATAAAGAGAGCGTGAATATAAGTCTGCAGGGTAAGTCGTGCTACCCACACATCAGATTTTTTATTTTAATTTCAATATGAACATCTTAAATTGCTAAACCGCTTTGCAAATGCGATTCTTATAATTCGTGACCCAGGGAAATGTTTTTAGTAATTGTGATCCAATGAATGCTGCAGCGAAAAAAGGCACAATAGATTCTTCAATTTCTGGTTTCTGTCCTTCAATGAAGAATCCAATTAAAAATTGTTTGTACCTCTCATGTAATTATATCTCTATGGCGATTAGCATAATCTTCAAAACCAATTTTTAGTCCATTGTAAACAATCATTGATCAGTAAATAGAAGAATACGAGGGATGGATGAAAATCGGTTCAATCCACCTGTATTTGTAAAACTTTCGCAATACATACTCGAAATGCTAAAAAAATCTTATTTGGCACCTCAAAGAAAAATATAATAACATTCTATGCGGTAAAATGTATAATTATTTTCTGACATGGGAAAGAAAAGCATTAATGGTATAAGAGCGGTCTCTTTAATGTGAGTGAGAGACCAGATTTGAAAAAGGAGAGAGTTTTATGTGTGTATTTACGATGTCTGTAATGTTTAACAATAGCATCAGACTTAAGGAAGCCAGTTTTTTGTACCCTGGTCCGAAAAGTCAAAGTAAGCAATAAACCTTGGAGGTCAAGATGAAGCCACGAGAGTAGTTAAAGATGTTAACCAATGTTCTAGATGTCTGGTCGCATTTCCCTATGGTCGGCCAATTGTAGCGTAAGGAGCGTTACAGACAGCAGGCGAAAGAGACTGCAACCAAAAAGGTTCTAAAGAATATGCAGAACTTCTGCACGGCAACAGAAGCAATTCCTACGAGATTTCATGATGACTTCGACGTAAGAACAGATGCAATGCAGACGCAGAACAGACGATAACTTTTACGACAGAAATCACGACGACTGGTACATAAGAACAGAGGCAATGAAGAACGACGTCGTCCTGATATACAGTTGTTCCATAAGTGTTCGAGATTAACACTTAGACGGCAGTACGATATGATCGACGAGTACGAGTGGGAGTACCATACCGCGAGTTGGTTCCAGTGCAAAATGGTCGACATTAATACGAGCTGGTGACACAGTCCAAAGACAGACGTGAAGGTATGTGTTCCTATCAATAATTGTTGAAGATCAATGCATTTTAGGTATTTTTAATTAACTGGTCTCACATTTGCCTTCCGCAATTATTGCCGCCGCAATTAATATTAATAATTGTTGTAATTAATTTAATAAGTAATCAACTTTGCTAATAAATGATTTTATTTTAAAGTTAAAATGGTGCAGTTAATTGTAATATTATGTTAATAAATATTCTATTCCAGGACTCACACTAAATATTAATAAGGTGGGTTAACGCGGTATTTCATGTTACAACGCAGTGTAATTAATTAAATTCAATGAACTTCAACTTAACTTGTTTACGGCACCACAATAATGTTGTGCCTTCAGAAAGGGAAACAGTGAAAAAGTTATAATCTTGACAAAATGGGAATTATGATTAATCCTTCGTGATGACACGGTCCAGAGGATCGATTTGATAGGGGTTTCCAAACCGCACGTATTATTACAGTTAAAAATAATTTGTTAATGTTGAAGTGGAAATATTCAAGCGTACACAATTTGCGGAAAGATTTTAAATTGTGTTGTGCGCACAGGATCCAGTGCCATGCAAGTAAATTTAGTGCCGCCGTTGGAGTGAGATGACAGTCGCAGTTAACAAATTCGGTCCTTCCTGAGAGCCCGAGAACAAAATGCGCGCTTTCTTAATTCCCATCTCGTCATATGCTCTGAGAAAGGTAAAAATCATTAGGTCAGTTATGCCCCGAGATAAAAACCCCCCGATATAGGAGATTAATCGAAACTGAGGAAAAATAACATACAAAGCGAGAAAATTTGAAATGCTGGAGATGTTAAACCGTGGTTTAATTTACTTTAAAAGTGGAGAAATGATCTGGGAATAATACAAGTACATTCGAAAATTAAAAATATTTTTAATTATTTACAAAAATCTTCAAAGACTATCGTAAAACGCCATCAAAACATTCATTCAGTACTGTTAAATATAGGCTAAATTTTGGCCTAGAATTCGTCCTGTTTTTTAAATGACAGCTAAATATCTGGAGATGTGCACAAATCATTTAAAAATTGACATGAAGTGGGTAAAATTTTGAGTTTTTCTAAATTCGGGAATTTTAAAAGAAGCGATTTAGATTTTTTTTCATTATAATTTTATTTTCATTATTTTAAGTGTTCCGTAAAAAATATATTGCATCGGATTTCAGTTACCATACTTCCGATGATTGCCATTCCATGTTTTATCCTGAGATTGTTACCATCTCTTTGAATCTGGGAGGTGACATTGGTCTTTTCATACCCCCCCTAACAATAAGAATTCAATATTAGTCCGCCCTAATATGTGTCCCTATAATCTAAGCTACCCCTTCCCTCTAAACTGCGTTTTCATCTGTCTCAAACCTATTGGACAATTTTACTGACATAGTTCGATTTTCCTCTTCTTTTTAACTGACACTGATCGCGATTACATGGGGCGTATTACACCCACGCAGTTGACATGGTATAGCAACGTATGCCCTGATAGCTGGATGCAGGAGTCTAAACTTAAAACATTTTATAAGGTTTTAAACGTTAATTAAAGCTTTATAAACGTTAAAACGCTTTATTATGTTTTAAAGTTTAATTGCTAAAGAAGAGATTACAAGCACACTCAGCGAGTGTCGTCCGAAGGAGGTTGATCCTTCATAAATAAACGAGAGTGCTGAAACATAATATTTACTCTACATCTTTTGCAAACCGTATATATGTACCTTTAATTTTCTAACATATGGTATTGAAATGAAATTTAAAGTTTCTTTTCCAAGCAAATCTTTGTCTCAACTTTCTTAGCAAATATGACTTATTTTCTGAAACGAGCTTATAGCAGTGAATAAAAATTGTCTGCTTGATTTTCCAACTATAAATAGAATCTCTGATTAACTTTGCACAAAAGAAATACCAAAGTAGAGCGAGATGAAGTTATTTCTATTTCCCGTATTTTCTTCTTTGGAATTTAATTTCATTGAAGATGTTTCTAAATCTGAAATTGTTAATTTTACTTCCTTTATTTTCTTTCTTTTGCATATTTCATGTAATTTTTTTAGAATTATGACTTCAATTTTTCCCTGCTTTAACTCCCGGGCATAACCAGGTACATTTTCTAGTCTTACATAATAAAAAATGTTGTGTGCATGACCTGTAGCGGGAAATATAAGCCTTATACGGCCATGAAATGGACATGAAATTGATACTTCAGGACAAGGGAAAGTGTATCTCGGTCATATTTTTTTAACTTGAAAGAGTCGTTTAGTTATTTTATGTTTTCGTCTGATTTTGAGTGATATTCACACAAATAGGTATTTTAGCAAACAAAAATATTATTACAGAGCTTCCATTTCGGCACCATCGCAAGGATTAAAGATCATTCTTTCCAACGATGTCTAAACCGAATCCGTAAAATAATTTCTTCATGTTTATTTTTTAATACATCAAAATTTGCGTTTTTTAAGTTATTTGATACTTATTTCGCCACATCCAAAAAAGTAAAATTAACATAAATCGATAGTTTGGTAAAAGTTGTGTATATCATCGCATTTTAATAATTTTAACACATGATTTATACAAACACTCAAAAACAATAGACGCATTTCCGACGGAGGACTGCAAATTATTCCCGCGTCTTCCGCAGCAAAAGTATTTTCTTTTGTATGCTTTTCTCCCAAAAGATTCTACGAAATTCTTTATTATATAAAATGCATTACTAAAATATAATCGGTACATATAGACGATACGCAAATATACAGGGTGGCCATAATTAAAGTAGAGGTGTTTAGAGCCCGATAGGGGGAAAACTATTGGGCCAAACTCAACCGAATTTGCAGTAAATACAGGGTTAGCAAGAAATAAGTTTCCCACTTCATAGGGCTCTAGAATGCGGTCTATTGGTCCAAATGAGATAAAATTTGAAATGCAGATAATTCAAATGATGCGCTTGACATTTATTAAATCAAAAATTTTAGTACAAAAATCCGCCGATGGGTAGCGCTGTAATACACATAATAACACTTAATAGGCTTTATAAATGTTAAATAATATTTAAAAAGTAGCATTAAAACTGCTCAATATGTCCCCCTCCATGTTAAAAAATGTGCTCTAACCGCTGAACCATATTTTCCACAGCTGACCGGAGTGAGTCTGCCTGAATATCAAGAACATGGCGCCGAATTCTGTTCGTCAGATCTAGCACAGATGCTGGCCTTTTAACGGTAGATAATGTCCTTAAGGAAACCCCACAACCAAAAATCGCAAGGGGTGATATCCGGCGAACGAGGAGGCCATGCAGTTGGAAAATGCTGTTCACCCGTTCAGCTGTGAAATGCTATGTTAGCAATTGCTTTACACTGCGCTCAATGTGAGGAGGTGCTCCATCCAGCATGAAAATGATGTCCTGAAGGCATCCACGCTGTTGAAGTTGTGGGATTACAAAATCCCTCAGCATATCACAGTACCGTAGTCCTGTAACGGAACAGGTTTTGATTCCAGTTGCAGTTACCTCTTCTAAACAATACGGTCAATGATAAAGGTAGCCGTAATGATAAAGGTAGATATGATAAAGGTAGCCGTATGATAATGATAAAGGTATCATACGGCTGAAGGTAGCCGTAAAACCACAAACAATGATAAAGGTAGATATGATAAAGGTAGCCGTAAAACCACACCATATTGTCACTTTGTCAGAATGCAAGGCTTGTTCCTGGATAGAGTGAGGGTTTTCCGCTGCCCAAATTCGACAATTGTGCGTGTTAACTTGCCCATTGAGGCAAAAGTGGGCTTCGTCAGTCCACAGGATGTTCCATGGTCAACTGACGTCAACCACCATTCGAGCAAACAACTGAAGTGCAAAAGTTTTACGAACCTCTGAGTCTCCGTCCTGCAATAGGTGTATTGGCTTGATTTTGTAGGGATAAAAATTTAATATCCTCCGTAAAATTTTTCGTACAGTGGAATACGGCATATCCAATACACGGGAAACAACTGGAATACTCCCACTACCATGCGGCAAATGACTGCTGGCTTCAACGACCGCGGTAGCCACATTTTCGACGCTACGGCTTTCGTCCTGTACCTGGAAGAATGCCAAGTTGCCCATTTGTTTTAAATTTCTTTATCATCTTGCGTAGGGCACATGGAGACATTAGGCCACTTCGTACTAGTATCTGCTTCATACGGCAGAATTCTTTTAGTTCTGCTGGTTCTGGATGAACAATTTTACCAGTAGCGCTTTTTTTTTGCAACGTTGGCATGATGTGTTGAGAAGTAACTAATGCGTGTGCAGAATCCGCCTTCTTTTCATCCAAAGAATAATGCTACTAGGCATGCGCTGTAACGCAAATAATGTTTCACATTTTCAATATATACAAATAAATACCATTTGTGTTATAGCGCCATCTATAAGTGAATGTTGATACTAAAATTTTTGATTTAATAAAGGTCAAGCGCATCATTTGAGTTATCTGTATTTCAAATTTTATCTCATTTGGACCAATAGAACGCATTCTAGAGCCCTCTGAAGTGGGCAGCTTATTTCTTGCTAACCCTGTGCTATTTAAACCATGGGGTTTTGATTTTTAAAAGAAAACAAAATATTTCGGATTTTTGCCACCACGGACCAAAGTGGCGCTTTAAGGACCACTTTTGGAGTAAAATAGGTATAGGAAGTACAGAAAGTTGCATGCATTTTTAAAAGGACATCTCATTTACATTCTATACGTATTTAGTACATTTTATATTTACATTTGCATCTTACATCTAACATACGTATGACATTAATTTTTATAGTCGCATCATTTACATGTGCGATTCAATATGTTTTCCTTGCATATGTTCCAAAAAGTGCATTCTCTGAACAGCATTATCTACTGCAGAATTCAATAGATTTCCATTGATTTACTTGACTTACAGTGTTATTCGGTCCTTCAAAGTAGCGAATTATCTACATTCTCTTTATATAGTTTTACATGATCCCACAACTAAAAGTCACGAGGGGTCAGATCAGGCGAAAGGACTAGCAACTTCATACGAAACACTCGGCTAAACTATTCGGTTGTTGGTAAAATGCTATCGTAGGACTTCCTGTACGTGCAATCCAATATGAGGGGGCGCCCCATCCTGCACAAATATCGTAGATTCAAGACAATCCACGCTGTTGAAGTTGCGTAATAACAAAGTTCAGCAGCATTGTTTGATACCTCTTAGCATTGACGGAACTTTCTCTACTTCCTATGCCTATTTTACTCCAAACATGG
Source organism: Amaurobius ferox (assembly GCA_951213105.1). Taxonomy (NCBI): domain Eukaryota; kingdom Metazoa; phylum Arthropoda; class Arachnida; order Araneae; family Amaurobiidae; genus Amaurobius; species Amaurobius ferox. The sequence continues at coordinate 22,147,915 of OX578145.1, read as the reverse complement.
ACTTTACAGAGCCACTTTGGCCCGCGATGGCAAAAATTTGAACTACTTTTTTTTTTTAAATCAAAACCCCATGGTCTAAATAATATTTACTGCAAATTTGGTTGACAATTTTCAAACTATCGAACTCTAAACACCTGTATTTTAATTAGGACCACCCTGTACATATATATATATATATATATATATATATATATATATATATATATATATATATATATATATATATATATATATATATATATATTTAATTTTTCACAATTCCATATTCTTTGAATAATAATGTTATCATCTCTGTGCTTAATAAAATAAAATAAAAAATTGGGATTTGAAATGTCAGATTTCGGTGCAAAATAAAATCCATACAATATATCTTTTCATTTTCAATTTGTTTCAATAATATACTGGTATATTTTAGGTTATTAATGTGCAAAGCATGAAATTTTTTATCAGATAATCTATAAATTCTAAAAAGTTGATTAAGTACAATATTTCTAAACAATTTAATAGAGTTACAGGAATTAAAGGGTAATATTTTATTAATATTAAAATGAAAAGTGTATTTTTTGCTCATGTAACTTATTAACTATCGTATTAGATGGTTCAATAATTAGATTTAAATCCAAGAAATTAACGCTATTACTAATAGAGGCTTAATTAGGAATTAATTCCAAATTATCCTGTTAGAAATCTATATCTATGGCATAGTTGTCAGTAAATAAGAAACAAATCAGATCATCAACATATCTGTAAATATTATAATCAGTTGAAGTAAAAGAATTTCCATAATGATAAAGGTATAAATTAGCTAACATACTGCTACTTCAGCTACCTGAAGAACCCCAGAGACTTGTAAGTACAATTTATTACCTTGAAAAACATAATTATTGAATAGTACAAAGTGGAGAAATTTAGGAACATTTTTAAATTTATTAAGATTAGAATGATTAGTAATAAAAGCATTATAAAGAGCTAAAATTACATTATAAAGATTAGTACTATTAATGACTATTATATATATATATATATATAATTGTGATATATATATATATATATATATGTATGTCATAAAACGAGAATATACAAGTGTACTAAGTGTACCAAAAAGTAACTAGACATAAAAGCGCGATGCAGCTAGTAAATGTCGAGAAATACAGCTAAGCAAAAGCTACGAGACAATTATCAGAAAGTTGAGGAAAAAGGACCAACTGGGAATACATGAAAGACCTAGGAGGATAGTGACCCCTAGTTCCCAGTTAATAGTCGACTTTTACACCAATGGTAACACTCCCGGAGCCATATATTACCTGTTGTCATATTTCAGAACAACGTCAAAACAGAAGACGAACTCACAACAAGAACATGGAACCGATAGAGATATATCCAATAATACGAAATATTCGAAATCGAAAAGATGACCCTTTTGAAAAAACACACCGATTCCTCTTTCGTCACACCTCTTACAACACCGCTCAATAAATGATTCGCATGAAATGAAAATTCAGTTATCTATAACGTTGCCAATTATAACTTGAATCGAAGATGTTGCCAAAATCCCTTTTAAAAGCATTGTCAAATTTATTATACAGAGTATTGTAACAATGACGTAGGAATTCAAGAGGATAGAGCTGTACTATAGCCTCCTTGATAAAAACAGTATCACTTTTGATACGATCCGCAGTATAGGTATGCATACGTGCATTACGTATGAAATGATTCAGTACAATATTACGAAAAATCATGTGACTCAAATTAGATTTCCAATTTATTATATAATGTATATTGATCTTGAATTGGCGTCTTTTATCGTATATCTTCGTATACGTAGTACTTCCATTTGAAAAATGAATACTTATATTCAGATAATTTATTTCTTTTGTCGTATTACTAGGAGTTTCCAACAAAGTTAAATTCGTAGGCTAGAAAGTGAAATCAAAGTTGATATTGGTTTGTTGCTGTGCAATAAGGATGTCATCGACAAATCTAAAGTATGGTAACTCATTTAATATGTGAGTACCTTTTTCGTAATGGTGGAGGTAAAGATTTGCTAATAATGATGAGCATCCACCTCCCATAGGTACACCTTTAATTTGGCCGGTAATAATATAGTAAAGATCCGCCAAATTGATAGTATTAAATAGATCTTGGAAATCGTAACTTATATATATCAAGTTTGTCGGTTGTCTGTTTAAGTTCCTTATCACATCTCCACTATTTTTTATCATGACTGAACCATTTTTCATTATATGAGCCATAATAACTTGTAGATAAGAAATAAGCTGCGTATTGGCTGTAGTTGTTGTTGTTGTTGTTGTTGTCGTGTCCCTAACATTACATTTAAGGAAGAAGGTGTGCACTGCGGCTGTAGTTGTATAAGCCTTAAATGCAACCGTGACTGGGCGAAACTTCACAGGATTTTTGTGAAGTTTGGGAATCATGACTAAATAAGGGTAACGTATATAATGTAGATTGAGTCCTATACGTTTATGTAGAGCAGTGATACGATTTTCCATTTCTTGTTGGGGAACACACTATTCACACCACTTGATAGTGGTTTCATTCTGAATGTACACCAACAAGAAATGGAAAATCGTATTTCCTCACCTTTCTGATAATTGTCTCGTAGCTTTTACTTAGCTATATATATATATATATATATATATATATATATATATATATATGATATTGATTTCTTTAGTCTTTACAGACAATTGTGTCATAGATATAGATTTCTATTCAGATAATTTGGAACTAATTCCTAATGAAACCACTATCAGTAATAACATTAAGTTTTTGTACTTAAATCTTAGGACTAGTACTTCTACTAATAGGATAGTTACCAATTTATATGATAAAAAAGACTATTTTAACTTTAACATTGATAAAATATTACCTTACCTTTTAATTTCTGTAACTCGATTCAAATGTTTAGAAATATTATAGGTACTTAATCAGTTTTTTAGAATTTATAGATTATCTGATAAAAAATGTCATGCGATGCATATTAATAAACTTAAAATTACGAGCAAATTATATACATTTCCAGCTTATTTAGTACATAGTATAGTTACAAAGCTTGGAATGGTATATTCTACTTAAATTCTCTCCTTAGTATCTTATTTTAGCCAGACATCCACTTTCTTTTAAATAAGCATTTCCATGTATTTACATGTTCTTACTGTTGCATATTACCTTTTATCGTCTTTTCGCATTACTGTTATTTCTTTCTCACGATTGGCAACATCAGTTCGCATCTTTTTATTTTTGAGATTGGCAACATTGGTATCTTTATTCAAGGCTCCAATGGATCAGACGTATGCAGTGTTTTTTCAGGTATTCTTGTTTCCTATTATTTTTCAATCTTAATGCATGTTGTCCAAGTTTTCAGTGCTTATAAATATAATCTATCACTGATATCAGAAACATGCATTTGGTGATCAGTTTTTTAAAATACTTGGACTTGATAAAGAGTTTTACGAAAAGAAGAATTCATTATTAGGCCTAGGGCTTGTCCACGTGTAAAGTTTCATACTAAGATTTTATTTCATTTTATTTCATCGATTCCATTCCATTGATATTTTTGTTTGTCTTCAGCTTGATGACTAGAGGTTTGCATTTTATTTTCCACTTGATTGATGATTCTCTGTTTTATACTTTTATTTGTAAGGCATTTTTTAATGTTGGGGTTTTTTGAGTTGAAACTTCTCTCTATATACTTTCAGTGGATTTTCAAACTTTTGTTACATATATATGTATATATATATATATATATATATTATATATTTATATATATATATATATAGAGAGAGAGAGAGAGAGATCACTTTTAATTTTTCACAATTCCATATTCTTTGAAGAATAATGTTATCCTCTCTGGGTTTAAATAAAATAGAAATTGAGACTTGAAATGTCAGAATTCGGGTCCAAATAAAATCCATACCCATTTCCTTTCAATTTCCGTATTTTTCCTTGGTCATTTTAACACTTGTAGAATCAGTCCATATATTTAAAAATTTTTCCTCTCCCCTCTTCCATATTTGCAGAAAATGAACACTATTTCAACGTACCATAAAACTTCAAATGCTAAAAGCGCGTTTGGACAAATGTGGAAGTTGCCGTATACACAATTCATGCATGTCTAAGGAATTCACAATCAACTCGCGTAGCTACTTCCTAAATAATGCTTATTTTCTGTATTGAATTTAATTGTAAAGATTTTCAATTTGCTCAACTCCTTATACGAAGCACGATTGCCCTGGCACATACCTAGGATTCCGCACAAAAATATATTGAGCGGTCCCCTTTGCAATTATTAGAGAGTATACTACACTTCCCTCCAAAATTTAAGAATGAAAAATAAAACTTGCATAATTCATAATAGTACGCACTTTTCGACTCCAAATTTCATATGAAATTACTCGTATCAGTATTCATCAGTATTCATTTAATGAGATAAAACATGTACATGTACGAGTTTTAATAAAACGATAAAGGATAAACATCCTGAATGATGCATAGAGGGACCAAGTGATGTTTAATGTAGAAAATGGCCCCTTCGGATCCAGACCCAGGCTTGTCATCAATTATCCATTCCGACAGGACATGACCATCCATTACATGATTGCCATTCATGTAAAAGGACAATTGCATCCTTGGAGGATGGCGAAACATAGTAGACGGGCAGAAATCTCTCATGAAGGCATGCCAATTACTTTCAATAAGATTAAGTTACGAAGAATATGCTGGGCAATTTATTTTTAACACCTTCCTTCTAAACGCAATCGTCTACAAAGCTTGTACTATGTAGACGAGAGTGCTGTTCATTAAACAAAAATTCGAACCGACCACAATTGCATAAGATCAAGAACTTTATTGTGATACTTCTGCTCCCTCACAGTGCTGCCTGTGAAAACACAGCGGTCGGTGTTGTCTTTCCTTGACAATCCGGCCCATGCCATTACACTATTGCGAGCAAAAGCATGTGTTCAATTATGTTATTGGATTAGCTGCGTATTCTTTATTATTTTCAAAGGAGCACACGTCTACTGTCCGATTACAGAATATATCTTGATTCGTCTATAAAGAGAACATCGGTTCAATGTGTTTGAGCCCAAATCATATGCTCACGACACCACGACATGTTTTTCTGGCCCTGGACGTCAACGGTTGCACATACTTTGGTATTCGTATATAGAGACCTCTAACTTTAATTAATTTCTTTTCATGTGGAAATTTTCGGTCAGAAATTGCTTATTTTTATAATTTCTCACACTTCAAAGGAATACTTCATCGACTTCTGTTGATGGAGTATTCATTTATAATATGGAATTAAAATAATTGTGCGAGATGAAATCCAATGCAAAGAAGTTTTCCTGTAGAACGAAACTGTGTACAAACGTTAAATATTGTGGCATTGCCTTTTGTTTCACCACCATCTTCTTTTTTACCAACTAAAGCGTTATTTATCTGCTTACTTTGGACTTTAAACGGAAAATCATAGATTATAACAACTGTACTTATATTTACAGAGGAGACTGGGCATGTGAGACCAGGCATACCAAAAATTCCTAAACCGGCTATGATCTTTTAGAGTCTGATTTACACAAACCTCCTTTTTGTCTTTAGACGTTTGGTCTGCATTCGATTGATAATCGCAGTTTGTTTGTTTCACCCTCTTTGTGCCATTGTGACGACGGCTTCTTATTGATGCATATCTGCATCTCGCCTGTTACACCTGACATTCAGCTCTGTAGAACTATTTACATGTCTATTATCGACTCTGGTTGTTATCTCCAACTATTTTCTCCAACAATATCTTATCTCTCTGACTACATAACTGATCTCTTACTACATTAGTGATCTCTTATTACATTAGTGATCTCTTACTACATTAGTGATCTCTTACTACATTAGTGATCTCTTACTACATTAGTGATCTCTTACTACATTACTGTTCCGTTCTATAATTTTTATATATCTGAAATTCTCTCAATTGCTCATTTTGCTTTTTTAATTGATACTTACAGACTTTTGTAGGAACCTTATACAGGGTGTCTCAAAAGATTGAAACGCGCTTTAATTATTTACCTGTTAGAGATAAGTGGGCAATGTAAATTGCAAAAATGTTGAAAGTAAGGTAGGAAATAAGACTACGTTAATGAAATAGTCCTCCCATTCATTTTCAAAAAATTACACTTGTTAATCTTTTATACTATCCCTTAAACAAATTTGGTCAATCAGAAAATGTTTATTTTTAATGCAACAAGATCATTAAAAAAACCGCATATCTGTATCTTTAAAATCAACTGAATTATGATAAAAGAAAACATCTTACTCATGCTACTTTTCCGTACCACGTGAATGGCTGTTTCATCAGTGAAAATAGGGATCATGAACTTGACGATGGAAATTATTTAGATCAAAAATACATTAATTTATGTCAAAATGTTTTATCACAAATGCATCTAAATAAATCATTACACAGACACAGATCATATAAAGCAGTGGTACTCACTACGCGGTTGGGTATCCTATGTATTTTCATCCAGTTTTATCTTTTTTTGTGATATGTCACAAATTTACATTTCTAATTTGATAAATGATCCCCATTCACAATGTTCAATTTTCAATTAATTAAAACTCACTCAATTTTAAAGATACAGATTTGCGGGGTATTTTTAATAATCTTGTTGCATTAAAAATAAAAATAATTGTGATTGACCAAATTTGTCTAAGGAGGTCGTATAAAAATTTAAAAAGTGTAACTTTTTGAAAATAAATGGGAGGACTGTTTCAATAACATAGTCTTATTTCCTACCTTACTTTCAACAGTTTTGCAATTTATTTTGCCCACTTATCTCCAGGTAAAGAATTACACCGCGTTTCAATCTTTTTGGTACACCCTGTATAATATCGTATTATTATAAAAAGTTCCTGCAAAATCCCTTATGTGCGCAAATAGTTTTAGAAGGAAAGTTTGATGCACGCGCACGTTAAATCTATCTATAGTGAAAACATCATGGCGAATCGAATAAAAGTGATTAAAGATCCCATAGCGAAGGATTTAAAAATAATGAACTCAGCAATGATGATGAACGATAGTATCAATAAAATGTCTTTAGGTATGTATGATGTCTTTAAGTATCAATTAAAAAAACAAAATGAGCAACAATAAGATGATGAACTCAGCAACGAAGTAAGATAGAATAAAACAATTGCAAAGTTGTAGATATTTGTCTAACAAGTAGTAATAGATATCAGAACTGTTACAGAAGACATTTATTTGATACAATATGGATATTGGCAAATAGCTGTCATATTCTTGAATACCAAAATAAAGAATACTTATGAGAAGTCAACTTATGTGCAACTAATCTAATGTTCAGGCTATTCAAAATACATAGCTAGCAACAATGCATATTTGAATTCGAGAAAGAATATCACAGCGTACTTTGACAAGCATTGCAGGTATTACCTGGTAAAAATTGGTTTTAGCATTTGGATATAGACCGGACGGATAACGCTGGACATATAGGCTTGTTACTTCTAGTTGATTGCGGTTATACTTGCCATCTTACCATACCATCTAGCAATAATCATCGTTTGAGTAGCATTCCATCAGGTGGTAGGGAGAAAACAGCAAGTTGCTGTCGATCCCTACATCCTGTTCTGCCTTTTATCTCACAGACGCGTGCCACTTTGCATACACATTCCATTATTTGCATACAGTCGTAAATCGTTTGGCAAATTTTAATTGTATTGTGACGGGGCTACGCATTGTGTGACCGATTGAGTGTGATTTATGTCTATTGCCTTCTATATACGTGTTTCGGTAGTTCCTGATGTGGATTCCTACTAATTACATATTGTACTACAACTTTGCACTTGTCTTCTTTCGTCTATCCCACTTTGTTACGGAGTTCGTTATCCTAACTTTCTTTATCCTAACTTTTTCGTTATCCTAACTTTTCTGCGCTAAAGGCTCTGCAATTACTTTTATTCGTTCCAGCATGGACGCTTTATAGATAGACCTAACATATTCACGTATGTGCCTTTTCTTACAAAAGTATTAAGTTCCTAGAACTCTGTATATTGAACTAAATATTCCCGGTGGTTTCTTAATAGTTTATTACCGAAACTTTAAGGTATTTGAATTCTTATGTTTATGTTAATTTACAAATTAAAATGTTTATTTAAAAAGTAAAAATAAATTCTGTAAAACAAACTTTTCTGTTTAACGCGTGACAACTCGGTGAAGCATATCATTCTATCTTAATGTAAATATCCTCGACCTGAGATATCACGCTATTTGAAAAGAAATTACGTCTCAATAGAATTAATTCATTTTGTGAAAATATAGAACATTCAAAAATACACCCATAAAGCGTATTCTCAGAAGATGCGCAATTATTTCCCTTTAGGGCATCTTGTTACGGGTCTTATTTCAATGACGCTAGGAATAAACTTTATAAATACTGTTTTCAAAGGACATCTGTTTGAAAACCCTAAAATGATAAATATATTTGTTCAATTTTTCCCTTGAATAAGATTGCTGAATAAGAATTCATTTTGTGTTTTAAACATTAATATATTCATAACAGTACACTTATTTGAGATTTCAAGAAACACAGTTTTCCGAAAACAGTTTTGAAATTAAGAATAAGCATTCTTATTCATTAGTCTTCAATTTGCTTCAGTTGGTGTTTTACTTCATTTTGTATAGTGAATATTGACAGTCACTTTTATTGGATATGACAATGAAGATATCCGATGTTTCGAAGTTTATTGATGTCAGATGCTTAAGTTACATGCATGGTGGTCATTTAGATTGATAGAGCAGTCAAGATCGTTGACTGTGGTCCAGGATGTCATTTTCAAATACTTGCTTTTTGATATTTTATATTTATTTTTCAATCGATATATGAGTGATTAGAAAATGTACCCGGCGTCGAGCTGGAGTTAAAGCAGGAATAATTTGAATTTAAAAACTTCTCCAAATAAAAAATTGACTAGTAGAAACGAGGGGTGAGTTAAACCTCCCTAAGTGGTCATGCACAGTAAAATTCACTGGTAGAAAAGTCGAACCTTGTAACGCGTGGATTGACGCAGATCGCGACACAGAACGAAAATTTCGATATTTATGCTTCACTTAGAAATGATTAAAAATTAAATAACTTATTTATTAAATATTTTTTGTTAGAATCCGAATATATATGCGGGTCTTTTAGCCAAACTGTAGAATAGTACTACGCGGATGCGAAGATATATATATCAGTAAACCTAAAAAATGCCAACTTTGATGTATTTAAAAAAAATATTTAAATATTAAAGGATTTCCCTATGCCGTTTGATATGCCGTTTAAACATTGTTGGAAAGAATCATCTTCGATCTTAACGATCGTGTAGAGGACGCATAATAGAATCGAAACAAAAATTTGCAGTTTGAATAATAAGTAAATTCTGATTCATAAATAAATTTTTCGATTTAATTAAAATAGCTGTGTTTATTTTTATTAATATTTAAAAAATATTAAAGCGCAGGAAAAGGTTATATAGATATAACCCGGACTAGAGATTTGAATCGGGTCAGGTACCCGCGGTCACACGCAGGCCACCACTTTTGCGGGTCGGGTTCGAATCGAGTTTCTTTCAAATTTGAAGTTACGAATCAAGTTTTGGCTCTATTCGAAAAAAATATTTCTAAGAGCTATACTTTATGTCATAAATTTATTTTGTTGTAAACTCTAATTTGAGTCGAGCACATTTCAAACATACCAGAATTCGAATCGAACATTTTGAAGGCATGTTGAGCGTATATGTTAAGATGTATTTATGTTAGTGTGTATTTATGTTAGTGTGTATGTTAGTGGGTGTGTGGATGTGTGTCCGTGAGAGTGTGGACGCAATATATCACAAATGAACAAAACGTTGCGAATGTAATTTTTTACAATTATTACAATCAGTGAATACTGGGACTTTATTATTAATTTTATATACAATGGACTGTTCCAAAGACTCCCCAATTTTCAAGTGAATTTTTGTGAAAATTATAAAGATACATCTGCACTTTTAATGATGATAAAACATGATTATTTCAAACATAATGTTTCATTCGAAAACGAATGATACTAACTCTAAAAAGTTAACAAGGCTCCTTCTCAAGATATTGTACGATTTTGGATAATCTTTTATAAAATCATTAAAAATCATGACTTTGACTACTATAAAATAAATAATCATTTCGCACGAATTTTTAATTACAAAACGATTTACAAAATTGATGATAAAACATGATTATTTCAAACAAAATGTTTCATTCGAAAAGGAATGATATAAACTCTAAAAAGTTAACAAGACTCGTTCTCAAAATATTGTACGATTTTCGATAATCTTTTTTGAAATCATTAAAAATCATGACTTTGACTACTGTAAAATAAATAATCATTTCGTACGAATTTTTAATTATAAAATGATTGACAAAATTTAGTACGCAAACATGAACCGTTCTCAAAACCTTGCAGATTTTTCAAACAAATTTATAAAAAAATATATGTAACATTTAAAATGTAGTAAATATCATCAAATATGTTTGTGTTCAATATGCGCTATTATGCAGCATCATGGTCGTGAATCTATACTTTATTTAACGTAAGTTATATTAATTAAATTTTAATTTCGTTTTGATGGAGATTTCGCATGTGAGTATGAATTAGTGATTTGTTTCGACTAGAAAGTTGCAGAAACTGTCCAATTTCCATTTATATGGTGTCAATTTAATTTCAAAAATCACCTTATTATTTCACTATGAAGGAAGTAAAGTCATTGCATTATAGAGGAGGACTCATCTGCTGTCATCATCTGAATTTGTGTTAATCATCATTTTATTATTTCACTGTGAAAGAAATAAAGTCAATGTATTACGTAGGAGGACTCATTTGCACTCATCATCTGCATTTGTGTTATGATAGTCACTCATATGCATTTGTGTTATGACAGTAACTGGATAAATGCGCAAGCCGAAGTTACACACTGAAAACAACGGGGAATTATGCATATGCGTTGGACATTTAAAATATACTTCGAATTCTGGATAGAATTTTCAGAGAATAGAATTACAAATTCTATTGTGGGTCACAGGTCGGGTATTCGACTGACACGCTGCTGGTCCAGGTCTTGTTGCAAGTCTACAATTTTCTTTCTAGTCTGGCCGAACCCGACCCACACAGAAATCTAATCCCTGGATATGCGCAATCATTAATCGATAAATGTATACTAAGCTAATAGTATACATTCAATGTATACTAAATTACAGTTATAATCTTTACACTAAGTGTACTAAGTTATTAGTATTCTAAGATATGTATATAAGTTATAGTTATTATCGTTATTGCTATAATATTCATATATGAATCGATACAACCAAAAGTCATAGCAGCCAAATTTTAAATTTACAAAATGCCATTTTAATCAGATAACTGACTTCAAACAGACGTATCGACAATTAACTGGTGGGAAAATTAATTATCTTGCGAAGCATGTCCCTGTCCCTTACTAGCAGTGCTTTACATCGAACATGGTGTGTAATTATCGTAATTATAATATTAATTTAAAAATAATTATTTTAAATGAGAAAACCGTATCTGTGAAGTTACTCTAACATATAGAAAAACTATAATTAATGCAGTTATTTTAAGTAATTGCAGACATTTTGTACAGGAGTTTGTTGACAAGAAACTTACATAGCAGTTAAAGTAATTAATTAACGATATTCCTAAATTATGCAATCTGACTCCCTCATGTTTTTTAATTCTTTTTTATTTACTCACACTAATATTACTCTTACATATTTTTCTGCTCCTAATTTACTTTTGCTTATTTTAAACTAATTTATTTTATTTGCATAATATGTTAAAAAGCTGTTTTTACGGAGCAAATATCAATTAATTTTGTTTTGTTTCCTTATTTTTTTTTCTGTTTTAAACCTATCTCTTGAATCTAAAGCAATAAAGAAATGTACGGATAGTATATCTGGCTAATTACCTTAAATATCTCCATTTTCTTTTGGTTACGTTACGTTTAAGCATCTAAAGGGTTATTAAAACAAGTTTTGTGTTTGTCAGAATAGAAAATAATTATGTTTGGAATACTTAATTTTATATACAATATATTGCATTATATTTTTGCAAAATATCGAAACAGCGTTATATACACATGTTAAAAGTGGGTGGTATGCTGTAAAATGTGTTTCACATAGTTTCTGTATCCGTGGGTGTGTAGGTATCTAGATATCCTAGAGAATTAATGAAGTCTTTCTATTTTTTACTATACTAGAAATCCAGGGATAACATTTCACTCTGAACTCTCACTTGACATCGTGGTTTTGAAGAGGAAGTGCCAAAAATCTTCTCTGATTGCCTACTTTTTTTGAAATTCTGCTTGTCAACTGTTAGTCACTTTATGTCCATGTCCACTTTTCTTACGATAGTGGGTTTTAAACCACATACAAACTTCGCCCACACGTGTGTATTGTTGCAAACGCGCAGTGTTCCTTTTGACACCTAGTCTTTCGTCTGTCTTGAAGCCCAGGCGAAGAAAATACAACGACGTCAGCATGACCTGAGCCCAGAATTTCCGGGATTTCCCAGTTAGAAGAAGGATTTCCAGTTGGGCGATTTATCGTTGTAACACAATATTTGTATTACATGTTTCCACCCCAATTACAAATGCCAACCTAAATAATGAACTATCTAAATGCTGCAGAGGGAGCCAATCACAACAAATGCATATATAAACAGTGGTCATCCCCGTCTGCAGCAACAGCGAATGGTAGATGTGGTAGGGAATGAATGGGGGAAAGAAAAAGCGCCCCAATGCCGTATTAAAAAAAAATCGAGTGGACTTAAAACTTTCGAACGAGTCAGCATCATGTTTTCTTGGGTTTGTGAAAAGTGTCTATAGAATGTGAGCAACAAAATGGTAGCGAGTGCAGTTAGATGTGTAACGGTTTTCCTACATCATTGAAATAGCACGAATATGCACGTAACACAAAGAGAAAAGGTAACCAACTTTCAATTGTCAGTTGTCACTATTAGCACGGAAGGCACACCTTTAACGATTATTAAATTAATTGACTACCAGTTCGTATGAGTAGACCATATGAACGAGTTCGTAATATTGAACTATAAGAACTATTCTTTATTGATTGTTTAAAGGAAACTGTTTTTAAGAAATTTAAGTCAAAGTTATTATGTGTGTAAATATATATATATATATATTAATGTAATATTGTCAGTAATATGTGTCTTTTAATAATTGATTTAATTATAGCATAGTTACTCCAGATACAATAGATATCTATTAAGTAAAATATTAAAATAAATTGAGCAATTAAGCATGTGTATTTCTTTATGTTTTTGTGTGTTCGTATTCCGAGCTTGAGAACCGGGAGCTTCCATGCTCCACCCTTAGTGGCGGCATCATAGGTAAGTCCTATACTGGTAATTTTTGATAAGGACAATTTTACCTTATGACAATCGTCAATTTGGTGACTTCCGGAATGTTCCAGAAACTTCTCGATAGAACGATTACTCTTTGGAGATTTCCAGAATTATCTATGGGTAGACTATAAAAAGGACTCACCCCTCCGTTGCAGAGGAGTTGACGAATGGACGTGACACGAGCTACATTGGACTGTGATTTTTGTCAATGTTTTGAGAATAGTAGCTGCTATTTTGTGAAATCACTTTCGTTAACGTTTTGAGAATAATTTCGCCAACCCACCTAAGAAAAATCTTTCGGACGTTTTAGAGGCTTGTATTATCCATCTATTGCAGTATATAGGATATCTACTGTATATTCAGGAAAAGGGGAACATTGTTTTATAAGCAAAGGAGGGGGGTTACAATGCTGAATTTTATTTCCTCGCTTCACAACCATTCACGAACTTCAAACCTTATATATATCATTTCAATTTGCATTTTAGAAATAATTTACGGCCTAATTTAACTTGAATATTAAAATGATGCATTTAGGGAAGATTTCATAGTTTTATAGATATTTTAGGCTTCAAATTTTCTCGTATAATGAATAAGTCACAAATTATTAGCATTATTACCTACAGGGATGTATAAAAACCAAGGGCTGTTTGAAAGTTACTAATTGGATAGAAAGAAATATTTAATTAATTTGGAATTTTTCGATAAATAAACTGCAAAAAAATTAAATTTTAAATTTTCTTCCCAAAATAATTGGGTGATTTAAGTCAAATGTGGTATGATTTGATTTTTTTTTCAATCAGTAAACAATTGATTATCTCAACATACATTCAATGCAAACTTCGCAATTTTTTATAACATTTAGCTTGTGAAAGTGTGATCAATCATAAAAATAATTACTAAAAATATATAACAATAATAATAAAAGCAGATGTCTATTTGTTGGTAGCGATGATCAGTCATAGTCAGCTGTTGGTCAACCATGTAATTTAGTGCAGATTGACCTCGACTCCCGAAAGTAAACACATCATCAAGATTTTTTTAACGTTCGAATTAGTTTAAAAGTTTATTAGTTTAATCGTCGAAGTTCAGTTCTATGTTCATACAGAGGCCAGTTTTAACTCATTGCTTCATGTATTGCACATTGTTAAAACTGCAACAATTTCTCGATTATGCGTACAGCTCAAACTGCTGGTAATGTAATAAAACTAAGTTATTTTAGTTTTATTAATAACTTCACTCATAAAATAACTAAAGACCAATATGTAAGAAAAAATAATAGTGTCAACCAGTTTCGAAGGTAGGAAGCATTCTTCTTCGTTAGGACACACCAAAAGAGCATGCTGCACTCGTATAACTAGGTAACATTTTACATAATTTTTAATTTCACTGCAAATGCATCTACAGTGTTATTTGAAGACGAAAACCTAGTGACTTGTTTTTTTATGTTGTAACGGTGAATTTACAATATTCTAATTAATGCTTTCGGCTCCAAGAATTTATTAATATTTTGAGTGCTCTTTGTTAAAAGGTAAATCAATATTATTCACTTTAATGTGACTTACTTGGATGCCTTACCTTTGACAGTGCGTTGTTGTTGTTGAGACACAGACCGTCCGACCTACCAGAAAGGTGTAAGGTAACTGCTTGGACGGCCGGGAAGTGCCACTCAATTTAGACCGGAACCCAGTGGGGGAGGCATCTATAGGGACCGTACCCTCCTTCCCCACCCCCAACCTCTCGGAAGGACTTGCGGTCCCACATGTTTAACGTGATCGTACTCCGCATGAACACGGCGGCAGTTGTGGCAACGTGCAAATGCAGCGCGCAAACCACCGGGCTACCGCGCCCGCTTTGACGGTGCGTGTAATACCATGGTTTTCGAGGTCCAAGAAAGTGTAAATAGACGCAGTTCATTTAATACAATTTTTATTTGGCCAAGATAGTTTATAAAAAATCATGCATTTGTTATATGTAAGCTATATATATCATGTACAATAGAAAAATAACATATTCGATATATAAAAATTTTCATAAGAAAATTAGTATTCATACAATTCAAGATTTCTTTACGAGTTATGAATATTCAGAATTGAACTATAACTTTCTTCCTAAACCTTAGAGCATAACAATAAAAGATTACCTCATTAGGTATGCCATACATAGTGTAGTCATCCGAAATTGTATAGGAGGGCAAGCAGATAGACGGCACGGTAATATTTTTCTATTATCATAAGTGTCACGCACCAATCGTAGCGATTGGCATACTGATGCCACTTACCATATCATGTCGATACGCCGCACTGAAGTAACGCACAAAATTGTATCACTCATCAATATTGATGCCACGCACATTCGAAAATAATTGCAGCAAGAACTTATCCGTTCTTTATGGTAGCTGATGATGTGTCATATTCCTGTAAAAATGACACCTTACATCTTCTGGTAGGTCGGGCGGCCCGGATCGAACGAACAAGAAATCATGTTAAAATCATGTAGGGATCATACTTAGATCACATAGCACGAAACATGGCGCATATCTTGCTACCAAAAAATCAAACTCCACAACGAAATATCACGGAGCAGAACCCGATGATAAATGTCAGTCCACATCTTACACTATCTAGCTGCCAATTGATATTTTAGTAACACTTTACAGCATAGTTGAAAAGTGTTTATGACTTTATTCATTGTCTGTCTGTCTGTCTGTCCGTTAGCACGATAACTGCCGTAAAAATGACTTTATCAAAATGAAATGCTAGTATGTTGTTCAGACGGTCTGTGGGAGCTATGGGAATATAAATAAATAACATCACCCAATTAGTTTTTTATTGAACCCGGGTTGAAAAAATGAAATACATTGAACCCTATGGGACCTAATTTTTTAAACATTTTTTAAGCAAATTTAAAATTCACAAATTGCTTCGAAATTTTTAGGAAATATTCACATTATCCCATAAAATATATAAAAAAATTTCAGTAAAATATGTTAGGTAGTTTTTTAATTAAAAATTATTTAATACAGGGAGAAAATAAATCATTTAAATTCTGACTTTTGGGATATCCTCCAGAAAGGAAAGAGAGATATATTATATAATAAATATCTTTCCAAGAGTTTAATTATTTTGTGTATGAGAGAGGCTTCATATTTTAAAATAAATTTGGTAGATAACAATTTTTCAAATTTTTTTTTCATTTTATATAACTCTTCATGATGTACTTATTTGATGGCATTTTTAATGTACTTTCCGACTTCCTAGAGAGTTAAAATTTGGTACACAGATTAAATTTGTTGAACATTTTATTCTACAAACATTTGGTGGATCTTTAAATATAGATCCTACATTGTTTTTCGAAATGGCCTGTAAATAATCTCCGTTCACTTCTATAAATCATTGTTGTAACATTGTTAAAAATTCTGATGTGGGCAGCACATGTCTTTCCCTGCAGACTCACATTCACGTTTTCTTTATTTCTTTAATAATAATTTGAGTTTTTCTGCACAAAATAACAGCCATAATTATTTTAAATGACATTGAATTTGCACGTTAAACTTAAATTTGGTTCTCATTTGATAGCTGAACTTATTGTCAAAGATGGCGTAGCGAAAACGCGAAAAAACTAGAATATCTCAAGAACGGCTAGTCCTGGAGTAATGGGGTTAGTCTTATTCTTTTTGCTGTCAAAAATCGCGTATAAAATAGGAATTTAATTGATATAATTGAGCACACGTAGTCTTTTATTTTTATATTTAACGATTTTTGCGGGCCATTTTGCAAAAATAGCCCGTTCCTTTTTCCCGAATCGTACTAGAATAACCTACAAATGATTTATATACTAAATTTTGTTAAATTTGGTATATAAATCACTTGTAGGTTATTGAAATATTATACAACAAATTCTGTTAAATTTGTTCCATTAGTTTTTAGCTAGAGTGTATAAAGGCAATTTCTGCCGGCCATTTCGCAAAAAAGGCAGATTCCTTTATTACGAATCGTACTATAATCTAATGAACATCAGGGTTTCCTACAAAAAACATACCTACCAAATTTTATGAAATTCGGTCCATTAGTTTTTCAATTAGAGTGGATGTAATATCCTCACAGAAACATACACAGATATACACTTACACACACAGACGTCTCCCTAAAAATAGTTTAGTCCCAAAACGTGTAGATTCTTCGAAAATTCGAGTTCCGATCTTCGGCACAATTCCAATACTTTGAATACATACACACACACACACACATATATTATATGTGTATCTGTGTATTATCTGTGAATCTAAATTCCGCGCCTATGTAATTACAATAGTTGTGATTTTAAATGATCCCTAAACTTTTATTATTTCTTCAACGAAGCCTAATTTTAACTTATGCAGAATGCAAATATCTCAAGCGATTATAAGGTGAGTTACATAAGAATTGCTGAATTTTTTTCACACAAAATTATTTAGCTCTGGAGTCTGGAATACAAGTTATATGAATGAAATATTCATTGATTTTGCACAGAGAATCAGATGATTTATATTTGGATACAGTTTTAAATATTTAAGTATAATAAATTACTGTGGATGTAAAAGATATATGCGATAATGTAAAAGATATCACCACTGAATATATCACATTTTAGAAATTTTTAAATAAAATTGCATTTCAGTTGGAAAGTGTTTCATAATCAATGCTTATGCATGATTGATCTTTCTTGTTTTACTTTCTTACACCCCACACACACGTAATTATTCATTAGGGTACCGGTGTAACACAACACCATCCGATTTGCTGAAAGTCACCTTGAAGATGTGAACTGTTAATGCTCTTGTATTAGATATGGATTCAGCTCATCCTTCCACGGCAACCAGTAAGTTTATGCCGATGGAAAAGGGAGGCAGAGAGGGTTTTATCATTCCCATCGAAGCTACAAACAGGAGGGGCGAGGTTAACGAAACTACACACGCCTTGGGTCTGGAAAGGAAGTCCTCTGAGTGTTGACCACAGTCGCCGACGAGTCTGGAAACTGGCCACAGAGACACAGTTCTTCTCCGCCACCTGGAAGAGTCGGTTCATGAACCCCCGGATATCATTATTTTACGTCTATGAATATTACACCCAGGGGACAAACCCATAATACGTATATCGCCTTAAAGGAGGTGGGTCAGAGACTAAAGAGCCCATGGCCATACGCCTAAGCGTCCTACCCCCTAGGGGAAAGCTCTTGATTTGGATACTTGAAATTATTCACTGTATTAAAAGTGGTCTATTAACTGGATTGATACTTGTAAGCACTGAAAAACTGCGTGTTGTACATTGCGACAGTCTTGCAAGTGGAATTTAAATTTTAATTAGTTTATTTTGTGTATTTCATCAGATCTTTATATCACCAGAAAGCACACTGAATTATTTTCCTAAAGATGTGAAATGTAATATCCATTTATTTTTTTTAACTCGCTTAAAAGAGTAGTTTCTATTGCGTCATCTTTAATCCCTGCTGTAAAAAGGGACTACTATATATTGTACATTGATAAAATTTTGGAGGTTTTGAAAAAGAGAGCTGGCACCTGAATAAAAAAATGTCAAACTGAGAAATCAAGAAAAGTACCCGTAATTGTCAAATTTCTATAAAAACCCGCAAAAGTCCCATTATTTAAAATATATTTTGTAACGGGCGTCGAACGTAATTTACAGCAGAGATTCATTTATTCAATATCATCCCTATAGTCCATTGAAAATTTAATAAATGCAATCACTGAATTCCTGCTGTAATTCCCGATCAACGTAGGATATATTTGCAAGTTTTAAATAAATTATAATTTAATGTGTAACTTTTTTTTTAAACTGAATGAAAATTGTTTTTATAAAACTTTACTATGCACCGTTCTCAAAATTTCCATGATTTTAAAAGTAAATTTAAAAAAATGGGAATAAATCGACTTCTTAAACAGTGTGTGGCTTAATAACAAGAAAACGTTTAACTGATTATTCATAGCTACACTCGACAATCAACTTTCCTCAGTGTTTGCCACTCTTTAGCACGGAGCAGACAATCTGTGAGCACAAAAATCCTTAAAGTAATAATTTCAGAATTTTTCTGATAGAAATATTTATATTTGTTCGAAACCAATAATGAAGATAGAAAGAAAGTTCGCAACTGATCATTCCATCAACTCTGGGGGTTCATGGTTTTACTGTCATTGCCACTATACCAGGAAAATGTTAAAATTCTTGCTATGTGCTTAGGGATTATCGTATCGCCTGCACCATGCTCTGGCTCACCGCAAACAATGTTTACGAGTGGTGAGCAAATTGTTTTTTTTCTAAAAAACACTTTTAATTTTAAATAAAATATTACACAGAACAATATAGTAGTTCCACGAAAATCAAAATGCCATTAATGTTTAACGATTGAACAAGTTCCATTCGATTTTTTCGATATCCTCTACAGAAGTCGTGTCCATAGACACATATCATTAGTTTTTCACTCATGAAAGATTTAATTAAATACTACCAAAATAAAAATCCAGATTTGACTTTCAAACTTATGTTTATACTAGTTTATTTTAATTCGCTGAAATCTTCTTCAAGAAATTCCATATTCTTGAAAAAAAAAAAGATGTTGTAATCATTTTAAAGAGATCAAATAAATGTAAATAATGAATTTCTCTTCATTTATCTTTGTTCTTTGAAATTAATAATAACCTCTCAAAATATTCTAAATTCGTTTAAAAATGCAAATTAATCAAAAACATCTTAACACAAAGGAGCGTATTTTATTATGATATTTATTGTGTGAAATAATTTGCAATTTTTTTCCCGTTGTAGTTGCTACCCGTAAACAAAAAAGTCAAGATCATTTTAATCACAGCTTAGATTCTTTCGAATTTTAAAAACAACAAACGAGAAATGAAAAAGTACAATTGATGATATGCATCTAAAGCATTCAAATTAAAAAGTTTTAAAACGTTATTACTATTATTATTTTCTTTTTCGAGTATTAAACAAGATATTTGAGTAGCGTTTCGATAAAGTTAAGGATTCAGCTTCATTTTTTTTTAAATTGATATGCTGATTCCAAGTTGTTGTTTCACGACATTTGATTATTTTTTTAAAGTGATTCTTAATTTTGAAGAACATTTTATTTTAGCTTTTTAAAATGTAAACATAAATTGATTTAATAATCAATTATCTATCAAAAGAACACTAAAAGAATGAAAATGCCACAATGTTGAAAAATGAGTTTGTAGATTCATTAAAAGGATTGAAAAGATTGAACTCGGCATAATGCGGAATTTTTTTTTCCAAATTTTAAAACAATTTCTTCAAAACATCTGAAAATTAACTTTATCTCGGAAATTTATTTTGACGTTTTTAAGATGATTTTATCTGTTAAGATGATTAAGATAATAAGTCTGTTTCTCATGTGTATGCATGTATGTCATGTATATATTTGTTTTATGTCCGTGAGTTTGTGGAGGCGATATGCAGAGAGAGAAAAAGTAGAATTCTTCCTCTTAAAAACTTCAGGAACCAAGAATGTAGCAGGAATTCTTAATTTTGCGCAGTTACACTACCAGCTACATCGCAATGGCTTTCTAAGGAATTATCACAACAAAAAGCAAGACACCTACATTTTCCCAACAAACACCACACCATGGCTCCAATTACTGACAATTAGACCTATTTTTATCTTTAAAATTCAATCAGATAGAACCAGAAGTCATAAAGTATGTCCTGTTAAAACACTAGCTACAGCACTCTAATTATGTAACAAATTCATTTGAATCTTCTCCTATTCATATATTTTGAAAAAAATTGCGAATATCCCTAATATTCTCCGGCAAATACTATATTTCGATCCGACTAGCAGCATAGTATATTTAAACTAAGGTACGAAATATAGAAAATTTGGCGCATTTTCAACTATAAAACCCCGGGGCGCGGTAGCCCATTGGTTAGCGCGCTGGAGTTGCACTCGGTAGGCCCGGGTTCGATTCCAGCCGCTGCCAAAACTGCCGCCGTGTTCACGCGGAGTACGATCACGTTAAACATGTGGGTCCGTAATTCCTTCCGAGAGGTTGGTGGTAGGGGAAGGAGGGTACGGTCCCTGTGGATGCCTCCCCCACTGGGTTCCGG
This sequence comes from Amaurobius ferox, assembly GCA_951213105.1. Taxonomy (NCBI): domain Eukaryota; kingdom Metazoa; phylum Arthropoda; class Arachnida; order Araneae; family Amaurobiidae; genus Amaurobius; species Amaurobius ferox. Next base: position 22,126,296 of record OX578145.1, on the reverse strand, counting down.
TCTAAATTGGGTGGCACTTCCCGGCCGTCCAAACAGTTACCTTACACCTTTCTGGTAGGTCGGACGGTCTGGGTAACAACAACAACAACAACTATAAAACCCCAGTCACATAGAACCGGGGGTCGAATTCAGGCCTTCACTCATATAAATAATTCCCTTAAATTACCTCGCAAGAAGTTATCACAGACTTATTGAAAAATCGACTGTCCTTTGAAAAAACGAAGGCCCACATTTACATGTACATCACACAAGAATTATGGAACTTGCAAACAACCTTGATTTGAATGTACTTTTGGATATGAAAAATTAAAACTTTAATAATTATGAAATTAGAGGCATAAAAATTAATTTCTATATTTGAGAATCTTAATACAAAAGAGCATATTCTACTGAAAATTGTGTCTTTACTGTATTATAATCTAATATTTTTAAACTCGTTTCCATACATTTTAACAAAGGAAGTTTTTATATGAGTGCAGAAGTTGAGCAAAATAAAATATGGCTTTCAATGTGCAGGACAAATTCAAGTCATTATGCTTGCAATCCAAAACGTTTATCTTTTTTGTCGCCAGTAGAAAACTATTCATTGTATTTTTGAATATACTCTTATAGAAACTTCAGTTGGTTTATAGAAGATTCAGAAGAGATTGCAGTATAATGGAAGAAAAACAACGAATATAATCTTGCTTTTGTGAAACTGCATACATGAGGACCATATCCCTCTTTTGTTGAAATGTATTTCCTTATGCAATAAAAATAAAAATATGTCCTAGATTAGAAATTTATTTAAAACAAGCAAAATATGCTAATTAAAATTACTTTTAAAGTTCATTTTTTTTCTTTTTAACCTGTTATATATAAATCTAATGTTAGAGATATAATATGGTAAATAACTTACAAAACTTCCTTGAATAAAGAAGCCATATGTCAGTTAGATGACGACAATGATTTCGAGGTCGTTATAAGGACAAATATTAAAAGGTCAACTTCAGAACAAATGAATAATATACCGCCCATAAGTTTTACCTGTTGGGAGTTGTTAAGGGCGAGTACAGTTCCTTGGCGCTGAAAAGGGGGGATTATAACTTCCTTAAAGCAATCTACTTGACATATCTGAAATATGCTTTCTTCAAGGAAGATTCAAAATTATTTTCTTGCATTCAGCAGTTTTATTTATTGTAATATAATATGGTGTTAATTATTTGTATTGATTGAACCAGATGATATAGATTGAAAAGATATATTTGTTTGCGTGATTTCCTGTGTACTGAAATACTAGTACATTGTCTTGCTATATCCACCATTTCATACCGTCTTTCATTTATCAGATCGCATAGAGATCCGATCCTCTATCTCTTCAATCTAATATTTCCATCACTCAATTATCATGTTTTCATTTGCCTGATGCGATTTCAGTTTATCTCGAACATCTTGGCACACAGTTTCTCTCTTATTCGTCAGCTTTTGGGGTACTGAGTTATAGTATACAATATGTGTTCTATTGAGATACGCCCGTAAACTGAAACTAACTACTGAATATATTTCGCTGAATTTTTTTTTATATATTTTATGAAACAATTTGAATATTACCTAAAATTTCCGAAGCAATTTGTGAATTTTAAATCCGCTTAAAAAATGTTTGAAAAATTAGGTCCCATAGGGCTCAATGTATTTCATTTTTTCGACCCGGGTTCAATCCAAAACTAATTCGGTGATATTATTCATTTATATTCCCATAGGTTCTACAGACCGTCTGAACAACATACTAAAATTTCATTTTGATTAAGTCATTTTTACGGCAGTTAACGTGCTAACGGACAGACAGACAGACAGACAGAATGAACAAAGTCATAAACACTTTTCAACTTTGTTGTAAAGTGTTAATAACGAAAATCTCAGAAAAATATATTCAGTAGTTTTATAAATTAAAATTAAAATAATAATTACACCCATTATATGAAGACTTGATGTGACAATTACATGAAGAAATCACGTGACCCACTTCAATATAAAATATGGCATCCATCTTGTGTCAAAATCGTGATTTTTTTAGAGTTCTTTTTAATGTATATTTGGTGTTGTATCCGTCCTAAACCTGCTTTATTTTTGCTTAATTTCTGTGCATTAATGTTCGGAAACAACGCTATTACAATATATTTGAGTTTAAATGATCATCAAATTCTGATTATTCCGACGAAGACTTTGATTCGACTTTGATTATTCAACGAAGCCTAATTTTCACTTGTGTTGTGTTGTTTTGACTTATCCCCCGTGGTGAAGGAGCGCCTAACACCACAATTTTCACTTATGGAGATTATAAACACATCAATCTCTGTAAGATGAGTTGTATAAGAATTTCTGAATTTCTTTAACGTAAAATTATTTAGCGCTGGAGTCTGCAATATAGTTGATATGAATGAAACATTCATTAATTTTACATAAAGAAGCAGACGATTTAATGACGGACTTTTTCGATGAAGTTTTATGCATAGAGTTAATTTATTTTTACCTCCATGGTTTTAAGTTTTTGAGTAGAATCAATTATTGTAGTACTGTGATGAATGAAATATAAATGTATGTATGAAATATTTACTGCTTTTACACAGAGAGCCAGGCGATTTATATTTCGATGACATCATTTGAATCAAGTTCGTTTTTTTTTTCGATGAAGTTTTAAATTTTCAAGTATAATTCATTATTGTAGTATTGTTATAATTTTAAAAATACTACCACTGAATGTATCGAATTTTAGAGATGTTTAAATAAAATTAAGTTTGGAAATTGTTTCATATTCAAAGCTTTATGCATGATTGAACTTTTTTGTTTCATTCTTATCCAGCTATGCCTAACATCTCGAACGAGTTCTCTTCGTTGAGGACAATTTTGGTCGCCATAACAATTTAGGATTTAGCAAAAGTCTTTAATGAAGCTATTCCACGATGTTATATTTAAAGGACCTGCTGATAAATTCTAAAAATCAGATTGTCAGTCATTTTTTTGTTACAATTTAAAAAGTTCAGATGTTTTCATTACTAAAAATATATTTTTACTCTAAAATATATTTGAAAATTCCCGAAAATTCGTCTATTAATCATGTGGATCCAATTAAAAGTTTAATTGTGAAAAACATTTTCGACCTTTCTTGTGGTGAAGAAATGGAAATTCTGGAATATTATTTTCGATCGCTAAAGAACCGATTTGTGTGAAAAATTTTAAAAATCGGGTTAAATTTAGATACAATATAAGATAACAAAAAAAAACCTAATTTGAATTTTAAAAACATAACAGGGACTTGCACATAGCCGTTAAGTACCAGTGTATAAAATTTCATGGCCATACGATGCTTATATACAGACAGCACACACAAACACACAAGCATTTTGTTTTACTATGTAAAATATATATACAATATTTCACATAAAATATTACGAATGTTTGTAAAAAAAAAAATAAGTATATTCATGTGTTGCAAACATACTACATTCTAAACAGTTGTACATATATACAAAATATTTTATGGACATAATTATAACAAAATATGTTTTATCTTATACCTAAGTTTACACACATATATTTTTTTAAAATTAAAATACATTTTGAAATTTATACTTTAAAAAATCAGAATATCTACCATACTTTTAGAAGAAACTTTTATTACAAATATTTATGCTTATATTTTATACCTCCCCAATGTGTAATTGATGTGTTACGTAATTTTTAATAATATTGTGTAATATTTAATCTATATAAATAAAAATGAAAATCTGTCTGTCTGTCTGTCTGTCTGTCTGTTTGTCACACCATCACGGAAGAACGGCTGAACCGAATTTGATGAAATTTTGTGGGTAGCCCAGAAATAGCCCCACTTAAAATTATATCCGTGTTTTGAGTTTCTACGACCAGTGGTTCTCGAGATATTAGTAAAAAACGAAATTTTCGTTTGTCTCATCATCACGGAAAAACGGCTGAACCGAATTTAATGAAATTTGGTGAATAGCCTTGAAATATCCCCCCATAAATTTTGTCCAAGTTTCGAGTTTCTAAGACCTGGGGTTGTCGAGATATTAATGAAAAACGGAACTTTTTCCTAGGAGTTCTACTCCCTAACTCCGTGGTTTATCCAAACGAAAAGCTTGAAAATCGTTTGAAAGTGAATTAAAATTTAATCTCTGAGTTTGATGGGAGATTTTTTGCGTTAATTAGTCACTTTCGGAAAACATGAATTGTTTGAAACATGATTTAAAGGGGAAATCTATCTCCATGGTTCATGGTTTATTTAAAACAAGCTTTTACGGAACAATGAGAAGTATAGAGAAATCAAAATCGTTATTTAATTTCGCAGTTTATGTTATAAGACATGACATATTTAACATGTTATAAGATTCTATCTTATATCATGTTACTCAGAAACGCAATTAAATTAAATCTGTCTGTTAATTTTAATAATTATTTTTTCGATTTGAATAATAAATAAATGGATATAAAAATATATTTTAGAAAAGAACGATTTGATTTTTCTTATAGCATTTTTGACTGGATAATATCAATTACGGTCTTCAGGTTTAAAAATTATTATTATTTATATTTTCGGGGATTATTGATTCAAGGATTATTGATATTTTCAAGTTATTATGCAATTATTTTATTATGACAAAAATTGTTTAAACTCATATATTGTATGTTGTACGAATCTTCTACAAATACACGTGTATATCTTTTAATCTACGAGAATATAAGTAGTACAGGTATATTCACATATGTTTTGATATATATTGGCATATATTGGAATCAATTACGAACTTCTGGTATAAAGAGTACGGATATTATTGATGTTTTCAATTTATTACGTCATCTCTTTTATTTTGGCAAATATTTTTGAGACGCATATTGTAATACGGGTAATCTTCTACTAACACATTGGCATATTTTCTGATCTGCAACAATATAATTAGTACGGGGTTGCATATATTCATTCAATTCCTATTTTTTCTTCTGTAAATTTGCTTACAAAAGGGGGCAGGATGTTTTATTCTTCAGATCTGATCGTGAAGATAATTTCGCATAGTGAGAACATATATTCCTAAACTTCTCTTTAGGAGCAATAAATTTAATATTTTAACAGAATTTGCACATGATTGCGAACTTTAAATTTCTTTAAATTATACACTCCGTACGAATAACGGGTGTGCTGTTAGTGGTTAATTTAACATTTTAGGAGGATATATCATGTTGTTCGGCATCGCAATTAAATTAAATGTGTTTGTTAATGTTTTTATTATTTTTTTTCGATTTAAATAATAAATAAATGGATAAATGGATATAAAAGTATATCTTATGAATGGACGGTTTGATTTTTCTTTTAATTATATTAATTGCTGACTGCGTACATCAATTTCATTTATTTTGGCAAAGAGTTTTCAAGCTTATATCGTATTTAGCTACTAAACTCATATATTGTGTTTAGCCAATAAATTCATGTAGCCGATTGTTGAAACAGAAAAAGAGTAGAGCGGGTATATCTTCTAATACAATTGTAGTGTTTTCATTTAGTATATTGAAACGGGATAAGAATGTTTCATTCAGATCTGCAAATTCAAAGCTACGAATTTGGAGGGATATCGCTAATTTGACAACTTTTCTTAAACTTTGCCAAATTGACGGAAATGTCGCCAAATTGATATAAACGACACACAAACAGCTGCCATAAACCTTCGGGTTGGTCGTGTGGCTTGGGTCTTCTACATATCAATGAAATTTTTTTTTGTTTTGTTAGAAGAGAGTACTGAAATGATGTTTGGTTAGCATTTCTCTGTCAGACCAACCATCCTACTTAGTAATACATTTAGCGATTTTTTAAAATGTCACCAAATTGATAAAAATGTTTTCAAATCTATAAAAATATCTTGAAATTGATAAAATTGCGCTACATAAATGATATTAATTGTTTTTTGTTAGGGGATAGTATTGTGATGATATTTCGTCAATTTGTCGCAAAGTGAAACTGTCAGTTCTACAGTCCCACTTGGCGATACATTTGGCGATTTTTTAAAATGTTGCTAATTTGACGAAACTGTCGCCAAATGTTCCATAGAAATATAACTATTTAGACGATATTTTTTCTACCAATTTATTTGAAGCAAATGATATCATGTCGCTTAGCAACAGATTTAAATCCAATGTGTTTATGCGGCAGACGATTTTTATTAAATCCTTTCCGATTTGAATAATGAAGATATGTATATAAAATAAATTTCATTGCCATTTCATTTTGGACTGGATAATATCAATTATACTCTTCAGGTTTAAACATTATTATTATTGATATTTTCCGGAATTATTGATTCACGGATTATTGATATTTTTAAGTTATTACGCAATTGTTTTATTGCGGCAAAAATTGCTGACACACGCATATTGTACGTTGTTCGAGTAATCTTCTAGGAATGCACGGGTATATCTTCTAACCTACGAGAATATAAGTAGTACAGGTATATTGGCATATATTTTGACATATATTGGCATATATATTGGAATCAAGTACAGTCTTCTGGTATGAAGATTAAGGGGATTAATTATATATTCAATTTATTACGTCGTCTGTTGTATTTTACCAAAAAACATTTGTGACTCATATTGCAAAACGGGTAATCTTCTACTAATAATCGGACATTATAAGTAGTACGTGTATATCTTCCCATATAATTTTAGCACTTTAATTTTGACATATATTGGAATAAATGACTGTCTTCAGATTTAAAGATTACGGGTTTATTGGTATTTTCAATTTATACATGTGATCTACTAATACAGGTTATATTTTCTAATATTCGCGTATATAATTAGTACGGGTCCCATACAATTTTAACGCTTTTATTTTGCATATATTGATTCAATTCCATATTTTTTTTATATTTGCTTACATAAGGGGTCCAAGATGTTTTATTCTTCAGATATGTCCATGAAGATAATTTTATATAGCGAGAACAGAGATTCTTAAACTTCTTTTTAGGAGCATTATATTAAATATTTTAACAGAATATTTTGATTAAACATGTCATTTAGTATACTATAAGAATTTGGGCATGATTATGAATTTCAAGTTTCTTTATATTATATACTCCGTACGAAGAACGGGTATGCTGCTAGTTATTATTAAAATTAAAATTGTCCTTTTACTTTCCTTATATACATAATGTATAAGGAAAGTATTGTGATGAGGTCGAAAATTCGAATTCGAGTTTTCGACGGGAGAGCACATTTCAAGCATCCCTGATCACCAATCAAACATTTTTGAAGTAATGTCTGTGTGTGTGTGTTTGTGTGTGTGTGTGTGTGAAAGTATGTGTGTGTGTGTGTGTGTGTGTGTTGCGTGTGTATCAGTGAGTCTGTGGAGACGATAACTGACGAACGAATGAACCGATTCGAACGAAATTTGGTACAAAACGCACAGTCCGTAAACACTGAAAGCCTATTGTTTTTATACGCAATCGAATGTTCAGAACCCCCCTAAATTTTCGAATGAATTTTGAAAAAATCATCAAAAAATCAAAACCGCTAATGAAGTTGCGCAAATAGACATTTATTATGTAATTTTTCATTAGAAAACGATTGGCATAAATTTCAGAACGCTAATATGAACCGTTCTCGAGATATTGCACATTTTTAAAATAAAATTATCAAAAAGTTATATAAAATAAAAAATAAAAATATTTCCTATTTAGAAACATGTTCACTTTTCAAATGTAATACCATGCGATAAATTTGGTGACATCATTCTCGTGGACCCAGCTCGTTCCATTCATGAAAAAAGATACTTTGAGTAATACTTTTGTATTTGAACACCAATAGTCATTTATCTGCTGTAAGAATAACTTATTTCTCCGTCCATAACGCTTGGCGAGATTTTGGCGACGAGTTTGGCGGAATGTCGCCAACTTGGCGACATTTTTAATTGTTGCCAAACTAGCTAAAATCTCGCCAAATTGCCGAAAATGACACTAAATCAATGAAAATGACGACTATTTGAAGAAAATTCAATATCATGGAAAGAATATCTACTATACGAATAACTGTTTTTAGCTGTAAACGTAGTAAATTCATTGCATTATATAAGGAATGTCATGTGTTGCCCACATCAGAGTTTTTGTCATATAAATATTAGTAACTATCATGTTAGATGGTTCAATACTTAGATTTAAATAACACAATTACTAATAGATGGTTCATTAGGTAATAATTCCACATAATTCGGATAGAAATCTATATTAATGGAATAATTATCAGTAGAAACTAAACATATCCAATCATCTATATATCTATACATTTTACATCAGTAGTTGTAAAAGAATTTTCATAATTATGAAGATGCAAATTTGCTAATATACTACTATTACAACCATCTTGCTTGATCCCAGATACTTTTAGGTAAAATTTATTACCTTGTTAAATATAATTATTGTACCATTGTTGTAATAAATGTTGTTATAATTGTACAAAGTGAAGAAGTTGGGGAAAATTTTGAAATTTAATAAGACCAGAATTATGAAAAAGAATGCACTATAAAAAGCTAAACCACAACATAATTATTATTCATATTAATATTATTAAAAAGACCGACTCAGTGGTCGAGTGGTCAAGGCGAGCCTTTCCACAGCAATCGCTCGACCGCCGCGTTGTGGGTTCGAGTCCCACGTAAGGCATGGGTGTTTGTGTTGTGGGCGTAGTGTGTTCCGCCCCCCTCTGGTGCGCCTGAGGCAACGTCTTCGGACGGCTAAATGGTTCACGTTCTGGCCGCTGACGAAAGGCGAATGACGAAAGTCAAGTGCCTGGCTATTAAAAAATATATATATATATATATATATATATATTATTAAAAAGATGATTGAAATCAAACGTTTGAAAACCTATAATATTACCTATAGATAATAAATGATTTTTTATTTCTTTACTATTTTCTAGAATAAGATAATTATTACTAGAGTAACGTAAACTATCATTTCGCTCTTTTAAAATATTAAGTAGTAATTTGCAATCAGTAGTTGAATAAGTATTATGACTTCTAGTTACAGTTCCAAATTTAATAGGATTTTTATGAAATTTTGGAATAAGTACAATATATGGAAATCTTAAAAATTATTTAGAATGAATATTTAAATTTCTATACATCTTGATAATTTATATTTAATACTTATTATAGAGTTTAAATAGATTATTATTCTTTAAATAATCTAATAAATATTGTATATAAAAATTTTGCAGATAATAGCATAATTATTAGTGGCTTTATCAACATTAATAATAAGAAAATATTTATATAAGGCAATTATTTTAATTAGGCAATATATATATATATATATATATATATATATATATATATATATATATACAAAAAAAAACGAACACCTCTAAAAAGTAATCCGATCATCTTGAAGTTTCGCATGAAAATTTCTTTATACTAAGTATGAAAATGATTAAATTGGCAAGGCCAATGAGTGTTAACTTCGGTCATAGCGAGCGTATCTATTGCGGAACTAGTATCCTATAAAACAAGTTTAAAATATGGACTGTTTACCTTTGCTCGTCATCGACGTTGCAATTCCGTGAAGAAAAAACCAATAATGCCGTTACAACGTTGCCAAAGACCTTATAAGCAAACAGACGAGTTCGAACGTGGTCATATAGTCGGAATGCGTGAAGCTGGCTGCTCATACGAGCAATAGGTCGCCACCTACACCTAACGGACACTGCTGTGCAAAAGTGCCTGCAGCAATGGTTGCTTCAAGGACCTCATAGGCGGAATGAAGGCTCTGGAAGGCCAAGGTGCACGAATGCGCGCAAGATCGAATGGTTCTGCGACAGGCCTGAACTGGCCCAACGGCATCATTGTGTGCCATCCAACGTGCTACAGTCTTTTCCATACCACCCGTGGTACATTCCACCATGTCACCGCGCTTGGCTGAAGTGGAGTTACGCTCACGGCGGCCTTCAAGACGTCTGCCCCACAACATCGACAGAGACTTTTGGATTGGTGTCGTAGCCGAGCATCATGGCTGCCAACAGACTGGCATCGCATAGTGTTCAGCGATGAATCACGCTTCAGTCTTTCAGTAAATGACCATCGGGTACGTGTGTGTAGGTGCCAGGGCCAGCGGTCACAATCAGCCTTTGTTTTACACAGGCACACAGCCATTACCCCTGTTGTGCTGGTGCGGGATGCTATCTTTTACAACAGCAGATCGCCCCTAGTCATCTTGCGTACAACTTTAACAGCTCAACGATGGGTTGATAAAATCCTGCGACCGTTTGCGTTACCCTTCATGGCACACCATTCTGGGGCCATTTCCAAACAAGATAATGCCACGCCACAAACGGCTTGCATATCTGTGGACAGTGTCCGAGCTGTTGATGCTGTTCCTTGACCAGCAAGGGCACCAGACCTTTCGCCAATCGAGCATGTATGGAACATGCTAGGCGCCAGATTCAGGCACCCCGAAATGTAGCAGATCTGGAGCAACAATTGAGGAATGCCTGGTAGAATGTATCGTAGTATGGTATTAAGACACTTCATCACTCCTTACTTAAACGTATACAAGCATGCATTGCCTCCAAGGGAGGTTTCTCCAATTACTGAATTGAAATTTTAATGTGCAATTACCAACCATTGATGTGTCCTACGGCCTTGATTTTATAATCATTTCAGTACCTGCGTGTGAGCTGTGTGCATATTTAATTTCAACAAAAACAATCACTTTTTCCATGGTGCTTCGGTCTTCTTTTTTGTACACATTTTAAATTTGTATACGACTTCCTTAGACAAATTTGGTCAATCAGCTTTTTCTTTATTTTCACTACAACAAGATCATTAAATAAAACCGCATATCTGTATCTTTAAAATTGAGCGAGTTATTAATTGAAAATTGAACATTATGAATGGGGATCATATATCAAATTAGAAATGTAAATTTGTGACATATCACAGAAAAGATAAAACTGGATGTTAATTTTAATTATGTGCCCCAACCGTGTTGTGAATACAAATGCTTTATGTGATCTCTGTCTGTGTAATGCTTTATTTAAATGTATTTGTGATAAAAAATTTTGATACATATTAACATATTTTTGATCTAAACAATTTCCATCTGCAATTTATTTATGATCCCTATTTTTACTGATAAAACAGCTTTTCATATGGTACGGAAAAGGGGCATAAGTCAGATTTTTTCATTTATCATAATTCAGTTGATTTTAAAGATACAGATATGCGTTTTTTAATGATCTTGTTGCACTAAACATAAAAATTTTCTGATTGACCAAATTTTTCTAAGGGGATCATATAAAAAGTTAAAAAGTGTATGTAACTTTTTTAAACTTAATGGGAGGACTATTTCATTAAAGTAGTCTTATTTCCTACCTTACTTTCAATATTTTTGCAATTTACACTTATCTCCTGTTGAAAAGAGAAAGTGTTTGTCTCTTAAAACTAAAATCTAAGCCATAAAATTAGTAGATGAAAGTCGTATGAAAAAATTTGAGGTAACAAAAAAATTTGGAATCCCTGCAAATTTTTTGTCTACAATCTTAAAAAAATATAATTGAATTGTTAAAAATGTATCATCAAAACTCGACTGTTTCCGACAGGAAACGATTTCGTGTATCGATGTATGAAGATGAGATTGCTTTATTTGAATGGTTTAGGAATGTTCGAAGCAAAAATGTACCGATTAATGGACCCAGTTAAAAAGTAAAAGCCTTTCATTTTGCACAGATTTTGGGAAAGCCAGATTTTGTTCCAGGAAATGGATAGCTACAGCAGTTTAAGAATCGACATGGAATTGTTTTTAAAACAGTGGGTGGAGAAAGTGCACAAGTTAACAATGCTACTGTACAGGACTGGTTGAAAAGTTATCAAAGTTTTGAAATTTAAACCCTCAGATGTTTTTAATGCTGTCGAAACTAACCTTTTTTACCAACTTTTGCCTGAAAAATCATTTGCATTGAAATAAGAGCCTTGTAAAGGGGGAAAACTTTCCAAAGTCAGGTTAACGGCACTTCTTTGCAGCAATATGAACGGGTCAGAAAAAAGGAAGATTGTAGTTATAGGAAAATCAAAAATCCCATGGTGTTTCAAGAATTGCAAGAATCTACCCGTAAAAACACCGAAACAATAAAAAGGCCTGAATGACTTCCGTAATTTTTGAAGAATAGCTAAAAGGGTTTGATGACGAAATGTCAAAAAAGGGTAGACACATTTTGCTTTTACTTGATAACTGCACTGCTCATACTACGAACATCAAACTAAAAACATTACAGTGTGTTGCTTTCCACCGAATGTTACATCAAAACTGCAGCCTTTAGATATGGGCATAATAAAATGCATAAAAGTGTATTACAAATCTCAGATTATTCGACGCGTTTTTTTTTAATCTAGAAACTGGTCTGCATTTTGTTGCGGATATTAAAATTTCATGCCAATTTTTAGATAATGTCTAGCGTTTGGTTCAACCGAAAACCATCCAAAACTGCTGGAAACATGCAGAATTTTTAGGAGGATCTGGGGACTCAGATACTGTTCTATCAGAAATGAAATATACAAACCATATGTCACAATATGAATGCTTTTTCATAAATTTCTTGTTTAACTTGTTACCAAAGTCTTCTATTAATTACGAATAAGCAAATGAAAAAAGATCAAGTCGTCCTTTCATAGGCTTCAAATGTAAATAACATTATACATGGCTAAATAAAACAGAGTAGCATTTACTCATTTACATTGAAATTTCCCGTATAGAAGTTCAGATGTTCTGTTTAACTATACAAATGCAAAGAGGGAATACCCTTTGTAATCCTACAAACTCCTAACTTCTTTCTTTTTCATTAGAGCACAGCACGATTCAATTGTACCGCAGAAGTCGAATAAAAGGAAATTTGAATATGCAATATAGCATGCACAAGACAAAATACAGTTACTTGCATATCCGCAACAGAACTTATTTCATGACATTTGCATTTATATTCACAAGAAAACGTCAGTTTCTTTCTCCTAGATACAGAATAAATTTTAATAGTGAAGAGTAGAGAAGATAAGGACAACTATATAAGCCATGACATTCAAGTTTTTGTTAAAACAACATACGACGGAAAATTTGCTATAAACTTATGCAATAGATAAGGTAATATTTAGAAATGGTCGTAAATTGATGCAGTACATTAACTGCATTATTTCAGAATGGTTAACCTTTGAGGTACAATATTTTGTGTTAGAAAGTAAACTATGACAAACATTTAAAACTTTAAATTTTATAGAAATATTTAGCTTATATGGTACTTGTTTATTGTTACATTGCCACAATAATTGTTGGCATGCGGAAAATATTATATCCGCGTACGATGAAAGATTGTTTTTAATGATGTTTTTTTCGTTAAATGTGCTACCCTTCTAGCCAGCTGCCCATGCCATTAGCCTGTGCGAAGTCCACTGAGCCCCCACATAATATGTTTCTTTAGTGTTGTGTTTAAAATTATAAAGGAAGACATAATAATTAGTTTAAAGAAAATTAGTTTATTAAATTAATACTTCAAATTAATTCAAATAACAAATTACAATAACTCTGCTCACAGGCAGGCAAATCAAGAAGAATTAACAAGTTTAAATTAAATGTATCACAGACATTAGAATTTTAAAATTTATCAGCTTAGTTAGAATTAAAGAATGTGTGTAAAAACATTACTCTAGAAAAATCTATTTAAATCCCATTATAAAATATTAACAATAGAAAATTAAATTAAAAAAAATTAAGAATTTTCCCAGATCTAATAAATTTAGGAAGGTTTAGGAAATTGTTCTCAGAAATAATGCTTTAAAATTTTAAATTCAAAGAATAAAATTTAAATCATACATTTCAAATATTGAGAAAAGATATATTCAGAATTTAAGAAATTAAGCGTTTAAAACAATATTTATATTCACCCAACCGGGTCATCAAATAGCATTACAGGGTGGAGATAGATGGCAAAAACTTGGTTGGTTCCAAATCTGGAGTTTCACTGGGATGACACAGAATTATCCAGACTGGTTTTCTTGAGATCACCATACTTTATTTACTTGAGTAACTAACTTGAGAACATTTACTTGAGTAAATAACATTGAAAGGGTGTAGAATTTTTAAAAGAAATAATTACAAAAATAAAAATACAAAATCAAACTCCATTTCTAGCGCCATCCTTGTGATGTCAAGTCGTTTCGCTCTAACCAATTATCCACCAATCATATTTATTGTTCAGGGTTACACAGATAATTGGCAATATGTATACGAGTAATAATCAAGACAATGTAACAATCTGTTCTGCATTGTAACAATTATTGTTCCTCCAATCAAATCTGACCATCACTTGTCTTCGAAACTCGATTTATTCTCCTTTCAAAGTGAAACATAACGCGCTTCACTGAAAAAGAACTATTGGTTGGAATTTGCACTCTCATAGAAACTTTAGTTTCATTTAGTTATTATAGATAGATTACATACGGAAGAATATAGATAGATTACATACGGTTCTGTAGAAAATGAAAAAGTAAGAAATAAACTAAAACGAATCTATATTAAAATTGTTTAATGTGTTTTTGTCTTTTCAAAACCTCCCAAAACACTCCGGTTACTCAGAAAACTTGATCTTAGGACAGTTTGAAATACAAACCTTGAATAAATGCAGACATTGTCATAACGCTCCTTTATGTCATTACTATTACTCGACTAGGAGTTCTGGATTATCGATACAATATGATGGACCTAGATCTAGTCAGTAAGCGTTGGCCAGGTTAAGGAGCAGCTATACCAAGGATATGAAATTTAAACGAAGAGACAGAGTTTTCCCTCCCTGCACCTGCTCTTCCTCCTCGGTGACCTCCTGCTTCCTCTCATCTTCTCGACTTATATGGGGACCTCTTTAAATATTCTATAGAGGAGCAGGAGAGGGCAGCCTATTTGCTTTATGAGAGGCGTGATTTATTAAACTTGAACTACCATTTTCTTGGCCAAGAGGCTTGGCAACAACAACAAGACATAACCTAAAGCATCTGGATTCTTAATATCCTTCGTAAAATAGATTTTTTAAATCATTCTAGGCCCTCTAAAATCCTCCCTTCGCTAACATAAAACGTTAAATATTTGCACACATGTTATTGTGTACAGAACAGAATCTAACGGAGTTGGATTTTTAATTTATCCTCCGAATAAAGGCAAAATGTAGAGTCGAAAAGCCTTTCCAGACCATTTAGAAGTCCAACTGGATTCCCTAACAGCATTTTTTTCACAGTGACGTAAGATTTACGTCAGACTGTGACTTTGGGACGTCACAGGACGTCGCAGTACGTCTTGGCAATGTCATATTGAGGTTACAGCGAGGTCATTTTGGTCATTTTCATGGTCGTTTGTGACGTCGCATATTAACTTGTTTGTGACCTCATATTGTAATTGCCATTGTAAAGTCGTCACATTGTTACGTGTTAATTAAATTGTGGAAACGTCACATAATATAGTCACAATGAAGTTACTAATACGTAACTTCGCATAGAAGTCACAAATATGATGTCACATTGTGACCCAGGTGTCACGTGACTACAACGTCAGGGTCACACATGTGACGATCTTTGCTGTAAGGGTTGCTGAAACTTTGCATATTTATAGTATCCACCACGGGACAAAACCTAACAGAGATAATTTTCGATTACAATGAATACTTTGGAAGATGAGTTATACCTTGTTAAGCAAAATAAAACATATTGCAAAAGTTGCAACCAATTTTTTTTTGGGGATGGTCATTTATCTATCAAATTTAAGTACTAATAAGAAAAATAAAATTCTGAAAAGGAGTGTTTTTGCCACGAAAGTCGGTTGAGAATAGTTATTTTTTAATTTATGCGCTTGTTTGTGTTTTGATCTGTGCCAGAAATTTGAGCAATTTTGAACCATTTGAGCAAAGGTTAATAAAGTTATTCACGAGTCTTCCTGCAATTATTTAAATAAAAAGAAACAGAGTAAAAAAAAATTAATATAAATTATACTTGTATAACAATAGTCCAACTATTTTTACTTTTCCTACGTATAAAGTATAATGTATGGGAAAATGTTGTAAAGCAGTCGAAGATTTGAATTTGAGTTTTCGACAAAATGGCACGATTCAAGCATATCCTTGAACTATAATAAAACGTTTTTGAGGTGATGTATGTCGAAAGCCCAGACCGTTCGACTTATCCTGGGATATGAACAGCACTTTGGACGGCCGGGAGGTGATGTATGTGTGTATGCGTGTGTAATATGTATATATGTGTGTAATTTGCTTGTGTGAGTGTAATATGTGTATGTGTGTATGTAACATGCATATGTGTATGTATGTTTATGAGTGTGTCTGTGTGTATGTGTGTGTCCGTGAGTCTTTGGAAACGATATCTCACGAACAAATAGAACGTTTAGAAAAATTCGGTACGATTATTACAATCTTAATACATCAGGACCCTACAAATTTTAAAGGCGGTTCAAAAACCATCCGAATTTCCATATTTTTAAATTTTTGGAAAAAAAAATGTTAAAAAATCAAGACGTTCAATAATTTTAAATAAACAACCCTTTTGTACATAATTTTTCATTACAAAGCGAATAGAACACTAGTACAAATCGTTCTCGGGATATTACACATTTTTCAAATAATTTCATATTAGAAAAGAAAGTAAATATCGTTAAATAGGCAGATATTCCATTTGGAATACTATGGGACACATTTTTAGCATCATTCTTGTGGATTTACTTTGCTCCATTCATGAGAGAAAACATCTAGTGAATAAAACTCAAACAATTGGTTAGTAAGATGTAATACTATGTAAAAAAAGTCATTCTTCCATCTACTTGTCTATATGCAGCGTTCGCGATAATTTCATCGACTTAGGATTAGAACCTGGCAAAATATAGCCACCTTGGAGATTTTTGAAAATGTCACCAAATGGGTAAACGTGACGTATAGTTAATAAAAATGCCGCCAAATTATTGAAACTTCAATTTCTTGAAAAATTAAGTTCGATTTCTTTAACACTCCCGGTCGCTTTGGTGAAATCAATATTCTTGATGCAAAGAAAGTCATGTACTGTCCACACCAGATTTTTTCCCGATACACTAAATATATAATATTTATCGCAATTCTTATAAAACGCAAACTTTAACATGGATTTCAATATGTCAGCCTCTGCAGTGTAAGCACTAATTATTCGATTAGGATAATCAAAAAGGAAAAGTTGAGTAATTAGGTACCTATTAAGTTTCGGCTTAGTATTAAACTTTATTAATTAGCACCATTTCGAACGAAAAAAATGTAACTCGAGTACATTTTTTTTAATTCTTAATCTATCATTTAAAATCAGTTCCACTTACTACAGTTCCTTTATTTTTCAATTCGCACTATTTTTTTTCAAGCTTATCTTTATCGTGAATTTAAGTTTTTAAACTAAAGTAAAATAAATGTGCTTTTTTTTAAGCTATGCTTGCGTATTCTGAAACTAAATAGAAATGAAAATGAAAAATAAGTATGTGTTAATTACTTTCTTTGGAAACATTATTTATTTCAAGCAGTTAAGTTCTTACGTTATGAAGATTAGCGACATTAAAAAGTTTATTTGCTACAATAAAATTAAATAGCTAACCGCTTTCAACACAGTTAAGTATATCAGTATCACTTTTTAACACAATATGACATTTACTTTGGATTGTGCAATGCTCTAGATTATCACGATACATTACTGAACTTGCACACGATACTTTACCGAATACATGCATTGTACACGATACATTACCGAATACATACATTGTAGACGATACATTACTGAATACATACATTGAATCACGATACATTACCGAATACGGTGAATCAATCTATAACGAGTACCGGATTTCTGTTTTCCGAGCATGAAGTTTTAACTTCTTCACTGCACCTCTATGACACGTACTTTTTTTGATACCTTCTACATACACAGCGATGTTCAAATAAACAGTTCCTTGCATTTACTATACTTCTGTAACTTCTCCGTAAGGAAAGTTTTTTCTCTATAGAAACACGTTCTCTTAATATACAGGGTGTATATAAACTGTTTTGACGAATAAGAGGGGTAATAGTACCCATCAAGACGACCAATATTTAGTATGGAACCTAGGGTCGCATTCCACTCTGAGTGCCAGAAAAGAGCAACTTCGAAACACGTCCCACAATCACAAGTCGCCACATCGAAGTATCACATCTCCAGAACATCACCGTCACTTTTAATCATCCGACACTTTTTGAATGTCACATATCCTGGACGATGAATTGGACGTGGTGGACGTGTGGCTTGGCCTTCACACTCACCGGACCTCAACCCACTGGACTTCTTCTCATGGGGGCACATACAATCATTGGTGTACAAGACGCATGTGGACTCCGTAGAATATCTCGTCGCTAGAATCGCTGTTGCAGCGGACAGGATAAACACGACACCAAGTGTCTTCGAGAGGGTACGCCAGTTGTACTTTCGCCGGTGTGAAATGTGCAACGGCACCCCCCGGCCATCAACTTGAGCGTCTACTTTGAGTTTTTCTCTGATGTAAATAAATGTGATTGTGCAACTTATGATTACGTTAATTCTCCTTATTTTCACTGTTGAAAATTCGACTTTACGTTTTTCTGACACTTAGAGTGGAATGCGACCCTAGGTTCCATTGTAAATATTGTTCATCTTGATGGGTACTATCACCCCTCTTATTTTGTCAAAACAGTTTATATACACCATGTATATACAGTTCATAATCTATACATTTCATAGACATTAGACCGCGATATGAGATTTTCTAATTACTGTTTATGGGCGTGGATTTGTTAAGACTTATCAAGTATTTTTACATTGAAATATGAAAACTACGAAAACCTTAAAATACGAATCAAAAAATATAATTGCAATTTGTTACAAAATGCATCTAAGAAAAAATTCCATAGCTAGTCGTGTATTAAATATTGAATTATCTTATGCACACCTTATAATCATATACATATACGCAAACATACCGGAAATATAAAAGCACACATTCTCTTAAATATATATGCAATTTATAATCCACACATTTCATGGCCATTAGACCTCGGAGTGAGATTTACTACTTACTGGTTATGGGCGAAGATTTATTAAGACTTTTCAAAAAATTTTGCATTGAACACTTAAAAAATATATAATACTAGGGATCTTCCCCCTTTTCTCGATAACGAGTAATAATAAATAACTTCTCCCATTGCTTCCCTTATTCACTGAAACTCACCATCACCAAATCTAAATTTGCGAGCTATACGTTTCGCCGCTTGTTCTTAATACAGTCACAAAATATCGCGTTTTCTTTGTTTAAATCAATAATTTAAATATTTTTCATTTAAAATCGGGAATTTAATACAGACACAAAATATCACAAAGTCAATAATTTAAATAATTTTTCTTTTGAAATGGCATCAGCGTTATTTTTATCCGATTGCAACCAAAATAGGAAGCGACACATGTCAATATAGTCTAAATCATCATGCAAAATTTGAAAATATTTTATGCCATAAGTCCGGCCTAGTCTTAACCAAAAAACGTTCTATTTAAAAAAAAAATTAGTCAGCAGCGGATGCACCTAGCTTTTACTTTTAATATAAAAAGATATAATATACATGAATAACATAATATACGGTATATATTAAATTAAATTATACAATATATAATAAGAGAGAGCATACTATAATTTAAAGAAGTCTACACTGCAAATATATCAATAATTTAAATATTTATTTTTGGTAAAAATAATTTAAATAATTTCGTTTTGGTACAAATAACAAACAACTCAAAGGAAACCCCATTTTTAAATCACAAAATAAATTCATCGAAATTAACAATCATTTAAAATATCTTGGTTTAATTATAGATAACAGATTAACATGAATCCCGCATAACTTTTATTTGAAA
This sequence comes from Amaurobius ferox, assembly GCA_951213105.1. Lineage (NCBI taxonomy): Eukaryota > Metazoa > Arthropoda > Arachnida > Araneae > Amaurobiidae > Amaurobius > Amaurobius ferox. The sequence continues at coordinate 22,106,297 of OX578145.1, read as the reverse complement.
GAGAAATATTTAAAGTTATTTTCTAACTTTGGTAGCATTTCAAGTAATAGTCGGGGGATTAATAAGTCTTTTTTGAAAATATGGTACTTATCTGTCATTGAAAAAATTGTTACTTACGGTTCCGGAATATGGGGTGAGAACTTAACTAAGGAACAAATTAAAAAATTAAACTCTTTATAGAGAGTTTTTATTTTAAAAGTTTCTAATTGTTCAAAAACTACTTCCAACATTTCTATTCTATCACTCGTATCCCCACCCTATACACTTTGTTATTAATTTTTATTACAAAAAATATCATTTTTGGAAACAAAGAACTGATTATTTTTTACATCCTGATATACCTTGCCCGTCACTCTTCGATTTTAATAGCCATCCTTCAGAAGCCCATCCTTTTAAATGCATTGCTAACATTAAACAAGAAAGATCAATCATTCTTAAAGCATTGATTATGAAACACTTTCCAACTTCAATGCAATTTTATTTAAACAAGTCTAAAATGCAATACATTCCTCGGTAATATTTTGAAACTTATCACAATACTGCATTAATTTATTATATTTGAAAACTTAAACCTCCATCGAAAAAAACGAACTTCAATCAAATGACGGCATTGAAATATAAATTGCCTGGTTTAAACATCTCTAAAATGTTATACATTCCTCGGTAATAGTTTTAGAATTATCATAATATTACGATAATTTATTACATTTGAAAACTTCATAGAAAACAACTGAAGTTAATTTAAATGACGTCATAGAAAAAATAACACGCCTGGATCTCTCTATAAAAACAGGATTTCATTCATAACTTTCTCCCATTGATTTCATTCATCAAAATACTATAATAATTTATTTTATTTAAACATTTTGTTTAAGACCATAGAGCTACAAAAAATTAAACTCTATGCTTGAAACTTCATCGAAAAAAATCGTCCTTCTCTTTATGAAATCAATTAATATTTCATTCATATCAGCCATGCAGACTCCATAGACCAAAATCTTTTGTGTTAAAAAAATACAGGAATTCTAATACAACTCATTCTATATATTTTGCTGTTTATATTTTACATAGGTGAAAAATAGGCTTAGTTGTAGAAATAATCAAATTTAGATGAGCATTTAAACTCAAATATATTGTCATTGCGTTGTTTCAGTATGTAGATGCACAGAATTTAAGCAAAAATAAAGTAGTTTTAGGACGGATACAACACTCAATAGGAATTAAAAAGAACTTAAAAAATCAGGATTTTGAAACAAGACGGATGCTATATATCATTTTGAAGTGGGTCATGTGATCGTTTCATATCATTGTCACGTGATCGTTTCATATAGGAGGTGTAATTATTATTTTTATTTTTATTTAAAAAACTACTGAATATATTTCGCTGAATTTTTTTTTATATATTTTATGGAACAATTTGAATATTACCTAAAATTTTCGAAGCAATTTGTGAATTTTAAATCCGCTTAACAAATGTTTGAAAAATTAGGTCCCATAGGGCTCAATGTATTTCATTTTTCGACCCGGGTTCAATCCAAAACTAATTGGGTGATATTATTCATTTATATTCCCATAGGTTCTACAGACCGTCTGAACAACATACTAAAATTTCATTTTGATTAAGTCATTTTTACGGCAGTTATCGTGCTAACGGACAGACAGACAGAGAGGCAGACAGACAGACAGAATGAACAAAGTCATAAACACTTTTCAACTTTGTTGTAAAGTGTTAAAAACATGATGTTAATACCTTTTCTAATTATACCATTTACACAGACGGATCAAAAATTGATCATAATGTTGGTTTTGCAATTTGTATCTTTAATCATGATGCACTAAGTGAGAATCTGTCCTTTAAACTTGATAGCAAGAACACAGTTTTTCCTAGATGCAATTATAGCTATTAATTTGGCTATCGATTAAGCTTCCAAAAACTATTCTAAAATCAATATTTTTACAAGCAGTCTTTCATCTATCCTTGCCCATAACTCTCTAAATAATAGATCAAATTGTTTAAAATCTATAAAATATAATGCCTTAAAATCTAAATATTTAATAAATTTTTCTTAGATTAAAGTCCCGGCAAATATATTAGGAAATGAGATCTCAGATGAATATTCTAAAAATGCTGCTTTAACAGGTATCCCTTACACTATCTTCCTTCCATTTTCTTATCTAAATTTTGTGAAACCTCTCTTCTACATGACGGACAACTATACCTTAATAACTATACAGGGTGTCTCAGAAAGATTGAAACGCGCTTTAATTCTTTACCTGTTGGAGATAAGTGGGCAATGTAAATTGCAAAAATGTTGAAAGTAAGTTAGGACATAAGACTGCGTTAATGAAATAGTCCTCCCATTAATTTTCAAAAAGTTACACTTTTTTAATTTTTATGCGATACCTTTAGACAAATTTGGTCAGTCAGAAAATTCTTATTTTTAATGCAACAAGATCATTAAAAAAACGCATATCTGTATCTTTAAAATTGAGCGAGTTATATTTAATTGAAAATTAAACATTGTGAATGGGGACCATATATCAAATTAGAAATGTAAATTTGTGACATATCACAAAAAAGAAATGCATTTGTGATAAAAATTTCTGACACGTAATAACGTATTTTTGATCTAAACAATTTCCATCGTCAATTTGTTTATGATCTCTATATTTACTTATGAAACAGTCTTTCACAAGGTACGGAAAAGTGGCATAAGTCAGATTTTTCCCATTATCATAATTCAGTTGATTTTAAAGAAGTAGATATGCGGTTTTTTTAATAAACTTGTTGCATTAAAAATAAAAGTTTTTTCATTGACAAAATTTGTCTAAGGGGGTCGTATAAAAATTTAAAAAGTGTAACTTTTTGAAAATGAATGGGAGGACTATTTCATTAACGCAGTCTCATTTCCTAACTTACTTTCAACATTTCGGGGACCCATGATGTCCCTGATATGCTCAATTCGTGATAAATCCGGAGAATATGCTGAACAAGACAGGATATCAAAACCTTGTAGACTATTTATAGTTACCCGTGCAGTATGTGGCCTGGCATTATCCTGCTGAAAAAACAGTCCAGGTCTGGTTGACAGATATGGCTGTACCACTGGTCTCACAATGTCAGAGACTGTTGTGCAGTGATACTGCGAGAAAAGTGGATCAAAGGTGTTCGTCCACCAAATGCTATACCACCCCAAACCATAGTACCAATTAGGGGGCTGTGTGGCGACTGATAGAAAAAGCTTCCTGGTGGCGTTGTTGAAAGCGCCGCCATACGGCCATCTAGCATACCAAAACTGAATCGTGATTCATCCGTGAACAGAATGTTTTGCCATTCTATCGACCAACTGCGTCTCGTTTGACTGCATTTCGTTTGACTGCGTCTCATTTGCAGCGATATGGTAGGTAAAAGTTTTATTTGCAACCACAGTCTAGTGCACCGAATGAAAGCCAAGCCTAAAAACTTCAATCGCACTTTTTTTCCACACCAGCTCATTTCCTATCATCTCATTCCGAAGGATATTGCCGAAGCTAAAATAAAATCTTTCTCGATGAAGAAGTTTTCACGAAGAATCTTGAATAAAGGATAAAAATGTCTCCGAAACTTAAATCTAGTTAAAAGTAAATATTTCTTAACGTTAAAAATATTTTATTGTTTTTGGAGCATGTTAACACAGTTTTTACTTTAACGCTGCTCCTACCCGTGGGGAAGATTGTTTTTTGTAACTAGAGAAGAATTTTTGGAAAAAATGAAATTGAGGCTTAGGTTAGCGACTGTTCGGAGAAATTGATTTCTTGTTGCAAGTTTAAGGAAAATAATTTGTTTCTTCATACTAAAAATAAACCTGATATATCCAACAAAGTTTCTGATATGTACAACGCATGAGTACAGATTAATTTTTTTTTTTAATTTTGAAAAATAATAAAAAAATTAGATGTTTGTCATATCCCGAGCTCGATGAAAATCTAAAGAATTTTTGCTATTACCGATTAAACAATCTGCTGTGCGCAGCATATGACTTTCTCTACAGACCCAAATTAATTTTATCTTTATTTTTAATTCATTAAATTGGATTTAATTGCACAGAATAAGACGTATAATTATTTAAATAGGCACTTTAATTCGCACTCCTAATTCATATTTCTTTTTTATTTGTAACTGAATGTATTTTAGAATGCGGCATAGCAAAAATACAAGAACGCAAAAATCTCTCAATAACAGTTAGCCCTAGAGTAATGGGATTGGTCTTAATATTTTCATCGTTAACAATTACGTAAAAGGCAAGCATTTAATTAATACATTTAAGCATACGTAGTCTTTTATTTAAGAATTTAACGATTTTTGCGAGCAATTTCGTAAAACAGGCAGGTTATTTTTTTTTCAAATAGTACCATATTCTAGTCAGTACTGGGTAATCCATAAGTAACTTATCTAATAAATTTTGTAAAATTTGATCAATTAGTTTTTTAGTTAGAGTGGCGTGTGATTTTTGAGTGCCATTTCGAAAGAAAAGGTAGTTTCTTTTTTCCTAATCATGCAAAAATCTAATCAGCATCAGGGTAATCCACAAGTGACTTATCTATAAACTATTATGAAATCTGGTCCAGTAGTTTTTGAATTAAACTAGATATATACTTTTCACAGACAGACACGCACACACACAGTCGTCACGTTAAAAATAGTTTTTTCGTGTACTAGAGGTTTCAAAAGGTTGCGATTTTCGACACGATTCCAATACTTTTCTTATACATTACCAGTTATTGCAGGAGAAGTAATAAACACTAACGAGAAATGTTGTCAATTTTCGAGACTGGTGTTTACAAAAGGTGACTGCTAAAATAGCAACCTCTAGTTGGAATGGTCCTTACCAGTGATTTTATTTCTCGCAGTTAGTTTTTGTGAGTCTTGTAGAGGCGCATGTGGTACCGCTGACTGAGCACCACCGCTGACTGAGTACCGCTGACTGAGCTCCGTAGCACCACCTGGGCAAACTGCGTTCCAGTATACACTCTGTAACCGCCATCCATACACCACCTCTAGGTTTCAATAACATTACTGGTAGATTCCACTGTCGCTTGTCACATCTATTTTCTTCCCATTACGTGTCAACAGTGCTACCATGATGCTGCAACAATGGAAAAACTGGTCATTTTTATTCCAACGACAAGTCGTGGAATACCACGACAAGACCAAAAAATTAGATTTTTAATGAATGGAGTGAATCTTTTAAGTCCGTACTACAATTTCTTCATATATAAAAGAATTGAAAATATATTGAAATACGTGTATTTTGATTTATTTGTTATTTAAATTATTCATTATTGTTTTTATATTTTTGTACTATTCCTTAAGTTTTCGCGGGCAGTATGAATCCATTCCGGGGCCCGGATTCGGCACGCTGGCGGTAGTTTGGGGATTCCAGATCTAATACAGTATCATTGTAGTTGCTACTTTGGATAATCTTTCTATGGATGACCATTCGTTTGTGCGGGTTTAAACTTAAAAAGTTGAAGGAAGGCCATGCCAGCACTGATAAATAAATATAAAAAATAATAATACTTTTAAAACTAAGAACATAACATGTTGCAAAACATTTCTTCTATACTATTAAAAAATCTTTGACAATGCATGTTCCTATCGTTCAGAGATTTAAAAAGTTAATTCTTGATGCAGAAAGTAGAATTTTGTATGGAATTAAGAGTTGCAGATCCTGGTATTTGCTTGAACATTAAAAATATATAATATATTAGAAACTATTTGAAAATATTTTGCTCCAAAATCAACATATGTTTGTTGCCATTAATGAAACAAAGATTTAAAATATGAATTTTCGCTATAGAAAATCGCAATTTATCTTAAAAGGGACATATTGGGTTGAGTACGATGCGTATGACAATTTAAAATAATTAAAGTACTTTCAATTATGTTTTAGCAACCGACAAAACTTATCTCGACTTCATCCATTTTCTTCAGAACTATAAACCAAATAACCTAATTTAATGTCATCAACATGCCTGACGTAATGTTATCCCAGACTTAATGGTGTTGGAAGGCAGTTAGAAAACTCTTCCTGATCGAAATTGGGTGACACCTACTCGGCCGACCAAAAAAATTCTCTCCACCTTCGGGTAGGTCGGACGGTTTGGTTCTAGACAAAGGAAGAAACAGTAAAGGACGGACTGAGATTATAATTTCAGCATTGCATTTTATTTTTTCCATTCTTAAAGTTATATACTAAAAATAAGATAAGTAATCATATTTATTTCCTCAAAGTGTGCAAAATTCATGTAATTATGAGTAAACCAATTTTAGTTAGGGTTTCATTCAACAGGGATTGTTTTTCATATAATTTTATTCGATGATTGTAAGAGGAAGTGAAGTGGGCTAGGGTATTTTCGCTCCAATTATATTGCTCCGATTTCAGGTCTCGCAGTGTAACTGTGTATGTAGCTGTAATGTCACTACGAGCGCTGTCGACACAGCAACTTCTAAATCATTTAAAAGACCTGAAAAAAGTATTTACGAAATCAGTAATTCGAAATCAGTAATTCGAAGTAATTCGAAATCATTTTAAACAATAAACTGTCCCTAAAGTGTGAAAAAAACCCAGATCACACAACAGACCCGAAAGTCCCTAAAGTGTGAAAAAAATATGTCATATGTGAAATTTAAATCACCAACAATTATAAAATTCCAAAACGTTTTAAAGCTAAATTTTCATCACATAGACATTGATTTTTTTTCATTTTTCTGAGAAATATACTATTATATCAAAATGCATTCTAGCAGTTCATCAAACAAGATTTATTTGCAAGAGACTTAAAAATATCCTGCTTGAAAATACTAAATCTCGTCAGATATAAAAAAAAATGTAACGGCGAGATAATTATATTCTTTGAAATTTAGAGAAAGCCTCTTCCTTCAGTAAAATTTAATAAGCTTCATTATCATAAGTTTTTCAGGTATATAAAATAAAAACAGCCCTTCGTTAAAGAGAAAATAAACTACTGACACCAAATTATAACTTTCTATTACATTATCTAATAAGGCCTAAATGGAGTAAAAGTAAATTAGTTTTAAACTAAATTAGTTCAAGCAATTTTTAAATACTAATTAGTTGTGTTTTTTCAATAAAATATAAACTATGCATCGGTATTGACTCTTAACAACTTATTTATTAAAATATGATCAGATAAACTCACAGTAGCTAATGATTTATAATATGTTATAATATGTGCAAATTCATGGTTGTATTTTAAATGATAGCGTTCTTCAAAATATCTTATTAAAATAAATATATGTATTCCCCTTAAACAGAAGTATAAAAATTTCGAAGTGGAAGAAGTGGAAAATATCAACAACTCGGGGTTAATATTATATCGTAAAGGCTATAACGGATATAACTGAAAAAAATATGTGATACCGTATAAAAAAATCTGATGTGAGCAACACATGACTTTCCTTATATAATGCAATGACTTTACTACTTTTACAGTAAAAAAAATAGGTTTTCTTATAGTAGATACTTATATTCTTTCCAAGATATTGAACTTTCGACAATTAGTCGTCGTTTTCATTGATTTAGCGTCATTTTTATCCATTTGGTTAAATTTTCGTTAAATTGGCAACATTTAAAAATGTCGCGAAGTTGGCGACATTCCGCTAAATTCGTCGCCAAAATCTCGCCAAGCGTTATGGACGGAGAAATAAGTAATTCTTACAGCAAATAAATGATTATTGGCGTTCAAATACAAAAGTATTACTCAAAATATCTTTAAAAAAATTGGACTAATTCTGTTGCTAAGCAACATGATCAGTAAATAGATCTGCACGATATTATTTCTTTGGAAAGTTTAATTTTACATTTATTATTCATAATCCAACTTTGTTCAATTAAACCTTGTTCCTAAAACTAGAAACATGGCACGTATTTTTACAACAAAGTTAAGATCACCATTCCACAGCTGAAGGACAAAGCTATCAAAAAATATAGAATAGTATACGGAACAAAAAGACAGAAATACTGACTTACAAACAGAGAAACGAACTGTCAATTTTTTATATATAAATTAGCCGATGATTAGAAATATGAAAGAAACCATTGAAAATGTTGTCAGATTTATATGGATGAAGCTTTTTACCGGCATAAAGAAATTCAGATGTGTGCAGCACATGGTTTTCTCTACAGATTTAAATACATAAACCATTAAACTGAGTTTCATTGCTCAAACTCAAACAGATACTTATTTGATATTATATCCAGCTTGCAGTTTTAATCCGCCTTATTCTCCATGAGGCAACCAAATGCATTTTAAAACATTACCACCTCCTCAAAATTTCAAAATTTTAAATATCTCATAAACTGTTCATCCTAGACAAATGTGGTAGCCTTATTTTTTGATTCGTTAAAAATTACATATGAAACAAGCATGTAAGGAATACTTTTGAGCATACTTTGTCTTTTATTTTAGATTTTGTCGATTCTGCGGGCCATTTCGCAGAAAAAAAGGTTGGTTCTATTCAATATTTAAAAAGAAATACATGTTAGAAAGGAAGTTTCTTAACTTTGAATCAACTTTATAAAGAGTAATTATGGGCTTTAAAATCAATAATACCCTTATACGTTTGAACGCATTTGGATCACGCAAAAATGCAATCATAACAGTTTTACACGCATCTGTAGAAACAATTTAGAGCTTTTAGAAGACAATAAAAGGGTTAAAAAATGAATTTCTCTATATTTCAAAAAATGATTTGTTAGCTACCATTAAAAACAATTAAAGAACTGGAGTCGGGGTTTCTACTTGACTTTTCATGTAAAATGAAGTTCCAAAAATGTTTTGCTTTTAAACTGAAGAATTTTCAATTTTTACTTGGAACATTGTATAAAAAAGAACGAGACATTGTATAAAAAAGAACGAGAGCCCAAAATTAATAAAACTATATATATATATATTTATATATATATATATATATATATATATATATATATATATATATATCTATACTTACATTCTAACATTGGATTTACAATTTTATATTTTTATTATATATATATATATATATATATATATATATATATATATAATATTAAGATCTCTGATCTTTTTAATGCAATTGTAGTTCTATATAATGTTTATATATTACTAATCAATCCACTCAAACTAAATTTACCACTTTTCCTAAATTTATCCACTTTGTTCTTTTTAATACTTATATATTTCAAGGTAAATAATTGTACTTACAAGTCTCAGGGGTTCCACAAGGTGGCTGTAGTAACAGTATGTTAGCTAATTCACATCTTTATCATTATGAAAAATGTTCATCTTAATCATCATTATGAAACAATGTTCATCGTTATGAAACAATGTTCATCTTAATATAATTTTAATGTTTATCTTAATGTTCATCAGCCTCAAGAAAAATGTTCATTTTAAAAGAATGACACAGATTGCAACTAACCAAATAAGGCTCCACTACCACTGTGAGAACATCCAGCCTGGCCTCTACCTCAGCTGTTCGTTTCCATTCTCAACTTAGGCATGTACATATGCTTGGAAAATCAAATTAATACCGTCAGAAAGAGGTATTCTCCAAGATAAGAAAGAATCTCCAATTGCAGATAACAGTAGACATGGACCGGTTTCGCACTTATTATGTGCGCATCAGCTTGGAATAACCATTAACTGCAATGGCAGCTAGCAAACTGGTATTTACTGCAATTTTGCGAACTTCTATGGACATTGACCAATCAGCCCGTCTATGTACCCGGCACAAAATTCGTTCACATTACGTTCTCTTAATGTGAATAAATTCTATGCCGACTACGTGGAAGAATATAAATTTGTCAGTTCCCGTAGAAGTTTGCAAAATTGCAGCATATCACAAGTTTTCTTGCTGCTATTGCAGTCAACGATTATTTCATGCTGATGATCACATAAAGCATGAAACCGATTCATGGATACAGTTATCTGCAATGTGAGCGTCTTCCTTACATATACTTGACTTTTTCTATTCGTAGATTTTTTTTACACATTTTTATTCATTTATATTTAACTTTATATTAAATAATTTATATATTAAATAATGTTGATACTTACCCGTTTGTTGCTTTTATAAAATATCAATTATTTTACTCCTGCATACCATTTGCTTTATTTGAAGTATTTTTATATCTATAATTATTTACGATTATTTAAATGTTACATATTATACACTTATTCTGCAACTTGTACTCATTATTTTTAATACTGTTCATTTATATAATTGGAGTTCATTCATTCTGACCTTCATTCATATTTATATTTTGCCCTTTTTGAGCCTGGTTACGATAAAACTGATAATGTCCATTTACATCCTGTTGATTTAAACCTTTAACTTCATTGGAATTTTCCAGTTCATTACTTGTTTGTAAACATTTTATTTTTCCTTCGGTCAGCTACATAACATTTTTTATCTGAATCTTGATAACTGTGGCATCATATTATTATCCTTTTCTCTATTTCTCTAATTAGAATATTTATTTCTTATCTTGTTTAATACTTTATAAGCCGGGAAATTTATCATGTAAAACTGGTGGTTTGCTAAATTTTTGAAGAATATTATATCGACCACACTGATATCTTTCTTGCGAACCAAAGAGTATTTTTGTATTTGCTTTTCGACTGCTTCCTTCTGTATATTTGTGATTGCATTCATAATCGCTTTGAAATATTCTAAATACTATACTACATAACATTTATTCGCGTGGACTACAATTGGCATCGTTCAAGTCATATTTATTTCTAATTACCCCATTATTGTTCCAACCTAGTTTCACAAGTCGAATTGGTCCCTCACATCCATCTTGTAGAATATTAGGACCATTAAACTTTTCAGGTATATCCTATCTGCAATCTGAATTTCTACTTTTGTTACTTCTCTGAAATTTTAAATCATTCAAATTTTCATATTTTTATTTAACATAGTTTTAATCTTCATTTGATTATTTAGCATTGTTTTAATTTTGTTTTTATTTATTACAGTTTGAAATGCCCCATATGGAGAGATAAATTTAGAATTTTTACGGGAGCAAATACCACCTCCTGATTATCCTGCAAATCCTTCGACAGACTCTATTCTTTGACTTAAGGTTGTAATTCGCTACCGTCCCTCAGCCCTGCTCGCTATCGTCCCTCAAACCTGCTCGCTACCGTCCCTAACCCCTGCTCGCTACCGTCCCTCACCCCTGCTCACTACCGTCCTTCACCCGCCTGGTTGCAGAACAAGCCTGTGTGAGAGTGTGATACATATCTGGATATCATCATCGCATTCAGTAACCCTTTCTTTTCAGTATAATTTTATTGCTTGCTTCGGACACAATTTGTTATATTTTATTTGCATTATTTGATCATTTTTATTCGAAATACTATTGGCATCACTGAGGTCAATAGCTTGAATAGATTTGTCTGCTTCTTACAATACTTTTTGCTTATTACTTAGACTTGATTGAGAAATTGTGCACGTCATTTTTTTATTAACTTTTCATATTTCACAGCTTTATTTTTGATGCAATTGTTGGGGTATTATTATTTATAACACTGGGGAACTCGCCACCGTCCCTCACCCCTGCTCGCCACCATCCCTTACCCCTGCTCGATAACATCCCTCACCCCTGCTCGATAAAGTCCCTCACCCCTGCTCGATAACGTCCCTCGCTACCGTCGTCAACGCCCGTATCTTGCTTCCCAAATCAGGAAACTTCATTAATCAGTATGCCGCTCATTAATTGGAACTTGACCCAGGCGTAATACACCCGTTGGAACTTCGCTCCCTTATTAACTGAAGCTTACCAACTGGCTTAACTCGCTCCGCGAAAATGTCACCAGCTCAACCCCCTGGCCCCAACTTGCTACGCTCGCTTTGTACCTCGCTTCGTGAGCCGGGAGGCTTTGTCTCCTTCCAGGCGCTCGTTGAGCCTGCATCGCGAGTGCCGCCTTTACAACTTTCGTACTATTGTGAGCCGTAGATTTATTCGTACTTATTTTATTATTATTTGCAGTGTTATTTTTGCTCAACTCAATGTTTTCATTGGATTATCTGTGCTTTATCTTAATCTGGAATATCTATGCATTATATCTTAATTTGGGTTATCTATGCATTATCTTAATCTGGATTATCTATGCATTATCTTAAATTTCTTCTTCATTTCCTATTCTTAAATATTCTATTATTACTTACAATTTCTGTTATTCTTACAATTTTTTTGTGAAAATTTGCTGATCTGTTTCGAAAATTTTGTTTGCTCGACTTATTGTTAATTTTGCTCGACTCAATATTTTCACTGGATAAATTAGCATTATATTAAATTGCATCTTCATTTTCAATGTCATTAAGTCTTTTATTATGCTTACAATTTTCCTATGAATATTTTTTGGTCTGTTTGTGTTTTGCAATTTCAGTTTCATTATCCGTTTGCATGCCCAGGCATGCAAGTATCACGTGACTTTTGATGCGTGTTGGACGTTTATTGCCCCACATAAGTGTATTTGAGTTATATGTCCAGTTAATCATAATACGCATTTTATCTCCTAACTACAGTCTATTTTTATACTACATCTGAAAAATTCATTTGATAGTTTTCACCACTTAGGGCGTATATAAGCCTTAACCTCGTATACATAGCCCTATTCATATTCCAATTAGTTGTATAGTTCTCATTATAAAATACATATTTCGTTCAGAATATGTATGCAGAATATGCATTAAGTTCGAATGTCAAAGACTTTTGCAGCTGATTAAATACCTTTTCAAGTAAAATACTCCTCTTAGTTTAATTTTGAACATGGAGCCATTCAATGATGTGTACATTAAACTCAGCCAAACCTCAAAATAATTAAACCTTTATAACATTACATTCATATATCAATACTTTTACAACCGATTAAATAACCTTTCAAGTAAAATACTCCTTTTAGTTTAATTTTGAACATGGAGACATTCAATGCTATGTAAATTAAACTTACTTGGACAAACCGCGAAATAATAAAACCTTTATAACATTACATTTAAAATTTCAATTGCAAATAGAGAGCGGTGACTGCTGAGATCAGGGTGCAATTCTGCTTAGCAATTAAAATCCAAATGTTTGCACATTTTAACAAATCATTCCGACTAATGCATACGTAAAAAGCAATTATTACGCTTGATATAATTACTTCAGTAGTCCTGTGTCGTAATTTCTTCCTACTGACTTTCTAGCATAGAAATAAAGATTCATTAATTAGCATCGTTTGGGAAACAAAAAGTGTTATCTACGTTTCTTTTGCATTTTATCTTTCATTTTTAATCACAGTTACTCCAGTGTCTTCGTTTTTTAAAAGTATCTCTTGCTGTTTTCTCAAACTATTTTTATTAAACATTTGTTTTTTAGTGTAACTAATGCAGGTGTATAGTTTTAAGATTGTATTATGTAATTAAATAGAGGATAAAAACTAAAAGGAAGCATTTTTTGTCAATTCATAGAATTGTTTAATTTTTTTGGCACCACCAATTTATATTTTTTCGGAGAAAGCGATTAAAGACAATAAATAAATAAATAAATTTAATCCCTAATATAAAAAATGTCCCGTCTTTTTTAACTAAATCAGGGATATGTCTGTTTTTCTTTCTCAATATGATTTATGCAATTTGTCTTGAGCAATGCGTCACCAAATCTTTCGTAGTGTAAAATGTGTGTTGTGTTTAACAAATGTGTCAAATGTTTGTTTTGTTGGAAAAGAATAAACAATTGAAGTCTCCATATTCTTTTTGTATAAGTTCCATTGACATTTTCTGACAGGCTGATTTTAACTGAAAAAATCGCAATAAATATTTCGCCGTTTCTCAATATTTAAAGATCTTGTCAATTTCTTTTTATAAACAGTGAAGAACATAAAACCGTTATACTGTTAATACGTACCCTTTGCATTCGTAATTACATTATCAAGATAACAAATGAGATCAAATATCCAGAAAACTTAAGCTTCATTCAAAGCAGCAATAAACGTAAACAAATTCAATACACAATTAATAACTTTCTGTCTATCCAGCTAAGCCACAAAATAACCATCAGATATTATAAAATAGCAATTAAATGTTAAAATTAATAGCAAACAAGAAAGTATTCTCAAAGTATTATTGCATTCAAGTTTTACTGTAACTGGTATTGGGCATTTCTATATTTTGAACAATGAACATCCTTATACAGACTATATGGGAAGACTTGAAGATAACTCAATATTTCGCAGAATTCTTGAACGATCACATAGATTTTCTACATGCAGCATCTACATTTATATAGTAACAAACGATTCCTACCTGGCTCCTTGTCTTTTAATTTCTTACCTGAAAAATATCGGGGTTACATACTTTTGATGATGAACATTTTAATAAAAATATGAATTATAATTAAAATAACATTTGTGCATTTTCTTGTGTCTCATATTTTGAAATAAAACAAACAAGAATCGAAGTCAATTGACTTAGATTTTCAAAAAAATCAATCATTTCCAATCGTATTAAAAATATTAATATCATTGAAAATTATCTCGTGACGTTGATCGAATAGGTTAAGAAATATATTGATCAAACCCAAAGGACCCAAATGGGTTCTAAGTACCTCGATCTCATAATTAAGAATGTGGTAAGTGTGGTTATATTGAACTGAATAAAATAAACACTGCATTTTTTTATTATTTTTTGAGAAAAACGGTGGATATTAAAAAATTTACGACATTAAAAAGTATATTTATCTTATAAGATCTTCAGCTACATTTCGGATTATATATTTATTATCATACTTTTTATGCTATTATAATTATGTGTACTTGGCATTCATATACACATCTAAATTAATTTTAATTGTTTACACAACGCATTGAGCTATTCCTCCAAATGATTACCCCAATATACGATTCCTCCTTTATTAATATTAAGTTAACTGTTGGCAATTTATTCTTATAGATGGCTTATTAGTAATCGTTCCCCAAGATGTTATGATTGGAGAGACAATAAAATTTGATAATATGAAATTAAATATTAAATTTCCTTTCCTTCTTATCATGGCACATTACTATTCTTTGTACTTATTTGTATTTTTGTATCTCTAAAAATTGTATCCTTTCCTATATATGTAACAATTTTTAAATTTTAGATAAATGTACTTTCGGGAGATAAAGGTCAACTAACCCTTTGGTAAAGGTGTCTATTCTCCCATAAAAAGTAAAAAATCTGATGTGGTCAGCCCATGACTATTACTGCAGACTCAATTTTTTCTTTATTTCTTTAATAATAATTAATTAGTTTGAATTTAATTGCACAAAATAACACGCATATTTGAAAATAATACTGAATTTGTACTTTTAAATCAATTTTCGCTTTCCTTTAGTAACTGGAAGCTTTTTTAAACACGGCGTAGCAAACATGCGAAAAAACTAATATCTCGAGAACGGCTAGTCCTAGACTATTGGGGTTGGTTTTATTCTTTTCGTCGACAAAATTTCACCTTCAAAATGACGTATAAAACAAGTATTTAATTTATATATTTCAGCACACGTAGTTTTCCATTTTAGAATTTGATGATTTTTGCGGGCCATTTCGCTAAGAAAAGGCAGCTTCTTTTTTCTTAAATCGTGCCAAAATCGAATCAACATCAGAGTAACTCACAAGAGACTTATCTACCAAAAAAAAATTGATAAATTTGATTAATTATTTTTTTTTAGCTAGAGTGGATACATGCAATATGTACGTGCCATTTTGTAAGAAAAGGCAAGTTCTTTTCTTCCAAATCGTATCAAAACCTAATCTGGATAAGGGTAACTCAGAAGTGACTTGCTTATGAAGTTTTATGAAATTTGGTCATTTAGTTTTTGAGTTAGAGTGGATATATACATTGCACAGACAGAACACACACACACACACACACAGGGGATACACTAAAAATAATTTCTTCATGTTTTAGAAGTTGCAAAACGTGTAGATCCGTCAAAAACTCGAGTTGAAATTTTCGACACGATTCCAATATTCCCCCTATACATTATCATATATTATAGGGGAAGTTAAAAAAGCTTAATGCTATACAACTAACGCAACAGCAAATACATAACTCAGTAATAATTGAAAAGGTTTTATATGGCCAAGATGGAGAATGTAGGAAGATGTATGGTTTTTAATTTCTCACCGGTCGGGTTTCTTATTTATTAATTTTACATATAATTAATATTCTATATACATTATTTTTTTTAATTTTTTGCTTCTCTAACACAATACCAAATATGTACACCAATGAACCCCTAAGACTGGAGTACTTGCAGTAAATAGTGACATATACAGGGTTGCAAACATGCAACAAATATTTCAATTTTGTTCATTATTTCAATTATTTTGTACCATTATATAATTTTAAATTATTTTAAATCCATATGAAATATTAATTAATATTTCAGAAAACTCAGTTTAAAACTCAAATTTCATCTTTGCACTTACATTCCCAAAACTATTGGATATATAAGATATAAGCACATCTTAACACATTATGGAATTTAAAAAAAAAATGTGTAACGCTTATTACCTTGTCTTATAGGCCATTGCAGGGAGTGAAAGTGGAAACAGTCTACAATTCAATGAATTTTTCTATATGTAAAAATTAATGTTTCACAGTTAGTCACGTAATACTAATTAGTCGTACAGCATTATTATATAATTGTCAGATATATTTATTTAAGAATTGAATATCAAATAAATATGACGAATAGGGATAAATAAAATTTATAGAATAGTTTTTAATAAATAATTACATAAAATATAACATGTTTTAATCTTCAGTGATGATTAATTAAAAATAAACGTATTTAAAAGTATTCGAGCTATTTTTTTATCTCACTACTGCAAAATGTATGCAATTTTCTCACGATATAAATTAATAGCTGAAACACTCTAAGGGTGTTTGTTGACTTGTCATTTTCTCAAATAGCATTAAAAGTCATTAATTAAAGAAACTCGTTCAAAAAACGTTCAGTAATTTTTTGTGCTCATTTTTAATCCATTTAAAATGACTTAAGTATCATTTTAAATTTCTTTCTGCTTGAAAAGGGTATTTTTAATTTTGTTGGCCTTAATTTTACACCTGGTTCATCTTTTTTGCAGAATAGCAGTTACAAATGAGATTTTTTGTTATAACTACGTTTGCCGTGTAATTAAAATGATAATAAATGAATTTCTTATAGTCAACGAATACAGTCTTTATATTTAGTTTAGTTACTATTTCATGAAATTATAGACACACTAATAACAAAACTGTAGTGCTGCTTTTATAAGGCTAATGTGGCCTTAACTCTCCACTTGGATGTTGGCCGCTGTAAGGTAACATATAATAGTAAATTAATAAAGACGTGAAGACTAATACAGCATAACAATTAGTTGTTTCTTTGAGTAAATACAAATTTATTTACAGGAATATATTTGCATTTACCACTTACGTGACACTTAACATTTTCACGTAAGTAATTATGATATTTCCAAATCTCTACTACAATTAAATGCAACACTGAATATTCTTAAATTCTAATCGAGGGGTTAACAAGAAGGATTACTCAGATTACTAAGATTACTTAGATTACTCAGTCTACTGCCAACACCATTGATTGCATCCAGGGATGCCACTTACTGGCCGATGTCACTTCTCTGGCTTTGGGCAATTTGTCCCTTCTTGTCAACTAAGCACTGACAAAATTTCACATCTCAATGTTTTTTAAGCAAGTGATATTTTAAAAAAGTTCTCGCTGTGAAGGGTTGATCTCTCCCGTGCCACTGGTTGGTTAAGTCCCTTGATGCTCATTAGTCCTTTAATGTTCATTAGTCCCTTGATGCGCATTAGTCCTTTAATGTTCATTAGTCCATTGATGTTCATCAGTCCTTTGATGCTCCTAAGTCGGTTGATGCTCATATTCAGTCAAAAATACAACATCGTTTGTTTATAAGATATATTTTTCATATTTATTTCTTTATTATTCAATAGAGAATAAAAAATTAATAAAAAATCGTCTGTCGAATAAACACATTTGATATAACTGTATTGCTGAGCAACATGTTATAAAAACGAATCTTCCTTATAAAATGCTCATAATTAAATAACTAATCATTTTGATGTCGTCATATTTTTCACTGTTGAGCAAGATACTGTGAATAATGGTGACAGAGTTTCCACTTACCTTCATGTTTCAAACCAGCGATTTCCCTTGATGCTCATTAGTCCTTTAATGTTCATTACTCCATTGATGCTCATTAGTCCCCTGATGCTGATAAATCCGTGGATGCTCATATTCAGTCAAAAATACAACATCGTTCGTTTATAAGATATATTTTATATTTATTTCTTTATTATTCAATATAGAATAAAAAATCTGATGTAGGCAGCACATGACTTTCCTTATATAATGCAATGAATTTACAACTTTTACAGTAAAAAAATAGATTATTTTTATAGTAGTTATTTATATTCTTTCCAAGATATTGAATTTTCGTCCATGAGTCGTCATTTCCATGTCGTCATCATCAATGAGTCGTCATTGAGTTAGCGTGATTTTTATCCATTTAGCAAGTTTTTCGTTAATTTAGCAACATTTAAAAAGTCGCCAAATTGGCGACATTCCACGAAATTCGGGGCAAAATCTCGCCAAACGTTACGGGTGAATAAATAAGTTATTCTTACAGCAGATAAATGACTATTGGCGTTCAAATACAAAAGTATTACTCAAAGTATTATTTTTCATGAATGGAACGAGCTAGATCCACGAGAATTATGTCACCCAATTTATCGCATGGTATTACATATGAAAAGTGAACATGTTTCTCAATAGGATTTTTTGAAATTTTTTATGACTTTTTGATAATTTTTTTGAAAAATGTGCAAGATCTCGAGAACGGTTCATATTAGCATTCTAAAATTTATATCAATCGTTTTCTAATGAAAAATTACGTAAGAAATGTCTATTTGCGTAACTTTATTAGCGGTTTTAATTTTTTGACGATTTCTTTCTAAATTTCACTCGAAAATTTAGGGAGGTTCTAAACATTCGATTGCGTATAAAAACAATAGGCTGCCAGTGTTTACGGATTGTGATTTTTGTACCGAATTTCGTTCGAATCGATCAATTTGTTCGTCAGTTATCGTCTCCACAGACTCACTGATACGCACACACACACACACACACACACACAGACAGACATCACCTAAAAAATGTTTGATTCGTGAACAGGGATGCATGAAACGTACTCTCCCGTCGAAAACTCAAATTCGAATTTTCGACCCCGTCACACTACTTTCCTTATACATTATGTATATAAGGAAAGTAAAAATTAATCAAAAATCGTCTGTCGTATAAACACATTTGATATAACTGCGTTGCTGAGCAGCATCTTATAAAAACGAATCTTTCTTATAAAATGCTCATAATTAAATAACTAACCATTTTGATGCCGTCACAGTTTTCACTGTTAAGCAAGAGCCTGTGGATAATAGTGACAGAGTTTCCACTTACCTTCATGTTTTGAACCAGCGATTTCGAATCCATTCGTTTCGGAGTTATGAAATGAAGTTAAAGAGATGATAAAATTCTTATAGCAAGATCGCTTTCCATTACTATATCGTTCTAAAAACTCGAAACATGGACTAAACTCTTAAGTGATGTTATTTCAAGGCTACCCACAACATATCATGAAATTTGGTATAACCGTTCTCTAGTGATGATGAGACAAACACAGGATCACACACACAGATATATTTACAATTTTGTATATAGACTTCGTTAAGGTCTACTTTTATCATAATCATTATCAAAATGGCAAAAGGCGTGTATCTTTTTATTAACACTTTACAATATAGTTGAAAAGTGTTTGTGACTTTGTTCATTCTGTCTGTCTGTCCGTTCGCACAATAACTGCCGTAGAAATGACTTTATCAAAATTAAAGTTTAGTATGTAGTTCAGACGATCTGTGGAAGATATGGGAATATAAATGAATAATATCACCCAATTAGTTTTGGATTGAACCCGGGTTGAAAAACTGAAATGCAATGAACCCTATGGAACCCAATTCTTCGAACATATTTTCAGCGGATTTTAAATTTACAAATTGCTTCGAATGTTTTAGGACGTATTCAAATTGTCCCATAAAAAATATGAAAAACATTTCAGTAAAATATATACAGTAGATTTTTAAATAAAAATTAAAATAATAATTACACCCATATTCTATGAAGAGATCACGTGACCCACTTCAAAATAAAATATGACATCCATCTTGTTGCAAAATCATGATTTTTAAAAAAAATTTCAATTCATATTTAGTGCTGTATTCGTCCTAAAACTGCTTTATTTTTGTTTAATTTCTGTGCATCTATATTCTGAAGCAACGCAATACATTTGCGTTTAAATGATCATCAAACTTTGAATATTTCTACAAAGAAGCCTAATTTTCCCTTATGAAGAATGCAAACACATCACGCTATAAGATAAATAGTAAATAATTGATGAATTTCTTCAACGCAAAATTATTTAGCTATGGAGTCTGCAATATAGCTGATATGAATGAAACAAACATTCATTGATTTTACATAGAGAAGAAGACGATTTTATAGCAGACTTTTTCGATGACGTTTTAAGCATAGAGTTAAATTACTTTTACACCCACGGTTTTAAGTTTTTAAGTAAAATAAATTATTGCAGTACTGTAATGAATGAAATGAATGGAATAAAAATATATGAATGAAACATTTACTGCTTTTACATAGAGAGCCAGGCGATTTATATTTCAATGACGTCATTTGAATAGAGTTCATTTTTTTTCGATGAAGTTTTACATTTTCAAGTATAATTAATTATTGTAGTATTGTGATAATTTTAAAAATATTACCGCTAAATGTATAGCATTTTAGAGGTGTTTAAATAAAATTGCAATGCAGTTGGAAAGTTTTTCATAATCAATACTTTATGCATGATTGATATTTCTTGTTTGGTATTTTCTCTGGCTGACAAGCTATTCTTTAAAGTTTTCATAAACGTTTCCATTAAAAATATTTAAAATGTGATTTTTCAGATTTCTACGAAATAAACTTCGAAGAAATAGATGCATTTGGATTATTTTTACTGATAGTTTACTAACTTAATAACATTTTTATTTATAGCGTATAATAAAAATCATCCATGAACGGCAAAAAATTATCTCTTTTCTTCATAAGGCTGCGAAATTTTTAAGTACTAAATATTTTAAGTTCAAATCATACGAATTGCGAGAATTTCTACTACGAGAATCTTCTGTCTACATTTAGACTTTTTATACAATATACCCCTATATATATAAATATAGTAGAACATCTGTCTGTGTGAGTGTGTTTGTCTCATCAACACGTGAATGTCATGGAATTTTGCGGATAATCATGAAATAGTCCCATTTAAAATTTAGTCCATGTTTCGAGCTTCTAGGGCCAGGGGGTTATCGAGATATTAATAAGAATAAAGATCAATCATGCACAAAGCATTGATTATGAAAAACTTTCCAACTGAAACGCAATTTTATTTAAATATCTCTAAAATGCGATACATTCCGCGCTGATATATTTTAAATTATCACATTACTACAATAATTGATTATATTTGAAACCCTAAAACTTCATCAAACAAAATAAACTTTATCCAAATGACGTCATCGAAATATAAATCGTCTGGCTCTCTATGTAAAAGCAACAAATATTTCATCCATATCACTTTTATTCCAGATTTCAGAGCTAAATAATTTTGCATCACAATCTTCTTACAATCACTTGTTTACATTCTGCGTACATTAAAATTAGGTTTTTTTGTAGAAATAATGAAAGTCTGATGATCATTTAAACTAAAATATATTGTAATTGCATTGGTACAGAATATAGATGCTCAGAAAATACGCAAAAATAAAGCGGATTTAAGACGAACGCAACGCTAAGTATAAATTTAGAAGAACTTTAAAAATCACGATTTTTACACTCGGGAAAAAAAAATGATGCCATATTTTATTTCGAAGTTGGTCACGTGATCACTTCATATGATATGGGTTTAGTTATTATTTTAATTTTTATTTAAAAAACTACCGAACATATCTTGCTGATTTTTTTTTATATATTTTATGAGATAATATGAATATTTCCTAAAATATTCAAAACAATTTGCGAATTTTAAATTTGCTTAAAAAATGTTTGAAACAGTAGGTCCCATAGGGTTCAATGTATTTCATTTTTTCAACCCTGGTGCAATCCAAAACTAATTGGATGATATTATTCATTTTCATTCCAATATGTCCCACAGACCGTCCCAACAACACACTGAAATTTCATTTTGATAAAGTCATTTTTACGGCAGCTATAGTGTGAACTGACAGGCAGACAGACAAAATGAACAATGTCATAAACACTTTTTATCTATGTTGGAAAGTGTTAAAAAATTAAACCACCACGGAGACAGCAGCATTATACAGACGATATTTTCATCTATAACTTATTTGATGAAAAATATATCATATTGCTTGAAGAAGATGCTATCACAGAATTGAATCGAATGTAATTATGCAACAGACGATTTTATTAAATCTTTTTCGATTTAAATATTAAAAAAATATGTAAAATATGCATTTTTGGGAATTGTATTTCTGACTGGATTATCTCAATTAAGGTCTTCGGGTTTAAAGAATCCAGGAAAATCATTGGTATTTTCAATTTCTTACGCCATCTCATTTTCAAACTCATGTAACAAATTTAAGTCATTTAGCTGATTATTTGAATGGAATAAAATTAACACTGGTGTATCTTCTAATACCTTTTTAGACCTTTAATTTTGACATATATTGGTCGTATTTTATGACAACTGAGCCAGGGCGCTCACAGATAATTTTTTTTAATTAATCTATTTAAACTTAACTTAAAGACTTATCCCAAAAAGCAAAGATTCCAAAACAACTCAATGGACAGCTTCGCCACAGAGTCAGACCTCTCACATCCTATTGTCATAATTAATATATTTTAACTCAACGAAATGACTGATCAGAAAAAGACAGACACCAAAATGATTCAGTGGATTCGAACCCACAGCTTCTAGAATTGAAAACAACATGGACGTTGAAACAGCCCATTCATTTATCGAATATCTTAATGAATCTATTTATATTTAACGGAGAGATATTGATAAAAAAAGCACAGATACTGAAATGCTCCAAAGTACTTGAACACATAGTCTGAAGTTTAGGAAAAACAACCCATCCTCTAAGCCAGCCAGTTCATATGCTGATGATCCTAATTAATTTATTAAAACTTAATTATGAGACTGAACAAAACAAGAATACGTACAAAGAAGTTACGACAGAAATCGCTTTTAACATATCTAGGTGTTTGCTATCAAGCTCTGAATCCACTAGCTTGCACGTCCCACAAATAGAACTGATATAAAGAATAAAGTAAGAGCTTACTTTTGCTATAAAACTTTAAAAAAAAGAACAATGAATCTGGGGAGACACAAAAATAAATCTAGGGAAGAACAGACAAAATCTACTACATTGGAATCATTGTTTATTTATTATTTAAAATTATTATCGAAAAGATGAATCGCATTTAAAGAGAGGACAGAACTCACTATGAACAAGTCTGCACTTTCGCTGCCCAGTGTGATGCACGAGGAATACTCAAACTAAGAGCTATTTAAATTTTCATTAAGAAAAAATAAAAAAAGGGCCAGGAAGCCCTTGAATGCTATATTTTAGTTTAGAATTGTATAAAGAGGATAAAATCAGACAGTATATATAATTTCTATAATTTTTATAATAGAAAATTCCTAAGATTACATCAGATTTTGACATGTAGAATATTAAATTGATATGTAGCATTCAAGAACTTCCTGACTCGGTTTTTTCCTTTGTTGATTGTGAGCAATAAATACAAATATAAATTAATGTGTGTCGGCAATTTGACACGTGGAGCTAATTTGGGATAGATGTTTTTACAACGATACCGGTTTTTACCTATACTACATTTCCCTGAAGAGCGATTGAAATTTTCACTGCATAAAATGCACGAAAAAGGAATTTTTAACAGTACTTATCTATAATTAATATGTTATAATTAATATATTATTCAGCTAAAAATACAATCCCGTTCATTTATAGGATATATTTTTATATTCTTTTCTTTATTATTTAAATAGGAATAAAATATTATAAAAATCATCTGAACAACAAGATATAAAAAATCTGATGTGGGCAGCACATAACTTTCCTTATATAATGTAATGAATTTACTACTTTGACAGTCATAAAATAATGTATAAGATCCACGGTACTGTTTTTATCGTTGAATTGTACATTTGACGATTTCCCGGATAGCTATTTCAAAGTAACCAATTAACTCATATTTTGCGCAACTCTAAACAATTATCAATATTGATAACATCCTCAATAATCGATATAGTCTATATATTAATACATTTTAATAATTCATTTATCAATTAGACGCCATTTTTATTAATTTAGCGACACTTTTGCAACGTTGACGCTAATTTCATAAATCTGGGGCAAAATATCACCAAGTTGGCGATACTTTTCTAAATTATTCGCAAAGTTCGCTAAATACATCACAAAGTGATATAGACAAACGGATAGAGGAGTATTTCTTATATACTAGAAGGTATGCCAATCATATGACGAAAATCAGAATTTGCGAGATTTTACTTCTCATTTGGCGTCATTGTTATCAATTTCGCGACATTTTTGTCTCTTTGGAAATATTTAAACTAATCGCCAAATTGGCGACGTCCCTGTAAATTTCTCGCCAAGCGTTACGGACAGAACCATGGGTTATTCTTATACTCAAATTTTATGATTCAAGATATTAAAATTTCATTAATTAATCGTCAGTTCATTGATTTAGTGTTGATATCATCACTTTGGCAAATTTTTATCAAATGGGTGATATTTCTGTCTATTTAGCAACATTTAAAATGTCACTAAGTTGGAGATATTCCGACAAATTCCTCACCAAAATTTTACCAAAATTTACGGACGGAGAAATAGTTTATTCTTATAGTAGATACCTATATATATTCCTTCAAAGATATTGAATTTCAGTCAATTAGTCGTCATTTTCATTGATTTAGCTCCATTTTCATCAATTTGAAGGCATTTCGTTAATTTGACAACATTTAAGTAAGTCGCCAAGTTGGAGACATTCCGCCAAATTTGTCGCCAAAATATCGTCAAGCGTTATGGACAGAGAAATAAGTTTTCATTATAGCAGATAATTGCCTATTGGCGTTCAAATACAAAAATATTACCTGAAGTATCTTTTCTTATGAATGGAACGAGATAGATCCAAGAGAATGTCACCAAATTTATCGCATGATATTACATATGCAAAATGAACATATTTCACAATAGTTAATAATTTTTTTTATTTTATGTGATTTTTATTAATAAATTATTTGAAAAATTTGCAATATCTCGAGAACGGTCAATTCTATTATTCTCAAGTTTATACAAATCGTTTTCTAATCAAAAATTACATAAGATATGCCTATTTGCGTAACTTTATTAAACTTTTGAATTTTTGTTCATTATTTTCAAAATTTCAATCGAAAATTTTGTGGGATTCTGAACATTCGATTGTTTTTACAACAATAAATTTCCAGTATTTACGGATTGTAATTTTTGCACCAAATTTCGTTCGAATCGCTCCTTTCGTTCGTGAGATATCTTCTCCACAGACTCACTGACACACACAGACCTCAACTCTAAAACGTTTGATTCGTATTCAGGGATTTTGAAACGTGCTCTTCCGTCGAAAATTTGAAATCGAATTTTCGACCCCATCACAATAATTTTCTTATACATTATACTATGTAATGAAAGTAATAATGGATAATAAATGTTGTCAAGGTAATAGATTTTGTGTGTTCAGGCCCAGATTTATTATAGTCGCCATTCCAGTGAATCTTTTATGTCGTTAAAATAATACAACATCGTAACGTCAGTCATGGCGCAGTTGTAATATGCCGCATTGCAGTGTGAATCGAACGTTTTTGTGGAGGATGCTATCCCTCCAAATTTTAACCGCACTTTTCGGATTATTTATACGGGCATATTAAAATGTTAGTTTTGTTTCAAATATAATGATTATGGGCTTTTCCCGTGAGAGTATTGCTCTCCATTAAAAAATAAAATAAAAAGAGACAGAGAGTTTTTGAAAGCCACATTTTAATTTAGTATTTTATTAGTAAAAGAACAAAATCTGATGTATTCTTTGAATTTTGTATTATAAACTATAATAGAAATTAGATATAACATCTGATTTTATACTCTATCTACAATTCGAAAGTGAAATATAGCATTCAAAGGCTTCCCGCTTCTTTTTTATTTATTTTTTCATAATGAAAACCTAAATAGTTTCTAGTTTTAGTTTTCCTAGTGGTTCCAACCGTCTAGTGCTTAAAGAGTTAGGTAGCAAACGTGAGTTTCTGTTGATAGCGAGTTCTGCCCTCACATCAAAAACGGTACTTTTTCGATTGAAGTTTTAAAACGAAAGAGGCTTGTACTTTACATATATAGATTTCAGTGTTCGTTCAAATCAGATAATAATTGAATATTCCCCATAAGAATAATGCTCATCATTAAAAAAGAAAAGAATGAGATTGAATCCTTTAATGCTACCTTTCAATTTACAGTTTTATACAAGATGTCAAAATCTGATGTATTCTTTGCAAATTTATAAACAATAATAGAAAATAGATATAACATCTGATTCTATCCACTTATACAATTTTAAACTGAAATATAGCATTCAAGGAATTCCTACTTCTTTTTTTTTTTTTCATAATGAAAACTTAATAAGTTTCAACTTTCAGATTTGCTTGGGATTCAAACAGTCTAGTGGTTAAAGACTTTGGTAACAAACTTGCTGATCCTTTGATAGCGTGTTCTGTCCTCAACTAAAGAACGGTACTTTTTTATTAAAGTTTTAAAACAAAAAAGGCTTGGGATTTACATACGTGGATTTAAGCTTTGGTTCAAATGAAATAATAATTGTATATGTCCCTTACGAATATTACTCATTATTAAAAAAGGAAGAAATGAGATTGGAAGTTCTTAAATGCTACCTTTCAAAATTTAAAATTTTGTATAAGATGTGAAAATCTGATGTACTCTTTGTAATTTTTTTATTATAAAAAATAATTGAAATTAGATATAACATCTAATTTTATCCTCTTTATACAATTTTAAACTGAAATATAGGATTCAAGGATATCCTTCATCTTTTTATATATTTTTTCATTGTGAAAAATTATATAGTTTCAACTTTCAGTTTACTTGTAGTTGAAACAGTCTAGTGGTCGACGACTTGGATAGCAAATGTGCGGATTTGTTGATAGCGAGTTCTGCCCTCACCTCAATAACGGTACTTTTTTGATTGAAATTTTAAAACAAAAAAGGCCTGTTATTTACATATATAGATTTCAGTTTTGGATCAAATCAGATAATAATTGTATATTTCCCGTACGAATATTGCTCATATTTAAAAAAGAAAGAAGTGAGATTAAAAGATCTTAAATGCTACCTTTCAATTCAGAATTGTATATACTTACAAGATGCCAAAATCTGAAGTATTCTTTGCTATTTTTTATTATAAACAATAATTGAAATTAGATATAACATCTTATTTTATCCTCTTTATACAATTCTATACTGAAATATAGCTTTCAAGGACATCCTTCTTCTTCTTTTTTATTTTTTCATAGTGAAAACTTAAATAGTTTCAACTTTCAGATCTGCTTGAAATTAAACCAGTCTACTGGTCGACGACTTGGATAGCAAATGTGCGGATCTGTTGATAGCGAGTTCTGCCCTCACCTCAAGAACGGTACTTTTTTAATTTGAAGTCTTAAAACCAAAAAGGCCTGTGATTTTCATATATAGATTTCAGTTTTGGATCAAATCAGATAATAATTGTATATTTCCCGTACGAATATTGCTCATTATAAAAAAAGAAAGAAGTGAGAATAAAAGTCCTTAAATGCTACCTCTCAATTTAACATTGTATATACCTACAAGATGTCAACATCTGATGCATTCTTTGCAATTTTTTATTATAAACAATAATTGAAATTAGATATAACATCTTATTATATCCTCTTTATACAATTCCGAACTGAAATATAGCATTCAAGGTCTTCCTGTTACTTCTTTTTTATATTTTTTTAATGAAAACTTAAATAGATTCTACTTTCGGTTTCATTTGTGATTAAAACTGTGTAGTGGTTAAAGATTTCGGTAATAAACGTGAGGATCTGTTGATAGCGAGTTCTGGCCTCACCTCAAGAACGGTACATTTTTGATTAACGTTTTAAAACAAAAAAGGCTTGTGATTTACATATATAAATTTCAGTTTTGGTTCAAATCAGATAATAATTGTATATTTCCCGTACGAATATTGCTCATTATTAAAAAAGAAAGAAATGAGATTAAAAGTTCTTAAATGCTACCTTTCAATTTAGAATTTTATATACTTACTAGATGTCAAAATCCGATGCATTCTTTGCAATTTTTTATTATAAACAATAATTGAAATTAGATATAGTATCTTATTTTATCCTCTTTATACAGTTCTATACTGAAATATAGCTTTCAAGGACATCCTGCTTCGTCTTTTTTATTTTTTCATAGTGAAAACTTAAATAGTTTCAACTTTCATATCTGCTTGTAGTTGAACCAGTCTGCTGGTCGACGACTTGTATAGCAAATGTGCGGATCTGTTGATAGCGTGTTCTGCCCTCACCTCAAAAACGGTACTTTTTTGATTGAAGTTTTAAAACCAATTAGGCCTGTTATTTACTTATATAGATTTCAGTTTTGGATCAAATCAGATAATAATTGTATATTTCCCGTATAAATATTGCTCATTTCTAAAAAAGAAAGAAGTGAGATTAAAAGTTCTTAAATGCTACCTTTCAATTTGGAATTGTATATACTTACAAGATGTCAAAATCTGATGCATTCTTTGCAATTTTTTATTATAAACAATAATTGAAAATAGATATAACATCTTATTTTATACTCTTTATACAATTCCGAACTGAAATATAGCATCCAAGGTCTTCCTGTTACTCCTTTTTTTATTTTTTTAATGAAAACTTAAATAGTTTCTACTTTCAGTTTCATTTGTGATTCAAACAGTGTAGTGGTTAAAGACTTCGGCAATAAACGTGCGGATCTGTTGATAGCGAATTCTGTCCTCACCCCATGAACGGTTCTTTTTAATTTGAAGTCGTAAAACCAAAAAGTCCTGTGATTTTCATATATAGATTTCAGTTTTGGATCAAATCAGATAATAATTGTATATTTCCCGTACGATTATTGCTCATTATTAAAAAAGAAAGAAGTGAGATTAAAAGTTCTTAAATGTTCCCTTTCAATTTAGAATTGTATATACTTACAAGATGTCAAAATCTGATGTATACTTTGCTATTTCTTATTATAAACAATATTTGAAACTAGATATAACATCTTATTTTATCCTCTTTACACATTTCTATTCTGAAATATAGCTTTCAATTACATCCTGCTTCTTCTTTTTTAATTTTTCATAGTGGAAGCTTAAATAGTTTCAACTTTCAGATCTGCATGTAATTGAACCAGTCTACTGGTCGACGACTTGGATTGCAAATGTGCGGATCTGTTGATAGCAAGTTCTGACCTCACCCCATGAACGGTTCTTTTTAATTTGAAGTCTTAAAACCAAAAAGTCCTGTGATTTTCATATATAGATTTCAGTTTTGGATCAAATCAGATAATAATTGTATATTTCCCGTACGATTATTGCTCATTATTAAAAAAGAAAGAAGTGAGATTAAAAGTTCTTAAATGCTCCCTTTCAATTTAGAATTGTATATACTTACAAGATGTCAAAATCTGATGTATTCTTTGCTATTTCTTATTATAAACAATATTTGAAACTAGATATAACATCTTATTTTATCCTCTTTACACATTTCTATTCTGAAATATAGCTTTCAATTACATCCTGCTTCTTCTTTTTTAATTTTTCATAGTGGAAGCTTAAATAGTTTCAACTTTCAGATCTGCATGTAATTGAACCAGTCTACTGGTCGACGACTTGGATTGCAAATGTGCGGATCTGTTGATAGCAAGTTCTGACCTCACCTCAAGAACGGTACTTTTTAATTTGAAGTCTTAAAACCAAAAAGGCCTGTGATTTTCATATATAGATTTCAGTTTTGGATCAAATCAGATAATAATTGTATATTTCCCGTACGAATATTGCTCATTATTTAAAAAGAAAGAAGTGAGATTAAAAGTTCTTAAATGCTACCTTTCAATTTAGAATTGTATATACTTTCATGATGTCGAAATCCGATGCATTTTTTTGCAATTTTTTATTATAAATAATAATTGAAATTAGATATAACATCTTATTTTATCCTCTTTATACAATTCTATACTGAAATATAGCTTTCAAGGACATCCTTCTTCTTCTTTTTTATTTTTTCATAGTGAAAACTTAAATAGTTTCAACTTTCAGATCTGCTTGAAATTGAACCAGTCTACTGGTCGACGACTTGGATAGCAAATGTGCGGATCTGTTGATAGCGAGTTCTGCTCTCACCTCAAGAACGGTACTTTTTTAATTGAAGTTTAAAAATAAATGCCTGTGATTTACATATATAGATTTCAGTTTTGGATCAAATCAGATAATAATTGTATATTTCCCGTACGAATAATGCTCATTTTTAAAAAATAAAGAAGTGAGATTAAAAGTTCTTAAATGCTACCTTTCAATTCAGAATTGTATATACTTACAAGATGCCAAAATCTGAAGTATTCTTTGCTATTTTTTATTATAAACAATAATTGAAATTAGATATAACATCTTATTTTATCCTCTTTATACAATTCCGAACTGAAATATAGCATTCAAGGTCTTCCTGTTACTTCTTTTTTTTGTGTTTTTTTAATGAAAACTTAAATAGTTTCTACTTTCAGTTTCATTTGTGATTCAAACAGTGTAGTGGTTACAGACTTCGGTAATAAACGTGCGGATCTGTTGATAGCGAGTACCGGTCTTACCTCAAGAACGGTAATTTTTTGATTAACGTTTTAAAACAAAAAAGGCTTGTGATTTACATATATAAATTTCAGTTTTGGTTCAAATCAAATAATAATTGTATATTTCACGTACGAATATCGCTCATAATAAAAAGAGAAAGAAATGAGATTAAATGTTCTTAAATGCAACCTTTCAATTTAGAATTGTATATACTTACAAGATGTCAAAATATGACGTATTCTTTGCTAGTTTTTATTATAAACAATAATTGAAATTAGATATAACATCGTATTTTATCCTCTTTATTCAATTTTAAACAGAAATATGGCATTCAAGGATATCCTGCTTCTTTTTTTATATTTTTTAATTGTGAAAAATTATATAGTTTCAACTTTCAGTTTTACTTGTAATTAAAACAGTCTAGTGGTCGGCGACTTGGATAGCAAATGTGCGGATTTGTTGATAGCGAGTTCTGCCCTCACCTCAATAACGGTACTTTTTTGATTGAAGTTTTAAAACAAAAAAGGATTGTTATTTACTTATATAGATTTCAGTTTTGGATCAAATCAGATAATAATTGAATATTTCCCGTACGAATATTGCCCATTATTAAGAAAGAAAGATGTGAGATTAAAAGTCCTTAAATGCTACCTTTCAATTTAGAATTGTATATACTTAGAAGATGTCAAAATCTGATGCATTCTTTGCAATTTTCTATTATACACAATAATTGAAATGAGATATAACATCTTATTTTATCCTCCTTATACAATTCCGAACTGAAATATAGCATTCAAGTTCTTCCTGTTACTTCTTTTTTTTTGTTTTTTTATTGAAAACTTAAATAGTTTCTACTTTCAGTTTCATTTGTGATTCAAAGAGTGTAGTGGTTAAAGACTTCGGCAATAAACGTGCGGATCTATTGATAGCGAGTTCTGTCCTCACCCCGTGAACGGTTCTTTTTAATTTGAAGTCTTAAAACCAAAAAGTCCTGTGATTTTCATATATAGATTTCAGTTTTGGATCAAATCAGATAATAATTGTATATTTCCCGTACGATTATTGCTCATTATTAAAAAGAAAGATGTGAGATTTAAAGTTCTTAAATGCTCCCTTTCAATTTAGAATTGTATATACTTACAAGATGTCAAAATCTGATGTATTCTTTGCTATTTCTTATTATAAACAATATTTGAAACTAGATATAACATCTTATTTTATTCTCTTTATACAATTCTATTCTGAAATATAGCTTTCAATTACATCCTGCTTCTTCTTTTTTATTTTTTCATAGTGGAAGCTTAAATAGTTTCAACTTTCAGATCTGCATGTAATTGAACCAGTCTACTGGTCGACGACTTGGATTGCAAATGTGCGGGTCTGTTGATAGCAAGTTCTGACCTGACCTCACCTCAAGAACGGTACTTTTTAATTTGAAGTCTTAAAACCAAAAAGGCCTGTGATTTTCATATATAGATTTCAGTTTTGGATCAAATCAGATAATAATTGTATATTTCCCGTACGAATATTGCTCATTATTAAAAAAGAAAGAAGTGAGATTAAAAGTTCTTAAATGCTACCTTTCAATTTAGAATTGTATATACTTACATGATGTCGAAATCCGATGCATTTTTTGCAATTTTTTTTTATAAACAATAATTGAAATTAGATATAACATCTTATTTTATCCTCTTTATACAATTCTAAACTGAAATACAGCTTTCAAGGACATCCTGCTTCTTCTTTTTTTTATTTTTCCTAATGAAAACTTAAATAGTTTCTACTTTCAGACTCATTTGTGATTCAAACAGTGTAGTGGTTAAAGACTTCGGTAATAAACGTGCGGATCTGTTGATAGCGAGTTCTGTCCTCACCTCAAGAACGGTACTTTTTGATTAACGTTTTAAAACAAAAAAGGCTTGTGATTTACATATATAGATTTCAGTTTTGGATCAAATCAGATAATAATTGTATATTTCCCGTACGAATATTCCTCATTTTTAAAAAAGAAAGAAGTGAGATTAAAAGTTCTTAAATGCTACCTTTCAATTCAGAATTGTATATACTTACAAGATGCCAAAATCTGAAGTATTCTTTGGTATTTTTTATTATAAAAAATAATTGAAATTAGATATAACATCTTATTTTATCCTCTTTATACAATTCTATACTGAAATATAGCTTTCAAGGACATCCTTCTTCTTCTTTTTTATTTTTTCATAGTGAAAACTTAAATAGTTTCAACTTTCAGATCTGCTTGAAATTAAACCAGTCTACTGGTCGACGACTTGGATAGCAAATGTGCGGATCTGTTGATAGCGAGTTCTGCCCTCACCTCAAGAACGGTACTTTTTTAATTGAAGTTTAAAAATAAATGCCTGTGATTTACATATATAGATTTCAGTTTTGGATCAAATCAGATAATAGTTGTATATTTCCCGTACGAATATTGCTCATTATTAAAAAAGAAAGAAGTGAGAATAAAAGTCCTTAAATGCTACCTCTCAATTTAGCATTGTATATACCTACAAGATGTCAACATCTGATGCATTCTTTGCAATTTTTTATTATAAACAATAATTGAAATTAGATATAACATCTTATTATATCCTCTTTATACAATTAAGAACTGAAATATAGCATTCAAGGTCTTCCTGTTACTTCTTTTTTTTATTTTTTTAATGAAAACTTAAATAGATTCTACTTTCGGTTTCATTTGTGATTCACACAGTGTAGTGTTTAAAGACTTCGGTAATAAACGTGAGGATCTGTTGATAGCGAGTTCTGGCCTCACCTCAAGAACGGTACATTTTTGATTAACGTTTTAAAACAAAAAAGGCTTGTGATTTACATATATAAATTTCAGTTTTGGTTCAAATCAGATAATAATTGTATATTTCACGTACGAATATTTCTCATTATTAAAAAAGAAAGAAATGAGATTAAAAGTTCTTAAATGCTACCTTTCAATTTAGAATTGTATATACTTACTAGATGTCAAAATCTGAAGTATTCTTTGCTATTTTTTATTATAAACAATAATTGAAATTAGATATAGTATCTTATTTTATCCTCTTTATACAATTCTATACTGAAATATAGCTTTCAAGGACATCCTGCTTCTTCTTTTTTATTTTTTCATAGTGAAAACATAAATAGTTTCAACTTTCATATCTGCTTGTAGTTGAACCAGTCTGCTGGTCGACGACTTGGATAGCAAATGTGCGGATCTGTTGATAGCGTGTTCTGCCCTCACCTCAAAAACGGTACTTTTTTGATTGAAGTTTTAAAACCAATTAGGCCTGTTATTTACTTATATAGATTTCAGTTTTGGATCAAATCAGATAATAATTGTATATTTCCCGTATAAATATTGCACATTTCTAAAAAAGAAAGAAGTGAGATTAAAAGTTCTTAAATGCTACCTTTCAATTTGGAATTGTATATACTTACAAGATGTCAAAATCTGATGCATTCTTTGCAATTTTTTATTATAAACAATAATTGAAATTAGATATAACATCTTATTTTATACTCTTTATACAATTCCGAACTGAAATATAGCATCCAAGGTCTTCCTGTTACACCTTTTTTTTATTTTTTTAATGAAAACTTAAATAGTTTCTACTTTCGGTTTCATTTGTGATTCAAACAGTGTAGTGGTTAAAGACTTCGGTAATAAACGTGAGGATCTGTTGATAGCGAGTTCTGGCCTCACCTCAAGAACGGTACATTTTTGATTAACGTTTTAAAACAAAAAAGGCTTGTGATTTACATATATAAATTTCAGTTTTGGTTCAAATCAGATAATAATTGTATATTTCCCGTACGAATATTTCTCATTATTAAAAAAAAATGAAATGAGATTAAAAGTTCTTAAATGCTACCTTTCAATTTAGAATTGTATATACTTACTAGATGTCAAAATCTGAAGTATTCTTTGCTATTTTTTATTATAAACAATAATTGAAATTCGATATAGTATCTTATTTTATCCTCTTTATACAATTCTATACTGAAATATAGCTTTCAAGGACATCCTGCTTCTTCTTTTTTATTTTTTCATAGTGAAAACTTAAATAGTTTCAACTTTCATATCTGCTTGTAGTTGAACCAGTCTGCTGGTCGACGACTTGGATAGCAAATGTGCGGATCTGTTGATAGCGTGTTCTGCCCTCACCTCAAAAACGGTACTTTTTTGATTGAAGTTTTAAAACCAATTAGGCCTGTTATTTACTTATATAAATTTCAGTTTTGGATCAAATCAGATAATAATTGTATATTTCCCGTATAAATATTGCTCATTTCTAAAAAAGAAAGAAGTGAGATTAAAAGTTCTTAAATGCTACCTTTCAATTTGGAATTGTATATACTTACAAGATGTCAAAATCTGATGCATTCTTTGCAATTTTTTATTATAAACAATAATTGAAATTAGATATAACATCTTATTTTATACTCTTTATACAATTCCGAACTGAAATATAGCATCCAAGGTCTTCCTGTTACACCTTTTTTTTATTTTTTTAATGAAAACTTAAATAGTTTCTACTTTCAGTTTCATTTGTGATTCAAACAGTGTAGTGGTTAAAGACTTCGGCAATAAACGTGCGGATCTGTTGATAGCGAGTTCTGTCCTCACCCCATGAACGGTTCTTTTTAATTTGAAGTCTTAAAACCAAAAAGTCCTGTGATTTTCATATATAGATTTCAGTTTTGGATCAAATCAGATAATAATTGTATATTTCCCGTACGATTATTGCTCATTATTAAAAAAGAAAGAAGTGAGATTAAAAGTTCTTAAATGCTCCCTTTCAATTTAGAATTGTATATACTTACAAGATGTCAAAATCTGATGTATTCTTTGCTATTTCTTATTATAAACAATATTTGAAACTAGATATAACATCTTATTTTATCCTCTTTACACATTTCTATTCTGAAATATAGCTTTCAATTACATCCTGCTTCTTCTTTTTTAATTTTTCATAGTGGAAGCTTAAATAGTTTCAACTTTCAGATCTGCATGTAATTGAACCAGTCTAATGGTCGACGACTTGGATTGCAAATGTGCGGATCTGTTGATAGCAAGTTCTGACCTCACCTCAAGAACGGTACTTTTTAATTTGAAGTCTTAAAACCAAAAAGGCCTGTGATTTTCATATATAGATTTCAGTTTTGGATCAAATCAGATAATAATTGTATATTTCCCGTACGAATATTGCTCATTATTAAAAAAGAAAGAAGTGAGATTAAAAGTTCTTAAATGCTACCTTTCAATTTAGAATTGTATATACTTACATGATGTCGAAATCCGATGCATTTTTTGCAATTTTTTATTATAAACAATAATTGAAATTAGATATAACATCTTATTTTATCCTCTTTATACAATTCTAAACTGAAATACAGCTTTCAAGGACATCCTGCTTCTTCTTTTTTTTATTTTTCCTAATGAAAACTTAAATAGTTTCTACTTTCAGTCTCATTTGTGATTCAAACAGTGTAGTGGTTAAGACTTCGGTAATAAACGTGCGGATCTGTTGATAGCGAGTTCTGTCCTCACCTCAAGAACGGTACTTTTTGATTAACGTTTTAAAACAAAAAAGGCTTGTGATTTACATATATAAATTTAAGTTTTGGTTCAAATCAGATAATAATTGTATCTTTCCCGTACGAATATTGCTTATTATTAAAAAAGAAAGAAATGAGATTAAAAGTTCTTAAATGCTACCTTTCAATTTAGAATTGTATATGTTTACAAGATGTCAAAATCTGATGTATTCTTTGCAATTTTTTTTTATAAACAATAATTGAAATTATATATAACATCTTATTTTTCCCCTTTATACAATTCTAAACTGAAACATAGCTTTCAAGGACATCCAGCTTCTTTTTTTTTATTTTTTCATAGTGAAAACTTAAATAGTTTCAACTTTCAGTTCTGCTTGTAATTGAAACAGTCTAGTGGTCGACGACTTGGATAGCAAATGTGCGGATCTGTTAATAACGAGTTCTGCCCTCACCTCAAGAACGGTACTTTTTTGATTGAAGTTTAAAAACAAAAAAGGCCTGTGAGTTACATATATAGATTTCAGTTTTGGATCAAATTAGATAATAATTGTATATTTCCCGTACGAATATTGCTCATTATTAAAAAGAAAGAAATGAGATTAAATGTCCTTAAATGCTACCTTTCAATTTTGAATTGTATATACTTACAAGATGTCAAAATCTGATGCATTCTTTGCAATTTTTTATTATAAACAATAATTGAAATTAGATATAACATCTTATTTTATCCTTTTTATACAATTCTAAACTGAAATATAGCTTTTAAGGACATCCTGCTTCTTTTTTTTTATTTTTCCATAATATAAACTTAAATAGTTTCTACTTTCAGTTTCATTTGTGATTCAAACAGTGTAGTGTTTAAAGACTTGGATAATAAACGTGCGGATCTGCTGGTAGCGAGTTCTGTCTTTACCTCAAGAACGGTGCTTTTTTGATTAACGTTTTAAAACAAAAAAGCCTTGTGATTTACAAACCTTTTACCTTTCAAATTAAAATTGTATATACTTACAAGATGTCAAAATCTGATGAATTCTTTGCAATTTTTTATTATAAACAGTAATTGAAATTACATATAACATCCTATTTTATCCTTTTTATAAAATTATAATCTGAAATATAGCTTTCAAGGACATCCTGCTTCTTTTTTTTATTTTTTCATTATGAAAACTGAATTAGTTTCTACTTTCCGTTTCATTTGTGATTCAAACAGTGTAGTGGTTAAAGACTTCGGTAATAAACGTGCGGATCTGTTGATAGCGAGTTCTGTCCTCACCTCAATAACGGTACTTTTTTGATTGAAGTTTTAAAACAAAAAAGGCCTGTTATTTACTTATATAGATTTCAGTTTTGGATCAAATCAGATAATAATTGTATATTTCACGTACGAATATCGCTCATTTTTAAAAAAGTATGGAATGAGATTAAATGTTCTTAAATGCTACCTTTCAATTTAGAATTGTATATACTTACAAGATGTCAAAATATGAAGTATTCTTTGTTATTTTTTATTATAAACAATAATTGAAATTAGATATAACATCGTATTTTATCCTCTTTATGCAATTTTAAACTGAAATATGGCATTCAAGGATATCCTGCTTCTTTTTTTATATTTTTTCATTGTGAAAAATTATATAGTTTCAACTTTCAGTTTTACTTGTAAATGAAACAGTCTAGTGGTCGGCGACTTGGATAGCAAATGTGCGGATTTGTTGATAGCGAGTTCTGCCCTCACCTCAATAACGGTACTTTTTTGATTGAAGTTTTAAAACAAAAAAGGCCTGTTATTTGCTTATATAGATTTCTGTTTTGGATCAAATCAGATAATAATTGTATAATTACCGTACCAATATTGCCCATTATTAATAAAGAAAGAAGTGAGATTAAAAGTCCTTAAATGCTACCTTTCAATTTAGAATTGTATATACATAGAAGATATCAAAATCTGATGTATTCTTTGCAATTTTTTATTATAAACAATAATTTAAATTAGATATAACATCTTATTTTATCCTCTTTATACAATTCCGAACTGAAATATAGCATTCAAGGTCTTCCTGTTACTTCTTTTTTTTTGTTTGTTTTTTTAATGAAAACTTAAATAGTTTCTACTTTCAGTTCTGCTTGTAATTGAACCAGTCTACTGGTCGACGACTTGGATAGCAAATGTGCAGATCTGTTAATAGCAAGTTCTGCCCTCACCTCAAGAACGGTACTTTTTATTTTAAGTCTTAAAACCAAAAAGGCCTGTGATTTACATATATAGATTTCAGTTTTGGATCAAATCAGATAATAATTGTATATTTCCCGTACGAATATTGCACATTATTATAAAAAAGTAAGAAATGAGATTAAAAGTTCATAAATGCTACCTTTCAATTTAGAATTGTACATACATACAAGATGTCGAAATCTGATGTATTCTTTGCAATTTGTTATTATAAACAACAATTGAAATTAGATATAACATCTTATTTTATCCTCTTTATAAAATTTTAAACTGAAATATAGCTTTCAAGGCCATCCTGCTTCTTTTTTTTATTTTTTCATAATGAAAACTTAAATAGTTTCTACTTTCAGTTTCATTTGTGATTCAAACAGTGTAGTAGTTAAAGACTTGGGTAATAAACGTGCGGATGTGTTGTTAGCGAGTTCTGTCCTCATCTCAAGAACGGAACTTTTTTGATTAACGTTTTAAAACAAAAAAGGCTTGTGATTTACATATATAAATTTAAGTTTTGGTCCAAATCAGATAGTAATTGTATATTTCCCGTACGAATATTGCTCATTATTTTAAAAAAGAAAGAAATGAGATTAAAAGTTCTTAAATGCTACCTTTCAATTTAGAATTGTATATACTTACAAGATGTCAAAATCTGATGTATTCTTTGCAATTTGTTATTTTAAACAGTAATTGAAATTAGATATAACATCTCATTTTATCCTCTTTATAAAATTCTAAACTGAAATATAGCTTTCAAGGACATCCTGCTTCTTTTTTTATTTTTTTATGATGAAAACAGAAATAGTTTCTACTTTCAGTTTCATTTATGATTCAAACAGTGTAGTGGTTAAAGACTTGGATAATAAACGTGCGGATCTGCTGGTAGCGAGTTCTGTCTTTACCTCAAAAACGGTGCTTTTTTGATTAACGTTTTAAAACAAAAAAGCCTTGTGATTTACATATATAACATTAAGTTTTGGTTCAAATC
The DNA here is from genome assembly GCA_951213105.1 of Amaurobius ferox. Lineage (NCBI taxonomy): Eukaryota > Metazoa > Arthropoda > Arachnida > Araneae > Amaurobiidae > Amaurobius > Amaurobius ferox. The sequence continues at coordinate 22,066,362 of OX578145.1, read as the reverse complement.
AGATAATAATTGTATATTTCACGTACGAATATCGCTCATTATTAAAAAAGATAGAAATGAGATTAAATGTTTCTAAATGCTACCGTTCAATTTAGAATTGTATATACTTACAAGATGTCAAAATATGAAGTATTCTTTGCTATTTTTTATTATAAACAATAATTGAAATTAGATATAACATCGTATTTTATCCTCTTTATGCAATTTTAAACTGAAATATGGCATTCAAGGATATCCTGCTTCTTTTTTTATATTTTTTCATTGTGAAAAATTATATAGTTTCAACTTTCAGTTTTACTTGTAAATGAAACAGTCTAGTGGTCGGCGACTTGGATAGCAATTGTGCGGATTTGTTGATAGCGAGTTCTGCCCTCACCTCAATAACGGTACTTTTTTGATTGAAGTTTTAAAACAAAAAAGTCCTGTTATTTGCTTATATAGATTTCAGTTTTGGATCATATCAGATAATAATTGTATATTTACCGTACCAATATTTCCCATTATTAATAAAGAAAGAAGTGAGATTAAAAGTCCTTAAATGCTACCTTTCTATTTAGAATTGTATATATTTAGAAGATGTCAAAATCTGATGCATTCTTTGCAATTTTTTATTATAAACAATAATTGAAATTAGATATAACACCTTATTTTATCCTCTTTATGCAATTCTAAACTAAAACACAGCTTTCAAGGACAGCCTGTTTTTTTTTTTTTTTCATAATGAAAACCTAAATAGTTTCTACTTCCAGTTTCATTTGTGATTGAAACAGTGTAGTGGTTAAATACTTGGTTAATAAACGTGCGGATCTGTTGATAGCGAGTTCTGTCCTCACTTCAAGAACGGTACTTTTTTGATTGACGTCTTAAAATAAAAAAGGCTTGTGATTTTATTTTATAAATTTAAGTTTTGTTCCAAATCAGATAGTAATTGTATATTTCCCGTACGAATATTGCTTATTATTAAAAAAGTAAGAAATGAGATTAAATGTTCTTAAATGCTGCCTTTCAATTTAGAATTGTATACACTTACAAGATGTCAAAATCTGATGTATTCTTTGCTATTTTTTATTATAAACAATAATTGAAATTACATATAACATCTTATTTTTTCCTCTTTATGCAATTCTAAACTGAAATATAGCTTTCAAGGACATCCTGCTTCTTTTTTTTTATTTTTTCATAATGAAAACTTAAATAGTTTCTACTTCCAGTTTTATTTGTGATTCAAACAGTGTAGTGGTTAAATACTTGGGTAATAAACGTGCGGATCTGTTGATAGCGAGTTCTGTCCTCAACTCAAGAAAGGTACTTTAGTGACTAACGTTTTAAAACAAAAAAGGCTTGTGATTTACATATATAAATTTAAGTTTTGGTCCAAATCAGATAGTAATTGTATATTTCCCGTACGAATATTGCTCATTATTATAAAAAAGAAAGAAATGAGATTAAAAGTTCTTAAATGCTACCTTTCAAGTTAGAATTGTATATACTTATTAGATGTCAAAGTCTGATGTATTCTTTGCAATTTTTTATTATAAACAATAATTGAAATTAGATATAACATCTTATTTTATCCTCTTTATCCAATTCTAAACTGAAATATAGCATTCAAGGACACCCTGCTTCTTTTTTTCTTTTATTTTTTCATAGTGAAAGCTTAAATAGTTTCAACTTTCAGTTTTGCTTGTAATTGAAACAGTCTAGTGGTCGACGACTTGGATAGCAAATGTGCGGATCTGTTGATAGCGAGTTCTGCCCTCACCTCAAGAACGGTACTTTTTTCATTGAAGTTTTAAAACAAAAAAGGCCTGAGATTTACATATATAGATTTCAGTTTTCGATCAAATCAGATAATAATTGTATATTTCCCGTACGAATATTGCTCATTATTAAAAAAGAAAGAAATGCGATTAAAAGTCCTTAAATGCTAGCTTTCTATTTAGAATTGTATATACTTACAAGATGTCAAAATCTGATGTATTCTTTGCAATTTTTGATTGTAAACAATAATTGAAATAAGATATACCATCTTATTTGATCCTCTTTATACTCTTCTTAACTGAAATATAGCATTCAAGGTCTTCCTGTTACTTCTTTTTTTTATTTTTTTTAAAGAAAACTTAAATAGTTTCTTCTTTCAGTTTCACTTGTGATTCAAACATTGTAGTGGTTAAAGACTTGGTAGAGCAAACGTGCTGGTCTGTTGATAGCGAGTTCTGTCCTCACATCCAATACCTTGAGTTTTCGATTACTATTTTAAAAAATAAATAAACTATCTTGTCAATGTAATCAATTCTGTGAGTTATGCTGCAAATTTATTTTAATTGTTAGTCTAGTGAAATCTTTAAATAGTTAAAACAATGTGAAATTGCAACGTCATTCGTGGCACAGCGGTAAGTTGCTTCTGAAACAGAGTGATGAGCATGTTTTTGTCACGGATTAAGGCCTCGGAAAATTCAGCCGCGTTTCTTTAGAATAATTCTTTCTTGGCTGAGAAGTTTGTGGCGTCAAGATGTGAGGATTTTCGATTTGAGATCGAGTCCCGTGTAAGAAAAATTTAGTTGCCATTTTTCTGTTTATTTAATTGAACATATAAAAAAGTTAAACTCTAATACACCAACAATAAAGCTTCGGATGTCGTCCTCTTGACCGAGAGGCTCGGGGCGTCTAGTTGCGAGGCTTTTAAATTTGAGTTCGTATCCCGTCTAGGAGAATTTTAGTTGCCACTTTTCTGTTTATTTAAACGAACATTTAAAAAAGTTAAACTCAAATACACCAACAATAAAGCTTCGGACGTTGTCCTCTTGGCCGAGAGGCTGGGGGGCGACAAGTTGCGATGCTTTTGGATTTGCGTTCGGATCCCGTCTATGAAAATTTTAGTTGCCATTTTTCTGTTTATTTAAACGAACATTTAAAATAGTTAAACTCAAATACACCACCAATGAAGCTTCGGACGTTGTCCTCTTGGCCGAGAGGCTGGGGGCGGCAAGTTGCGATGCTTTTCGATATGCGTTCGAATCCCGTCTAAGAAAATTTTAGTTGCCATTTTTCTGTTTATTTAAACGAACATATAAAAAATTTAAACTCATATACACCAATATTGAAGCTTCGGACGTCGCACTCTTGGCTGGGAGGCTTAGGGCGTCAAGTTGCGCGGATTTTTAATTTCAGCTCGATTCCCGTCAAAGGAAATTTTAATTGCCATTTTTCTGTTTATTTAAACGTACATGTAAAACAGTTAAATTCAATACACCAAAATTGAAGCTTCGGACGTCGCTCTCTTAGCCGAGAGGCTTGGGGCGTCAATTTGCGAGCTTTTGGATTTGAGTTCGATTCCCGTCTAAAAAAATTTTAATTGCCAATTTTCTGTTTATTTAAACGACCATTTAAAAATGCTAAACTCAAATACACCAATATTGAAGCTTAGGACGTCGCTCTTTTGGCCGAGAGGCTTGGGACGTCAGTTTGCGAAGCTTTTGGATTTGAGTCTGATTCCTGTCTAAAAAATTTTATTTGCCACCTTTCTGTTTATTTAAACGACCATTTAAAAATGTTAAACTCAAATACACAAATATTGAAGCTTCGGACGTCGCTCTCTTGGCCGAGAGGCTTGGGGCGTCAATTTGCGAAGCTTTTGGATTTGAGTTCGATTCCCGTCTAAAAAAATTTTAATTGCCATTTTTCTGTTTATTTAAACGACCATTTAAAAATGTTAAACTCAAATACACCAATATTGAAGCTTAAGACGTCGCTCTCTTGGCCGAGAGGCTTGGGGCGTCAATTTGAGAAGCTTTTGGATTTGAGTTCGATTCCCGTCTAAAAAAAATTTAATTGCCATTTTTCTGTTTATTTAAACGACCATTCAAAAATGTTAAACTCAAATACAACAATATTGAAGCTTAAGACGTCGCTCTCTTGGCCGAGGGGCTTGGGGCGTCAATTTGAGAAGCTTTTGGATTTGAGTTCGATTCCCGTCCAAAAAAATTTTAATTGCCATTTTTCTGTTTATTTAAACGACCATTCAAAAATGTTAAACTCAAATACACCAATATTGAAGCTTAGGACGTCGCCCTCTTGGCCGAGAGGCTTGGGGCGTCAAGTTGCGGGGCAGTAGGTTCTGGGTACGACTCCAGCTTGGGAAAAAGGGGTTAGACTGCAGCGGGTTTTGAGGGTTAAGGCGGATTGGGATTCTTGATTAGGTAGGTCTTTCCTCTCTAATTTTCTTATATTTCTTACTAAATTATCTGCACGAGATCGAGGACGAGCGGTGTGTGTGCTCTACCGTTGCCGGTAGGGTTTCTCTTCGGGCCTGCCGGCTTCGGTGTCGAGCGCGCCACCCTTCCTCGTCCGAATTTCGTGTAGGGCTTGTTTTGCACCACGTGACTGCTATTAAAGAAGTCTTGAAATTTAACGCATTTTTGAAACCAACTCATCTCTTTTTTAACCCATTGTCCTCCTCTGTCAACGCGTTAAAAAAGAGATGAGTTGGTTTCAAAAATGCGTAAAATTTCAAGACTTCTTTAATAGCAGTCACGTGGTGCAAAACAAGCCCTACACGAACTTCGGATGAGGAAGGGTGGCGCGCTCGACACCGAAGCCAGTAGGCCCGAAGAGAAACCCTACCGGCAACGGTAGAGCACACACACCGCTCGTCCTCCATCTCGTGCAGATAATTTAGTAAGAAGTATAAGAAAATTAGAGAGGAAAGACCTACCTAATCAAGAATCCCAAACCGCCTTAACCCTCAAAACCCGCTACAGTCTAACCCCTTTTTCCCAAGCTGGAGTCGTACCCAGAACCTACTGCCCCGCAACTTGACGCCCCAAGCCTCTCGGCCAAGAGGGCGACGTCCGAAGCTTCAATATTGGTGTATTTGAGTTTAGCATTTTTAAATGGTCGTTTAAATAAACAGAAAAATGGCAATTAAAATTTTTTTAGACGGGAATCGAACTCAAATCCAAAAGCTTCGCAAATTGACGCCCCAAGCCTCTCGGCCAAGAGAGCGACGTCCGAAGCTTCAATATTGGTGTATTTGAGTTTAGCATTTTTAAATGGTCGTTTAAATAAACATAAAAATGGCAACTAAATTTTTCTTAGACGGGATCCGAACTCAAATCTAAAAGCCTCGCAACTTGACGCCCCAAGCCTCTCGGCCAAGAGGACGACGTCCGAAGCTTTATTGTTGGTGTATTTGAGTTTAACTTTTTTAAATGTTTGTTTAAACAATCAGAAAAATGACAACTAAAATTTTCTTAGACGGGATCCGAACTCAAATCCCAAAGCCTCGCAACTTGACGCCCCAAGCCTCTCGGCCAAGAGGACGACGTCCGAAGATTTATTGTTGGTGTATTTGAGTTTAACTTTTTTAAATGTTTGTTTAAACAAACAGAAAAATGACAACTAACATTTTCTTAGACGGGATCCGAACTCAAATCCCAAAGCCTCGCAACTTGACGCCCCAAGCCTCTCGGCCAAGAGGACGACGTCCGAAGCTTTATTGTTGGTGTATTTGAGTTTAACTTTTTTAAATGTTTGTTTAAATAAACAGAAAAATGACAACTAGAATTTTCTTAGACGGGATCCGAACTCAAATACCCAAAGCCTCACAACTTGATGCCCCAAGTCTCTTGGCCAAGAGTGCGACGTCCGAAGCTCAGATCAGAAAGAGCACAAATACTAAAACGAATCAATGCATTCTAACCACAACCTCTGAGATTGGAGGAAGACAACGTGATAACTAAACCAGTCACCTCATATAGTGAAATCCTAATTAATCTATTTAAACTTAATAGTGAGACTGGTCAGAAAAATAAAAAAATGCCATGAGGACAGAACTCGCTATTAACAAAAACGCGTGTTCAGTACCCATCGCTAACCAGTAGACCGTTCGACACACGAATGAAAGCTGAAATTAAGAACTGTTTATATATTTATCATAAAAAAAAATAAAAAAATGAACCAAATGTCCTCGGATTTTGTATTGTAGTTTAGAATAATCTATAAAAAGGATAGCTTCAGATATAAATTTATAATTCAAATTTTTATTATATTTTAAAACAGGAAATTAAAAAAATTATACTTGATATTTTCCTCTTATATAGAAAATTCTATACTGAAATGCAGCATTTAAGGACATTATTTCTAATTATTTTTTTTAATGATGAACACGCAGTATAATCATAGGAATGTGGAAAAAAGTATATTTTCACCCGATATGCATCCAAATTAATACTCGAGTCATTTTATTTAGGGACATAATATAGTTGGAACTAGTGTGAACTACATGTGTTAGAAAAACTGCTCATGCGCATTTGTGAAAATATTTAATTTTTTCTAGTGTGTATTTAGTAAATAGAGGTAATTTTACTATAGGTATCAGAACAGAAAGTTAGTTTTCATTCAAATTAGATGATGATGATAGAAAATGTTAGCTTTGGTTCAAATCGGATTATATTTGAGCTTTTCACGAGCGCATAATACTCATCATTGAAAAGAGAAAATAAATGAACCAAAAAGTCCTTGAATGCTACATTTCAATTTATAAATTTATATACATATAAGATGTCGAAATCTGATGTAATCTTTGCAATTTCCTATTATACAGTATAATTGAATATGTATAACGTCAGATTTTATCCTCTTTATAGAATTCTAAACCAAAATATAACATTCAAGGATTTTCTGGATATTTAATTTTTAATTTTTCATAATGGAAACTTAAATAGATTCAAGTTTCAGTTTTCTTCCTGATTCAACCAGTCTAGTGATTAAAAAGTTGGGTAACAAACATGCGTGTTTGTTGCTAGCGACTTCTATCCTCACATCAAGAAGGGTAGCATTTAGATTGAAGTTTTAAAAATTTCCTTGAATGCTACCTTTCAATTTAGAATTTTATATACGTATAAGATGTCAAAATTTGATGTATTCTATGCAATTTTTTACTATAAACAATAATAGAAATTGGATATAGCATCAGATTTTGTCCTCTTTATATAATTCTAAACTGAAATATAACATTCAAGGGCTTCCTGCTTCTTTTTTTTCATTTTTTCATAGTGAAAACTTAAATAATTTCTACTTTCAGTTTTACGCGTGATTCAAACGGTCTAGTGGTTAAAGACTTGGGTAACAAACGTAATAAACGTGCGTGTCTGTTGTTAGCGAGTTCTGTCCTCACTTCCAACACCGTGTTTTTTCGATAACAGTTTTAAGAAATAAATAAACAATCTTGTCAGGGTAATAGATTCTGTGGGTTATGCCGCAAATTTATTTTAATTGCCAGTCTAGTGAAATCTTTAAATGGTTAAAACAATGTAAGGCTGCAACGTCATTCGTAACACAGCTGTAAAGTGCTTCTGTAACATCCTGATGCAAATGTTTTCGTCAAGGGTTATGGGATCGGAAACTTCCAGTTCACGTTCCAAAGAATTAACCTATTACAGTTACTTATTTAATTAATTTATATAATTTATTAATAATTAAATTTAACGTAGAAACTGATCAGAAAATGCACAAATACTAAAATGATTCAATGCATTCGAACCTACAGCCTCTGAAATTGGAGGAATACAACACAATCACTAAACTAGCCAACTCACATAGTGAAAATCCGAATTGATCAATTTAAACTTAATATTGAGGCTGATCAGAAAAAGCGCCTTGAGTACAGAACTCGTTATTAACAAAGAAGCGTGTTCATTGCCCACCACTCTAACCAGTAAGCCGTTCGACACACGAGTAAAGGCCGAAATACAGTACTATTTAACCTTTCATTATAAAATAATAATAGTAAAATGATCCAAATATCCTCGGATTTTATATTTTAATTTGAAATAATATATAAAGAGGATAACATCAAATGTAAATTTATAATTCATATTTTTATTATAATTCATAACAGAAAATTGGAAATATTACACTTGATATTTTCCTCTTGAATATTAAACTCTAAACTGAAATGTAGCATTTAAGGACTTGTTTGCTATTTCTTTTTAACACTTTACAACAAAGTTGAAAAGTGTTTATGACTTTGTTCATTCATTCTGTCTGTCTGTCTGTCCGTTAGCACGATAACTGCCGTAAAAATGACTTAATCAAAATGAAATTTTAGTATGTGTTCAGACGGTCTGTAGAACCTATGGGAATATAAATGAATAATATCACCCAATTAGTTTTGGATTGAACCCGGGTCGAAAAAATGAAATACATTGAGCCATATGAGACCTAATTTTTCAAACATTTTTAAGCTGATTTAAAATTCACAAATTGCTTCGAAAATTTTAGGTAATAGTCAAATTGTTCCATAAAATATATAAAAAAAAATTCAGCGAAATATATTCAGTAGTTTTTTAAATAAAAATTAAAATAATAATTACACCTCTTATATGAAACGATCGTGTGACCATGATATGAAACGATCACATGCCCCACTTCAAAGTGATATATGGCATCCATCTTGTTTCAAAATCGTGATTTTTTTAAGTTCTTTTTAATTCATATTGAGTGTTGTATCCGTCCTAAAACTACTTTATTTTTGCTTAAATTCTGTGCATCTACATACTGAAACAACGCAATGACAATATATTTGAGTTTAAATGCTCATCTAAATTTGATTATTTCTACAACTAAGCCTATTTTTCACCTATGTAAAATGTAAACAGCAAAATATATAGAATGAGTTGTATTAGAATTCCTGTATTTTTTTAACACAAAATAATTTAGTCCATGGAGTCTGCATGGTTGATATGAATGAAATATTAATTGATTTCATAAAGAGAAGGACGATTTTTTTCGATGAAGTTTCAAGCATAGAGTTTAATTTTTTGTAGCTCCATGGTCTTAAACAAAATGTTTAAATAAAATAAATTATTATAGTATTGGGATGAATGAGATGAATGGGAGAAAGTTATGAATGAAATCCTGTTTTTATAGAGAGATCCAGGCGTGTTATTTTTTCTATGACGTCATTTGAATTAATTTCAGTTGTTTTCGATGAAGTTTTCAAATATAATAAATTTTCGTAGTATTATGATAATTCTAAAACTATTACCGAGGAATGTATAACATTTTAGAGATGTTTAAACCAGGTAATTTATATTTCAATGCCGTCATTTGAATGAAGTTCATTTTTTTCGAAGAAGGTTTAAGTTTTCAAATATAATAAATTAATGCAGTATTGTGATAAGTTTCAAAATATTACCGAGGAATGTATTGCATTTTAGACTTGTTTAAATAAACTTGCATTGAAGTTGGAAAGTGTTTCATAATCAATGCTTTAAGCATGATTGATCTTTCTTGTTTTTTAATGATGCACACGCAGCATAATCATAGGAATATGGAAAAAAATATATTTTGACCCGATGTGCATTCAAATTAAATATGCTAATCATTTTTTTAGGGATATAAATAAAGTTGGAGCTAGAGTTAACTGCATGAGTAAGACAAACTGCGCATGCGCATTTGTGTAAATATTTAGTTTTTTCTAGTTTGTACCCTATATAATAGATGCAAGTAATTTTACTATAGTTATTAGAATAGAAATTTAGTTTTTGTTTAAATCAGATGATGACGATAGAAAATGTTAGTTTTGGTTCAAATCAGATGAAATTTGAGCATTTCAAGTTAGCATATTGCTCATCATTATAAAAGGAAAATAAATGAGCCAAGAAGTCCTTGAATTCTACATTTTAATTTATAATTTTATATTCGTATAAGTTTTCAAAATCTGATGTAAGCTGTAATTTTCTATTATAAAATAGGCACAAAAAATAAATTTTTAATATTACATATCTGCTTATATTTTCCGAAATATAATATAAATAAATTATATTTTTATCAGGAATTTAACAAATGGAGTAACATTGGAGCAAATCTACTCCTTTGATGCTCATAGCTGCACAAGGAGTATAACTTTAGTATACATTCTAATAAAGAGTCAATACTAAAATAACTAAAAAGACAGCTAAAATATTTATTAATACAAAAATATGCATAATTATATTTCCACTATTATTTAGAAGTGTGCACATCACCAATCGTCGATAGATTGTAGCAATAACCATCTTTCTTACTAAATTGATTCTAATTTGGTGTTCTGACGCAGCACCTAAAAGACAACATATAAAATTTAACTTTCTCATTATTCAATAAAAATATAAATCTATACTTCAGTACCAGTTATGATAATTGAATAAGTAAAAATACCCTTGTGATAAAACCACATACAGTTTCTTTATAAAAGGCCATTTATTTTGATATTTTAATTATATACAATGATTTCCAAACTTTTGCAGACAATCATCTTCGAATTCATAAACTGAGACTCGGCGCCCCCTGCCCAGTCCAATAAAAACTATTAGTCAGAATAATAATTAGTATGACCCTTTAAATCAGATAATCAAATATAAATAATTATTGCACATTATTTTAAACTAATAATAATAGATATAACACATTTTAGTTGAGCTGAGATATTGAAGCCAATAGAAATATAGGAACTCAGATTCAAAATACTGTATTTGAAAATTATGTTATTTTTTAAAATGGGATGAACAGAGACACATTTTAATCAATAGAAAGTTATGTTTGACTGAAATTAAAAATTTTCAAAATTAACTAATGATATAAATAAATTCTGAATTTATAGTACTGTATTGGGCTCCACTTGCTCTCTTAATTTGTTTAACATAAGGTGATGTAAATCGTTGTTTAAAGAAAGCTTGAAGTTTAGCCATTTTTCACAGATAATGCGGGAAATATTGTCAGAATTCTGATATTTTAAAGAAATTTTTGCAAGAGGTGCAACATTTCTTGAGTATGTTTAGCAAATGCATCATAAAGCCGAAGGTTCTGTTAAAATATCTGCTGTATACGTAGAAAATGTTCGGAATTTTTTCTGCAATTTATGTAGGGAGGATCAGCCTATATATAAGTTAAAAATAATTTTAAAAAATGAATGCACAAGAAACGATAACACATAAAACATGGCAGAAAACTTACTTTCAGTAAATGTATGTTTATTTTCCAATAAATTTAATTCTCATAATTCTACAAAAAGTTATTTAGATCTTTCAAATTGGAATTAATGTCTAAATTTCTAAACAGTCCACGAAATTCCATCTCCATCATAAAGATATAATGGTGGATATAGCCAACCCCTGCCTCACTGATAATATCCCTATTGCCAATGTCCTCTTCCTTGATGATAAAATCATTCTCACTTCATCCATTTCATTACTGCTTGGGAACTTTTCAAACCATCGGACGATTATTTTTGATATATTGATCACCCTCACTTCTCTCATCCTCTCCACGATCTAAATGATGCCATCCCTTTTCGAGTTAATTTTCTTCATCACTGCTGCATTAGATAACCTATAGACTTAATCCATTTGACACGCTTGCAACCACAGACAACATCATATCACGGTATTGTTTCACCACTTTTTTGATGCAATATGCCTGAAATAAATGCCAGACGAGCATTGACTTTTCCTTGAAAATGAAAAGCCTTCTTATGTCCAACATTTTCAATCAAAAATATACGTACAAACTGCACCCATTTAGCTCAGAATTTCTGTTCCCTTAACAGCAAATATGTGGTCCTTACTACCCCTTATTTTACAAGTCATTGACCTTTTTTCATAAATTGCATATGTGGTCTGACCAACTTATGCGATACATCCTTTAAGTACCCGTGTCAACTACATTGAGCATCTGCGCCCCGGCTTTCATGCAACCTATAACAACAGTGAAGCATGTCTTCCTCGTATCCAGTTATCCTTACAAAAAGAGTCTTCACGCCATTTTATTTTACTGTGGGATTTGAGAAAAAATTAAAGCACATAGGAGTCTTATTCATTTATGTTCCCAATTTGCGGATGTCCGTGTCTCCACAGTAAAATTATGAACTTTTGAAACGAATGATTACAGAATCAGTCTTCACGTCATTTCGTTCCATTATGCGATTTTAAGGCAAATCAAAGCATATGCAGAAGAATCATTTGTATACCCAATTTATAACTTTTCGAGATTGTATTGATACCACAGCCGAATTGTGAACCTTTGAAATGATTCAATTTTAGGTTCCAAATATTTTGGCAGTTTCTGGGCATGCTTAGTATGAGTTCAGAGGCATAATTCACATCTGTTCATAAAATGATTGCACCATCCCACGGAAGCAGCAAAGTGCACCAGCTTTAACTATAATCCTGCGCATCGTGTTGCATCAGGTCTACCCGCAAAAATTATTTTTAAGATCTATATACCTTATTACATTTTCAATGAGAGTAACTGAATAAATTATTTTACTGAGGCTAAGGGGACGTAGGACGTTGAAATTTTTTTTATTTATTTATTGACTTAGAAACGTAAAAATTTGTATAAATATTCCTCTTAACATTATTATATACAATACCATTAATTTTTTTTTCAATTTTGTTATAATTTTGTATTTTTTTAAATTTAATATTTTTAACGAAAATTTGAAAATGCTCCTAGCGTGCCATTTGTTCACATTTTTGATTTATTTTATATTATGATCACTCAAAAACATATTATGAACAAATTTGGGTATTAATTTTTAAATCCCTTAGAAAGTTAATTTTTTAAAAATATTTTTCTGCATTAAAACTTAATTTTCATTATTTAATTAGGTTCTTATTCACTTTTAATTACCTTAGTAAAGTCCAATTATAAAATGCATACCCAGTTTCATAAAAAAGTATGAGAGGTGTCTTCTTGCCAAATTTCATGCATCTCAGACAAAAATTAAGACGCATGGAGCCTTTTAAAAAAGTAAAACCTTTGAAAATTCCGTTTCAAAAAAATGCATTCAACCTTTAGCTTACAGGTGGGACAGCGTCCATCGAAGCTGTTGCAATGTTTCTGTCAGCGATTTCCATGGACGCCAATGCCTGCAAAGAGGGATCTAATTGTTTGAGTAGGGTATGTCAAATACCTGTCTTTTGGGGAGGTTCTTCCTTTGGGATGGACGCTGTCCCACCCGTAAGCAAATGTTAAATGTGTAAAATAATGTTATATATTAAAACGTTTTTAGTCGATTCTTGCTCATTTCAACGTCCACCGTCCCCTTAAGACGGACAATTGAATACAATTTTATGGTACAAATCAAATTCAGTTTGGGGGACTGGTTTGCACATGCTGCAATTAGGATTGGGCTGCGAGTTGGCAAGTATGTTCAGTGCGGGTCTACAGTTTTCTTTGTTTCTATGTTTTCTGTCTTGACTTAGGTAAATCCCGACCAGCACAACACTGTAGTGGCTATAAGACATGATATTTTGATATATTGATCACTCTGATCTAAATGTTTATGCAGGTTACATTAAATACACTCTACTGTGACTTCATGACCACTGCACCAATTTATTCTTCAGTGTAGGAAACGAGAGCGAACGATAATGTGCTGCCTTCTCCGTCCTCGCATTCAATTTAGATTCCTCCTATCCATTCTTGCACTTGCTTTTTTTGTGAAATTATAAGCACCCATCTAGTTGGCGAATTACACGGCACATGCAGTACTTTTCCGTCCAGGGATCTTTTTCTAACATGTGGAAAAAATGAAAGCAGTGATACAAATTGAAGAACTGCAATATTTGAAACTGGAAACTACAAAAAACAGGAAAAAATTAAACAAAAAAATGCTTGCCTACTTGTAGCAAAAGAGTTATTATAATCGAAGCCCTCCTTTTGTAGGCGTTGTTTATGTAAGCAAATCGGAAGCAATCATATTTCATAACGCCCTACTAACCGAACCCCACTCAGCTTAAGCAGGACCAGATTAGTGGATATCGTAGATGTGGGGGGGGGGGGGGTGATACATAAATCAAAAATTGTAATTTCTCTTTTATAACATAATCTGTTAAAGAAATTTATGATCTGTATTTTGAAAAACACATGAGTTGGTTAGACTACTAAAATGTTATTATAAAAGAAAAACCATTTACAACCAATTATATTTTGCATCGAAATCAGTGGGAAAAAACCATTTAAGTCGCAAAAATTATTATTCTCTATATATTTTGCATAGATACCTATTGTGAAAAAACATATAATCTAAGAAGTGGTTATTTCTCGCTAAATTTGCGGATTTGTTAGGTTGTTGGAAAACATAACTAAAAGTGCTGCACCCCCACCCCACCCCCTACTACCTCCGCGTTGGCATTGCCCTTCTTTGCGGTAGAGCAAAACATTTATTTAGCAATTTATTGAAAATTTTACTAATTGTGTTCGCTTTGATCGAGCGAGTTTTATAGATTCTCAGTGGAAAAGTACTAAACTGAAACCACAAATTGTGTGCAAGTTCGTCATTTATTGGTTTTGTTTTTCTTTGCCTTGATTGCCAAGACACGTACCCCAAGCTTGGATTTATTCGTAAGTTTTTAATTCTCTATGCTAATATTCTGAGATGTAAAAAAACATTTAGGGATAAGCACTTTATTTAGTAATATATGCTGATCAAAACAAAAATACTGAATTTAACACAATTATTAAAACTTATTGCTTGATTCTATTGCACATTATATATTTAAACTATATGATAATAATAATAAGAATAAAAATTATTATAAATTATAATTATTGAATAATTTGTATGTAAGCATTCAGCAATATTGGTGTTATGGAGGTGTTTGTCTTCTTTCAATGAAATCTGCTATATGTGTGTGTTATAATATTTTTATTATATGTATAAAAAAACAGAGAATCCCATTGGACGAAAATTTATCATCAATTATTTTATAATCAGAGAGAAAACCATCCCACCTGAAAGTATACGGAAATAAAAATTTCATAACATAAATGTGTCCGTTAAGCCTCAAAGCCACCAAAAGTTAATAGTACCATTCTTATATTTTCAAGATAAAACTTGAAATGTTGAGTGACGAAATCCGAAAAAATGAGATATTTACCATAAAGAAGCTAAAAGTACTTATTCTGAGAAAAGGAAAAGGAAGTAACTCAAATAATGCCCAAATATGAAGTTTTTTACATATGAAATGCAGCAATGCTTGACTATACCAAAGTTGAAATCAAATATCGCCTTCTATAATTTATGAACCTACAATTTGACTATCAATGAGAATGTGGCTGGAAATTATTCGCATTATATGTGGCATGAAGCCATATCAGGCCGTGGATCCCAACAAACTTGCTCTTAACTAATCAAACATATGAATATCTTTCCCCTCAATATGTTGCATCAAAAAAAATCGTTCAAACTTTACAAGGTGGTAGTACACACCAAACCAAGTATTTTCCTTTATAGTTCACCGTAATGAAACGTAAACTCAACAGTGGGCACTTAATGGTGAAACTGATGAGATGAGGCTTAAATACAAGACTGACATTTAATAAACAATAATTACAGTAAGGGCTCAAAAGAGCAACCGCCAACCTGAATGCACTCCTCACAGCGGCGATGGAGCGATTAGTGAACTCTCTCAAACAGACCAGGCATATCGCGTACTTCGGCAACACCGGCCGAAATTCTGGGGACGAGTTCTTCTTCAGATTCAAGGTGATTGTCATAGACAAGACTTTTAAGATATTCCCAGAAAACGAAGTGAAGACACGACAAATTGAACTATCGGCCTCTCAAAAGTTGAAGCTGCGAATAACTGCTGCAAACTGATAAGGCCGTAGATTTCGTGTTACGAAAATTTGCATAAGGATTCTTCCTCAGATAAATTTGGAATACGTAGCCTTCTTCTTAACCAGAAAATAACAACCAGAGTGACCCTTTTAAGTTTTCGGAACCGCCGCTTCCCAAGGGCCCTGTAACACCTTTACGTTTCATTTTCGACCCCTTAAACTGTGATGGACAATATTAGGTTTTGTGTGTACTACCCCCTCGTAAAGTTTGACCCTTCTTTATTTAATCACCAAGTATACAGTATTGTGGCAATTAATTGAGAAATGTCATTTTTTTCGTTTTATCACACGTAAGCTTAGGAAGAAGCACTCCAAATTTGCTCAGAGTTCAAATTGCAGTTATTATCAAAGTAGCAGGTGTTCGTATGCACCTGGTAAGTAGCAGGTGTTCAAATCCCTCCGCCAGGTGGCAGGTGTTCCGCAGTGGTAGTTTCTCAGTTGTTGCGGGGCTCATTAGCGTCATGGATATCAGCGCGGAAACACGTGCTAAAGTGATTGCGCTTAGAGAACACACTTCTAAGACGTTCTAGGAAATAGGTAAAATATGTGGAGTGAGTACAGCAAGTGTCGGGAGGATCTGGAAGCGGTTTCAGGAAACTGGAAATGCTGGAACCAACCGCTCTGGAAGATGCGGCCGAAAAAGATCAACTTCGACTCGTGACGACAAAACTTTACATCGAATGAGTGTTAAAAATCCACGATTAACCAGTTTTGACCTGTCTAAGTCCATGGTGGCAGCTGGGGTTGATATTGCACCTTCAACAGTGCGATACAGGCTGTTAGAACGCGGACGGAGAGCACGTCGACCGTACAAGAAGCAGCTTCTGACGCTACGCATGAAGAAAGAAAGGTTGGAATGGGCACGGAAATACAAAACATGGACTGAGAAGGACTGGGAGAAGGTTCTTTTCTGACGAAACACATTTTGTGGTTCAGGGATTTAGATCTATGTTCGTGAGAAGGAGCCAAGGAGAACCTCTCAATCAGCTCCACATCAATCAAGCACCCAAGCATCCGCCCAAAAAGATGTTTTAGGGTTGTTTCAGCGTTTTGGGGACAGAATCTCTTGTTCCCGTAGAGGGAATGATGAGCAGTGCCAGTTACGAAGTCATATTGACCCGAAAAGTGCTTCCAACCATGGCTAAACTGTGGCCGAACGAAGATTGCGTTTTCCAACAAGACAGCGCGCCATGTCACACTTCGAAGTGAATCAAAAATTTCTGCTCAAAAAAAAAATATTACCGTACTGGATTGGCCCGGGAATTCACCAGACTTGAATCCCATAGAAAATTTGTGGGCTATTGTCAAAAAACGGCTTCACAAATTTGACTGTACGACGATGGACAAGCTAATTTCGGCCGTTATTGACATATGGTTCAGAGACGTTGAAATTAAAACTACATGTGCTAGTCTAGTACATTCCATGCCGAAACGTGTCTGTGATGTTACAAAGTCTCGGGGAGGTCATATCACTTCTTAGTTTTAAATGTATCCATAGAAAACTTGAATAAAACTGAATTTTATAAAAAAAATTGCATTTCTCAATTAATTGCCACAATACTGTAGGTATTTCAAATTTTGGTTAAACTTTTTACAGTACTGTTACATGCTCGGCCTATATACACGAAACGGCTTTTATTCAGGAAATATACAATAATTGATACAACTGCTATTTATGAAGAAGTCGGAGCCCGTATCATCCTCAGACAGTAGGAAAAAAAGGATTTGAGGTACAGACAACAGTTTTACACTCCTCAATATTAAATATTACTATTACATAGCAAATAAAACCACTTTTAGAAATAACATAAGAATACATTTTTCTAAAGTTTAAAATGTAATCAGAATATAAAAATGTCTACTATTTTACGAAAATAATTATTCTTCTTTGTTGGCAGGATACACAAAATTAGGCGTCGGGATGCACAAAATTAGTTCGCGGATTGAAAACCATGGTTGCAGAGTATCGCTTAATTGAACCATATAGCAAGTTTTACTGCTGCCATTGCAGATATCGGCTATTCCGTGCTAAACAGCGCTAAAAGTCTCAAAATCGGCCGACGGAAGCTAGCATTTGCAATGCGAGAATTCCTCCACTTAGGTGAGTTCTGGGAATAAGAAAAATAGTCAACGTTTTTTAATATTTTCATGGGCCTACGTTGGAGCAAAAGTCGTTTTCTTCAATTATCAGAAAACTCGTTTCCTCTCCTCGCTTCTTTATAAAGAAAACTACCTTGATAATTTTACTGTGTAATCCAAGAAGACAAATTAAAATATATCCATTGCTGTGTTTTAAATTCTGAAGCTTTAGTTTCTATCACAAGAAATCTAAACATTTTAAAAAACTTCAATGTAAAGGGAGAAATAAAATTTCAATGCTCCATAAAATAATTATTTATCAATATATCGATGAAGCATTTAAAGAAGGTTAATTTGATCAATAGCTTTTTTATTCACTTCATTTTCTACATATGGTGCAGCCCATAACCAATACTTTTAACGACGTTTTCAATAGTTTGAGAAATCCATGCATAAAATTGAACTTTCTTCACAATGAACTACCTTTAGGAAAAGAATTGTTTGTTCTGAAATCTATATTATTTTACTTTCATGTTTAGAATGCGTTTGAATCACGCAAAAATCCAATCATAAAGTTTTAATACTATTTATTATCAGGGATACTTTAATTTAAGTTAATTTTTCGGGAGCACTCATGTGAACTCGCTCGTGTTACTTCCCCTGTAATATATGGTAATGTATAGGAAAAATATTGGAACCCTGTCAAAAAGCGCAGTTTTCGACGGATCTACATGTTTTGGGACCTCTAGAACACGGAACCATTATTTTTAGTGTGATGTCTGTCTGTGTATCTGTCTCTGCAATGTATGTATCCACTCTAACTCAGAATCTAATGGACTGAATTTCATAAAATTTGGTAGGTAAGTCACTTTTATAAGACCCTGGTGCTGATTAGTTTTTGGTACGATTCGGGGAAAAAAAACGGCTTGATTTTGGAAATGACCCACAAAATTTGCCTTTAACCTCTCTAGCTAGGAATTATACCTGAATTTTGAAAATTTAACTATAGTTTAAGTACTTGAAACCCAAATATTCAAGGAACACCATTGAGGCAATCTTTTCGAAGTACACACTTAAAACTCTATCTGAAAAAGGAGTTCCTCGTTGTTCGCAATGAAACTAATACTCAGATGATGAGGTTTTAGGTAGAAGGATGTTCAATGACGGAAATACTCTTGCGGTTATTTTGAAATTGTAGACAACAAATTGTTATTGGACATAAATGAGTTATTTAAAACTCTATCTGAAAACAAGTTCCTCCCTAATCGCAGTTAAAGCAAACACAAATAATTCTAGCCCATAATTGCTGATAAAAAGAAACATACTTTATCGCTTCTGTCCCTGATACCACTATATTTCACGAATTATATGCCCTGCTTTGGATTTCAAATGAGCCATATATTGATCCTGATATAGTCGAAATTTAACTATGAAATATAATTCAAATTTTTTCATCTAGTTCTTGAGTTTTACATGTTCATGTTTATATAAATTTAAAATTAGATAATAATTTTATAAAAAAAAAAGATGTGCATAAACTTTTAATTTTATATTTACATAATTTTGAGATAAATCTGTTGAAACAGTATTTCGGTATTTTTCATGCTTTTTCACAAATTCTTTAATAAATGTAGCCTTAAGAAAATGTTAAATGATAGCAATATCAATTTGGAATAATTTTTTAAGCATCTGTAAAAACAATTGCCATAATTGTGTTAGAGAATAACAACTAAACTCAGGAATAATAACTTATGTTTCTATGAATGAACATATCTGTCATAATTTTGCTTCGGGAAGAACCACAGTAAGTCAGTGATGACCTAGAAAATCATATCCTAAAATAATCATTCAATACCATGCTTATTTAGTTTTAAAAAGTCTAACAAACTCAATAAAAATTAAATGTGTATTTTGAAAATATAAATTCAAAATTAAAAAAGAACGATCTCCTGAAAATGTCCCTATTTTCAATCGTTGATATCTTAGAATCATTCCCCCCCCCCTCAACTTTAGATTTTATAGTTAACAACAAAACAAGCATATTCATGCGATTCGTCAGATAGTGAGAATTTGGCAGGTTTTGCACATTTAATGACACATCATACGTTTTGGCAAATTTCTTTTAATTTCAGCTTATATACGCATTACCAATTTTAGTTGAATTTTTTTTTACAGTACTGTTACATACTCGGCTGATATACACGAATCGGCGTTGGAGCTGCAAATAACTGCTGAAAACTGACAAAGCCTTACATTTGGTGTTACGAAAATTAGCATAAAGATTCTTCTTCTTCCCCAGAAGAATTCCCATACGTGGCTTCTTTTTTCAACCAGAAAATAACAACCAGAATGACCTTATTCTGTGGAGCGTCCGCTTCCCAACGAATAAGCGCGATGTAACGCCTTTACGTTTCATTTACGACCCCGTAAACTGTGGCGGAAAATGTTTGGTTTTGTGTGTACTACCACCTCGTAAATTTTTGGCCCTTCTTTTTTTAATCACCAAGTATAGGCATTTCAAATTTTGGTTGCATTTTTTACACTACTGTTGCATACTCGACCGATATACAGAAAACGGCTTTTATTCAGGAAATATGCAATAATTGATACATCTGCTATGTATGAAAGAGTCTGAGTCCGTATCATCGTCAGACAGTTGGAAAGAAAGGATTTAATGTACAGACAACAATTTTTATAGTCATCAAAATTAAATATTCCTATTACTTAGCAAATAAAATCTCTTTTAGAATTAACATAAGAATACTTTTTTGAACGTTTTAATATGTAATCAGAATATAAAAATGTCTACTATTTTATGAAAATATTTTTTTTGGTGGCAGGATTCAAAAAATTAGGCCCCGGAATGCACAAAATTAGGTCGCAGGATGCACAAAATTAGGTCGCGGGTTGAAAACCACGTTTGAATAGTGTCGCTTTATTGAGCCACGTAGCAAGTTTTATTGTTGCTATTGTAAATATCGGCTATTCCGTACTAAACAGCGCTAAAAATTTCAAAATCGGCCAACGGAACTAGCATTTGCAATGTGAAAACTCCCCCACTTAAGTGAGTTCTGGGAATATGAGCAATAGTCAACGTTTTTTAATATTTTCATTGGCCTATTTTGGAGAAAAAGTCGTTTCCTTCAATTATCAGAAAACTCGTTCCCTCTCTCCGCTTCTTTATAAAACCTACTTTGATAAAATTTTACTGTGTAATCCAAGAAGACAAATTAAAATATATTCTTCGTTGTGTTTTAAATGCTGAAACTTTAGTTTCTATCACAAGAAATCTAAACATTTCAAATAACTTCAATGTAAGGCGAGAAATAAAATTTCCATGCTTCGTAAAATAATTATTTATCAATATATCGATGAAGCATTTAAAGAAGGTTAATTTGATCAATAGCTTTTTTTATTCACTTCATTTTCCACATATGGTGCAGCCCATAATCAATACTTTTATGGACGTTTTCAATAGTTTGGGAAATCCATGCATAAAATTGAACTTTCTTCACAATGAACTACCTCTAGGAAAAGAATTGTTTGTTCTGAAATCTATATTATTTTATTTTCATGTTTGAAATGCTTTTGAATCACGCGGAAATCCAATCATAAAGTTTTAATATTATTTATTATAAGGGATACTTTTAATTCAATTTAAGTTTGTTTTTCGAGAGTAGAATTCCTGTGGACTCGCCTTTTTTACTTTCCCTGCAATACATGGTATTGTATAAGGAAGGTATTGGAATCATATCGAAAACCGCAGTTTTTGAAGGATCTACACGTTTTGGGACATCTAGAACAAGAAAACATTATTTTGAGTCTGACGTCGATCTGTGTTTCTGTCTCTGCAATGTATATATCCACTGTAACTCAAAAACTAATAGACCGAATTTCATAAAACTTAGTAGGTAAGACACCTGTGTAAGACCCTGGTGCTGATTAGATTTTGATACGATTCGGAAAAAATAAACTACCTATTTTTTGCGAAATAGCAGCAAAAATCGTCAAAATCTAAAATAAAACACTACGTATGAGCAAATATATCAATTAAATGCTTGTTTTATACGTAATTTTTAGCAATAAAAAGAATAAGATCTACCCCAGTACACTAGGTCTAGCTGTTCTCGATATGTATTATTTTCTCTGCATTATCGCTACGACACCGTTGAAAAAAGTCTAGTTACCAACTGAGAACGAAAATTGAATTAAAAGTGCAAATTCAGTGTCATTTAAATAATTATGGATGTTATTTTGTGCAATTAAACTCAATGTAATGAATTATTGAAGAAGTAAAGAGAACATGAATATAAGTCAGCAGGAAAAGTCATGTGCTGTCCACATCAGTTTTTTATTACTTTACCAGCAATACATAGTAATGTTTAAGGAAAGTAATGGAAGCACTATGAAAATCGCAACTCGAATTTTTCGACGAATCTACTCATTTTGGGACCTCTAGAACAAAAACAATCTATATTTAGCGTGACGTCTGTGTGTGTGTGTGTCTGTCTGTGCTATGAATGTATCCACTCTAACTCAAAAAGGAATGAACCAAATTTCATAAAATTTTATAATTAAGTCACTGGTGGGTCACCCTGGAATTGATTAGATTTGGGTTTGATTCGGGATAAAAGAACCTGCCTTTTTCTGCCAAATGGCCCTGCAAAAATCACATGCATACACTCCAGCTAAAATACTAATTGGTAAAATTTTACAAAATTTAGTAAAAAAGTCACCTCTGGGTTGTTCTAGTGCGGATTAGATTTTGATAAGATTCAAGAAAAACGAACCTGATTTTTTTTTCTTTGGGAAATGGCACTCAAAAATCGTCAAAATATAAAAAGACTACGTATGCTCAAATCCATCAATGCAATACTTGTTTTATACGTAATTTCTGACGGTGAAGAGAAACCAAACCGAATAGTCTTGTTTGGGTTGGTTATAAAAGTTGTCAATATAGAGCAGGGGGTCCCCCAATATTTTTACTTTCCTTATATACATAATGTATAAGGAAAGT
The DNA here is from genome assembly GCA_951213105.1 of Amaurobius ferox. Classification (NCBI taxonomy): domain Eukaryota; kingdom Metazoa; phylum Arthropoda; class Arachnida; order Araneae; family Amaurobiidae; genus Amaurobius; species Amaurobius ferox. The sequence continues at coordinate 22,043,597 of OX578145.1, read as the reverse complement.
ATTGTGACGGGGTCGAAAATTCGAATTCGAGTTTTCAACGGGAGAGCACGTTTCAAGCATCCCTGATCACGAATCAAACATTTTTGAAGTGATGTCTGTGTGTGGGTGTGTGGGTGTGGGTGTGTGTGTGTGTGTGTGTGTGTGTGTGTGTGTGTGTGTGTCAGTGAGTCTGTGGAGACGATAACTGACGAACGTATGCACCTATTTGAACCAAAAATGGTACAAAAATCACAATCCGTAAACACTGGAATTCTATTGTTTTTATACGCAATCGAATGTTCAGAGCCCCCCCCCCCTAAATTTTCGAAAGTAATTTTGAAAAAATCGTCAAAAAATCAAAACCACTAATAAAGTTACGCAAATAGACATTTCTTATGTAATTTTTCATTAGAAAACGATTGACAAAAATTTTAGAACGCTAACACGAATCGTTCTCGAGATATTGTACATTTTTCAAAAAAAATATCGTAAAGTCATATGAAATAAAATAAAAATTATTTCCTGTTGATAAACATGTTCCCTTTTCATATGTAATACCATGCGATAAATTGAGTGACATCATTCTCACGGATCTAGCTGGTTCCATTCATGAAAAAAGATACTCTGAGTAATACTTTTGTATTTGAACGCCAATAGTCATTTATTTGCTGCATAACACTTAGTGCATGTGCGCTGCTTCTTAGTGCATAACGATTGGCGAGATTTTGGCGACGAATTTGGCGGAATGTCGCCAAATTGGCGATTTTTTTTAAATGTTGCCAAATTAACGAAAATCTCGCCAAATGGATAAAAATGACGCTAAATCAATGAAAATGACGGCTAATTGTCGAAAATTCGATGTCTTGGAAAGAATATTAGTATCTACTTTAAGAAAAACCTATTTTTTTACTGTAAAAGTAGTGAATTCGTTACATTATATAAGGAAAGTCATGTGTTGCCCGCATCAGATTTTTTAATGAAGATCCGTTTCGAAAAGTTGCCAGACTTCGCGGGTCACTAAACTTTCCGGGGACCTTGACCCACGTAAGCATGCAGAACCTCTTACTCACAGTAGAGGACCGAAAATTTGGAACACTTCCCGTTCGAACTGGAATGAAACTCTAACATTGGGGAATAATCAGAATTTTTCATTTTATATTAACAACGTGTTTTAATGAGTGAAAATGGCACTTTAAGTATTTTTGTTTTCAAATATAAGTTCACACTCTGCATAAAGTCTGAAATAATAACCTGTTAAATACAGTTCAAATTGCTGTATCTTCGATACTTAATTTTTAAAAGAGTTTTAGCAGCGTAAAGGACATGTGTTAAACAGGTTTTCCTTCGTCCTTGATATCAGATCAAAAGTTTTGTTCTTGATGCATGGATCTTCAGTGCTTTGGACAGTGAACGTATTTCGATGTGACGTCATCTTCCGAAAATGTTTATTTGGATTTCGATCTGTAACTAGCATTGAAAATATTATCAGAGTTTGTAGAATTTTTTATTTAGAAACCGCGCTATTAATTTTATGCATCTCTAAATTGAATGCAATTATTTAGAATGTGTCGAAGGAGCTTATATAGGATAGAATATTCAAAATGTACTTTTCTGACACAGAGGGCTAAAGGCGTATTTGGGGCATATCAAAGAAACTTATTTATGGCGTATCCAAATAACTTATTTAGGGCGTATAAAACAGCTTATTCGGTATATATCAAAATAACCTATTTAAAGCGTATCAAAAGAGTTTATTAAGGATGCGTCAGAAGAGATTATATAGGATGTATCAAAACAGCAGCGCATCAACCTGCTGGTGATTTTAAGCATATCTAATTTGAATGCGCCCCGTGCACTTATTTAGAGCGTATCAAAAGCACATATTTAAGACATATTACACGCTCACAGAGGACCGGCCACTCAAACTGCTGTTCATGCCTCAGGGGGAGTCGAGCGGCCTGGGTTTTCGACCCTCACAAAGGATGAAAGGCATATTTGGAGCGTATCAAATGCACTTGAAAGGAGCTTATTTAAGGTGAAGTAAAATAGTTTATTTATAGCGTATCGAAAAGACTTATTTGTAGCATATCGAAAAAACTTATTTGGGGCCTATCACAAAGATTATATGTCCGCGCAAAAGGCGAAAGGAGGCGTATTTAAGGCGTGAAAAGCAGGGCGTGATCGACATTCCCAGCGTCGAGACCAAGGCGTATTGTGCACCCCGCGTAGTGAGGCGTGGCGCAGCATGTGCTGTCGTGTGTTTATAATTTAAGCATATACTCGTGCAGTAGGCGACTGCACATTTCGGAAAATTTAATGAATGAATTCAGTTAATACCTGTACCGGTATTAATTTCCGGGCATCGCATGGCACAATTTGTAGCTTTAATATGTCATGAACAAAGAAATTATTTCCTCATGATATTTTTCTCCTTCCTTCTTTCAAGAAAATGATCTCTTACCACTTTCAAAAAAAAATTTTTTTTTAATTAATGCGTCAAGCGGATCAGTTTTCTGAAAAAAAAAAAAAGAATCTTGGCATCTTAATACGAGTACATTTATCAACGAAATCCAAAATAGTTGTAAGCGTAAGGAAATTAACTCGAGTCTCTCATTAAAAATAACATTTTTAAATTATTTTTCTGAAAGGTTCAAAATGCTGATTTGGAATTATTTTCATAAAAAATTTATATATTAAAATGAAACAAAAAAATCCATTTAATGACTTTTAAAATTTATACTCGATATCCGAGACTTTTGGGAATAAATAGCTCATCATAAGGGAATGCGTAATAGTTAGATAAAAACATATTTCGTAGTTGGATTTAAATGCGAATATGGTACTTCATTTTTGAACAAAATAGATAAAACTGATTATTGCTAAGCTGTGGCTACATTTTCTAAATATTAGAATGTTTAACGTGTAGTCAGTTGTGCAGATGAAAAGATTGAAAAAAAATATATACAAACTTTACTCCAGGATTTATGCAAAATATGATTTTCATTATTCATCAATGTTCTTAACTACTTTCACGTTATGCAAATATCCTTAGTAATTCTGGGAACTTTTCCATATAACGGTCTGAATATTTTTAACAACTTCATATTCACTTTTTTCACTTGAAGTCCCGTTCACTTTTCCACTTGAAGTCACTTTCACTTTCATCACTTTGTCAACTCAAAGTCACGTTCACTTTTTAACAACATCACATTCGCATTTTGCACTTTGTCAACTCAAAGTGAAAAGTTAACCACATAACTTTTCACTTTGGGTTGCCTGTCCAAAAATGATCATTTTCTTTTACATTACTTGTAATATCTTCATTAAATTCAGATTTTCATCATTCTAATAGCGGTATCCATCAACCGATAAATAAACAAACTAAATCTTCGATCGGGGACATATAATATGGAAACATCTTAAAAAAATTTATATGGGATAGAGCAAATCATAACATTAAAGATTTCTTAATATACAAGTTAGCTAGGGTTAAAGGAAAAATAAGAAATATGAAGGACTTAGTTGGTTCGGGTATTAACATTAAGGTATTACGCAATGAAAGTTATTACGCAATTTACATTCTGTGCTTTGCGGCCAGAGGGGCAAATTTCTAAAAAAAACAATAATAACCAGAGTATTTTATCGAACAGAATAATGTACCCCGTTCCTAAAATTTAATAATATTCCGATAAACCACCTTATAATATATTCATCTGCATATTTGGGATACTATCTCCCGTGTTGTTGTTGTTGAAACCCAGACCGTCCGACCTACCAGAAAGGTGTAAGGTAACTGTTTGGACGGTCGGGAGTCGGTTTCGCATATTTTAGAACTTTTTGGCGCTGAAGAGCAACTATTCGTGCTAAAGAGCACTAAAAGAACGAAACCTATTCACGATTACAAATATCTGAAACATGAGATCCTAGCTTTGGCAACGTTTTAGTGAAATTTTATTAGGAACATTAGATTAGTTCACAAAATAAATCGCCTATTAAATGTATTCCTTATTTAAAGCATTTTATTTTTAATTTCCGTACAATGCATGAGATAATATACAGGGAAAGTATTAGAATCGTGTCGAAAGCCACAACTCGATTTTTCGACGGATCTACACGTTTTGGGATCTCTAGAACACAAATAAATTATTTTTCGCGTGACTTGTGTGGTGTGTGCGTGTGCAATTTATCCCCTCTAACTCAAAAACTAATTGACAGAATTTCATAAAATTTTGTCTAGGTAAGTCACATGTGGGTTACCATAACAATGATTAGAATTTGGGACAATTCGGTATAAAAGTGCATACCTTTTATGCGAAATGGCATGCAAAAATCGTCAAAATTTAAAATAAGAGATTACGTCTGCTCAAGTATATCAATGAAATGTTTGTTTTATACGTAATTTTTGATGACGAATAGAAAAAAATCAACCCCATTACTCTAGGACTAGCTGTTCTTGGGATATGTCAGGTTTTTTTTTTTTTTTTTTTTAATTTTCGACGTGCCGCCTTTAAAAAGACGCCCCTTTACCAAATGAAAACGAAAATTGAATTACAAATGCATATTCAGTGTCATTTCAAAAAATCATGCCTGTTACTTTGTGCAGCCAATTTAGTGAATTATTAAAGAGATAAAAAGAAAACGAATTTGAATCTGTAGCGAAAAACATGTGCTGTCCACATCAGATTTTTTCAAGCACGCGTCATATTGTGATCAAAGACAGTTTTCAGCAATGCCATCGGCTAGAAAATTCTGCATTTTGTTGAGTGGAAGTATGTATTTTAAGCATCAATTTAACCATTTTGAAACGAAACAAAGGTAAAATTTGATTCATCTAAGAAATAACTTATGTACAAAATATATTATTTATTTAATTATACAAAGAAAAAAAATTCCCTCCTATTATTTAAAAATATTACGAAAAAAAATATTATCACATGATATTTCTCTGAACGATGAATTGAATTCTTCATTTTTTCAAAAAAATAATCTTTTAGCTCTTTCAAAACATATTTTCACATCATTTTTAATGAATCAAGCGTATCAGGTTTTGGAAAAAGAAATCTTGACATCTTAATGCATTTATCAACGAAATTCAAAATAGTTGTAAGCATAAGGACATTAACTGCAGTCTCTTATTAAAAATATCATTCAGTATTATTTTACTTAAAATTCTGAATTATTGTTTTGGAATTCCTTAAGTAAAAAAAACAACTTAAAAATTAAAATGGAACAAAAAAACCCATTAATAGCTTTTAAAGTTATACCCGGTCTTGGAGACGTTTTGGAATTAATAACTGATCTTAAAAGAATGTGTTATAGTTGAATAAAAGCGTATTTCGCTGTTGGATTTAAATGTGGACAGAGTAATCCATACTTTAAGTGAATAGCTGAAACTAGATTTGGTTAAAAAGTGGCTACGTTTCCTAAATATTAAATTGTTAAACCAAACTTAGCAAGTGAGTTAAGAGGACAGATGAAAATGTTAAAAAATAGATACAAAACATTCAACTTCAAGATTAATCCAAATTATAGCGTTGCATTATTCATCAATAAGTTTAATTACGTTTTAAGTAATAGAAATTTTCTTAGCTATTCAGAGTTCTTGTAAATAAGATTCTGTATACTTTTAAGCAATAAATGTGCTCTGCGGAAAATATACAGATTCCTTTAAAAATAAAATAATCAATGTATTTTTTAGTACAGTATAATGTACATTCGTCCAGGGAAATCTTAACACCAAGAAAAATATTGTGGTTTTTCGGGTCGTACAGTAAAACTACATGTGTCATTAGACTCGTAAAAATGTCTTCTATAAATAAAGGAATAACTAATTTGCACAAGGGTCGCCATCATATTAAAGTTTGCACAAATTCGATTTTTTCAAGGAGCAACAACCACTTTCAAATCAAAATTCTCCAAGACAAAGCACGCCGGATTTATATTAAATTTCATTTTACCTCAAGCCGTTGGTAAGTTGTGACTGCTTAAAATTTCGCTCCTCGTGCTGCTGTTTCGCTTTTATATTTAACGAAATAATTATCCTATCAAACTAATTCATATTTTATATTATGATACTAAATAACCCAAACAAAATGTATACCCCTTTTCATCTTCAAACAAATCTTTAATATTATTTAGTAATTATGAAAGTCATGTCTGAAAAAAAAATATAAGTTAAAACGCGGGTTGGCAGCAATCAACTCAGCACTATTAAAAGCGTGCAAAATTTTAATTCATTCCTTTCATTAATTATTGAAATATAAATCTATAATCAAAACTGCATCATTTCGAAGAAGCCTTTTGAGGACCACCCATTGGATGAAGGAAAATAGTCAGAGAGAAATTTTTAAAATTGCGATGTAATGTAAAATTTGGACTCTTGTCATTTCTGAAACGAATTATCAGACATCTCAATATATTGCATTTGTGACAGGGAAAAAACCATAATTCATATTGCAATTCCAAATTTTAAAGTCGATTCAGTGTTCTGTGTCGATTTTTTGCTTTGCAACTGTCAGTTTAATATTATACAAGCGTTTTATATAAAAATAATTTTAATTTCAAATTTTATTCAAAAGTTGCAGTCAACAACAGAAATGGCGAGATTTCAAATTAAACTAAGGGCATATATTTCTTGTGAGAAATGCCCTTGAAAACTATGTCGTCAAAGACTAAATTGAACTACTTGAGACTTTATATGATTAATTGCATCAGAGATTTGTGCACTTTCATAAAAAATATAATTAATAATATAATTATTTTATTACTTTCGACTTGTTAATTGCATTTAGAAGGAATAACGACAACTGCGAAGAACAGTATTTATGTAAATTTTCTGACTTATACACATTTTTGAATATGCGGCCCCTCAAACAACTGCTGTAAGCCCTTGGGTCAGTCGAGTAGCCTGGCTCTTCAACATGTTTGAAGATAAACTATTCTATAAAATGTCCGTCAGTGTTGCTTTTAGAGATCCTCCTATGTAATATAGGAATCAATATCACCAGATACCCAAATTGTCCGCAGCTTAATGGAATCTATGCCACCAAGCAGTTAAGAAATAATATATATATATATATATATATATATATATATATATATATATATATATATATATATATATATATATATATATATATATATATATATATATATATATATATATATATATATATATATATATATATATATATATATATATATATATATATTACCACAAAATTTCGTTTCAAAATAAATAGCAGTGAAGAAAATCGATATAGAAGCGATCTGTGCTATCTGAATGAGGCAATTGCAAAAGGTTACTCATTGCGTTTTCTAAGTAACATTATATATAAATTTTTCAACATAACCGTAACGGAAAGTTACAACTTATATTTATATAGAGGTACACTTACAGTTTGAACAGCAGATACGATGCTACTACGGACGTCATAGTATAACAGTTTAAGGGTGTTCTATTCAAACACAGGATGAGTCAATTACTTTTTGGAACCTTGAATGGTGAAGTGTAAGCGAGGTTTGATTGTCTTGTTATATATTAGTGTTAAATATTAGATTTTAAAATGTCTATTGTGTTTCTGTTTTGCTGTAGTGAATTTTGATGATGCAGTTTTTGTGGTATAGTCAGTATAGGCCTTTCAACTTTTTTACATTTAAAGTTTCAGTATAGTGTACTTGGTTTGCGACATTGTGTCCGCTTCCGGGAGTGTCGTCATGACATTAAGCTGGCTTAACCGGGAAGTGGGGGTCACAATCCCCCCTGGCGAAATTTTGATACATCGTTGTTCTTTCTTCAATCTCTTTTGTATTATATATATATATATATATATATATATATTTATATATATATATATATAAATATATATATATATATATATATATATATATATATATATATATATAATTTAAAATGAATGTTACCACAAAATTTCGTAACCTAGAGAGAAAGTAAAAAAACAATATACAATACGCGCATAATGCGGCAGACAAGTATATGGATATATAAGAAATATGTAATAATAAAAAAGTAATATTAACATCACCAAAGTAGCAAATTCACGGTCATAATGCCGATAAAAGAAGAGAACAGCACCAGCCCAAATTCGATGATTAGTTTGAATTAAATTCCTCCTCAGGTCTGAATATTTAACTCTAACTAACCAAACACATGCCTGTTTGGCTTAATAGGTTTTGGTTAGGGTTCATGCCGCATGGTAATACAAATTTTCTTAATGTATCCTATTTTCATTTTTTCATTTTTTATTGCCTGTAGTCTGAATTAGAGTATTTATTGTAATGTACTATTGCTCTATCTGAAACAGGCATGTGTTCGGTTAGTTAGAGTTAAATACTCAGACTTGAGGAGGAATTTAATTCTAACTAATCACCGAATTTGGGCTGGTGCTGTTCTCTTCCTTTATCGGCATTATGACCGTGAATTTGCTTTGGGGATGTTAATATTACTTGCTTTTTTATTATTACATATTTCTTATATATATATATATATATATATATATATATATATATATATAATATGAAAATAGTAAATTAAATGGCAGAATGGAAGAAGTAACTCAAAATGCACTATCTTAAAAATTATGCTTAAAGATTCATTATTACTTTCATTATTACTTTCATTATTATAATATATTTTTTTTAATTATTTCATTTGTATGATATATTTCTACCATGAGATACCAAGCTTGTTATTTTTAAATTATTTTAAAACGTATTTTGACAAATTCTGAACATTAATTATATTTACAAGTACATCATTAAAAATATTATCTACACGCTTCAAAAATATGAACATCATTAAAAAACAATTCAATTTGCATTTTAACTAAATATATTATATAAGTAATAATTATAAAAGTAAGGAAATTTTTTTACACTTAAAACTGACTTGGTCTTTATGTTCTTAATAAAGTGCATACTCATCTTGGAACACATTTCTTGACATTATTAAAGCTAAAACTAGCTAGAAGAATAGAATGCTAAAATATTTTTTTTAATATTAAAGTGCAACATTAAAAAAATTGTGAAAGATAACGAAATTTGAAAAATGATTTTACCGTGAGATACAAATTAATAAGCTTTATTATCGTACGTTTTTCATCAAATAACTTTGTAAAGGCACTCTAGTAAGCAGAATATAAATTATAACATCAAAATATAAGTTTGTTTTCAATTATTTAAAAACATAGCTTATAAAGAAAGAGTAAATTAATTTTTAAAATAAATTTACTTTGCTTTATATATTTTTATTTTTTACAAAAAAAGTACTATTGAACACATTTATAACGAACTCGCATTTAACGAATTACACGATTTACCAAGGAAATTATGTACTTTTAATTAATCCAATGTTGATTCCATTTGCCTTCTCGATTTTTTTCGTTTAATTGTCATTTTTTTTTAGATTGGCAACGGCTATCTTTCTGAGTGACAAAAACTTTTTCTCATTTGAAACAAAAAACTTATAAAATATTTCCCGGTATTTTCTATATTCGCTGCTCTGTTTTAATTTTCCTAAGGCTATTTCCTTCTCATCGAAGCCATTTGAGGCATTTATTCAACAGTGTTATGCTATTCGCAACGAAGTATTTTTGTCGCCAGATTATTTAAGATATGTATGAAAAAACAGTTTCAAACCTGTAGTACTTGAACCATTACCCTGAACCAGAATGCTTTCTGTCTGGTATATGGGCTTCCAGGTTGTGGGTGACTAGTCCGAAGAAATCCGATAACAACTGTTTTCATCCGGGCACCGTTGTATACATATTTGTTGCATGTGACCATATATCCTTTTCAATCTGCTTTTTAATATAATACGAGAAACTACACACTGATCCGCCAGGCATTTAAAGCAGGGATTAATTGAATTTATTCAATAAGTTATTCGAAGGGCCTAGCCTCCCGCTGCACGAGCACACGCTTAAATTACAAAACACACGCGAGCACATGTTTACCTTAAATAAGCAGCTAATCACACCTTAGTCCGCAGCTCGGGTACGTAATATATCTTGGTCCAGACGCTGGGCATATCGAATGCTGCGCCCTAACACGATTGCGTATTACGCTCTAAATACGACTTATGTCCTTTGTGCGAGTGTATCAGCTCTTCTCATACGCCCTAAATAAGCTCTTTTGATACCCTTGAAAAAATTATTTTGATACGCCTTAAATAGGTTCTTTTAATACACCCTAAATAAGCTATTTTGATACGCCATGAATAAACTTTTTTTATTCGCCCCAAATACATCTTTCGTACTGTATGTTGGCGTAATACGCTTTAAATATATTCTTTTTTGATACACCCTATATAAGCTCCTTCGTATCACTACATAAATTCATTCAATTAAAATTAACAGCACGTTTTCTAATTCTTACAAACTCTGATTATATTTTCGATGCTAGTATGTACCAAATTACAATCCAAACAAATCCTTAAGCAAGTGACCTCAGTTTTTTTGATGGCGTCGCATCGAAATATCCACTCATGATCCCCGTCCCAAAGTGCGAACAAGGATGGAGAAGGACCTGTTTATTACTTGTGCTTCGCGTTTTTTAAAATGTTTGAGGTTTTTCCATAAAAATTCATAATTAATGAATAGAATACAGCAGAAACACAATTTTTATATTGAAGCAGTGTGTGATATTCAAAGACATATATGATAAATTCTTAGGACAGGTTTGTCGTTCATATCGCAAATGTCGTTCATGTCGCAATTAAAAATAGGTAAAGTTTTAAACATGCGAAAAGTTTATATATATTTTTAATTAACGAGAATCTATCTATTAATTTTATCGATTCCGTTAAAAATTGTTTTAAACAGAATTTCTCGATCTTTCGGTTAGCGCTAAGATGGAAAATTTGAGATAATATTTTCAATCGCTAAAGAATTGATTTGTGTGAAAATTGCTCAATATTGTACTAAAACAAAAAATAATACAATAACTAATTTGAATTTTTAGAATTATCTCAGATGCATATCGTCCCGTGTTCTGAAATATATGTGTGCAAAATTTCATGTCCATACGAAGTTTAGATTTTCCGCCGCAGACGGCACAAACAGACATACAGTACTTAACTACAATAACCTGAATACTATGTACCTGTCTTTTACATATTAAGTACTGATTATATTTACTACCCAATAATTTGGATGGTCCTTTGAAACTGCTTCTCTCATTTAATATATTTTTCTTTCGTTCTTTATGAAAGTTAATAAAATTATCCCAACCATCCAACTAGCTACTCTAAATCTGTGGATGAGTCGAACGGTCTGGGTTGTAAAGCAAAAATGAAAAATCTGATGTGGACAGCACATGACTTTCCTTATATAATGCAATGAATTTACTCCTTCTATAGTAAAAAAATAACGTATAAGATCAAAAGTACTGTGTTTTTACTGTCAAATTGTACATTTGTCTATTTTTCGAATGGCAACATGTAAAACTATTTCAAAGTACCCAATTAACTTATATTTCGTACAACTCTAAATAAACAATTATCAACATTGATAACATCCTCAATAAGCGACATAGTTCATATAATAAAATATTTCAATAATTAATTCATCAATTATAGGTGTCTTTTTCATCGTTCAAATCGTTCCATTCTTTCATAAAATATCGCTCACTGAATAACACACACACACACAGACACACACAGACATCACCTCAAAAATGTTCGATTCGTGATCATGGATGCTTCAAACGTGCTCTCCCTTCGAAACATCAAATTAAAATTTTCGATCTCGTCGCAATACTTTCCTTATACATTATACTATGCATATAAGGAAAGTAAAAACAGACAAACACACAGGCATCTTCCTTTATTATTATAGATGTATAATTATCCTTCGCAATGAATTTTCCCGTTCTTTTGCAGCATGACCAAAAGTATCCATTTTGGACCATTTTCCAATCATCTTTCAAATCTGTATAAAAACTAATGCCGTCTTCATTCTTTATATATTTTTTATACTTACGAAACCAAAATATATAAAAATAATACATGGCCTACTTTTCGTTTTGTAAAAAAATATCTCTATGGCAATAAAAATTCGAAATAGTCTGTGAGAAATAAAAAAATATGTTAAGTTCAAATTTTTTGTTTATTTTGGAAACTATTTACCAGAATTTTGTTCTTTTTGTTCAATTCAAATAAAAAAGGGTAATACAAATACTAAAAAACTTCATTAAAGCAATATAACAAGGGTTTTTGTGAGATTTTTTTGTCCCATGTTTGAACGCACAATTTAAAAAAGGAACACTAAATCTTAAAGTTAGGAAAGCAAATAAGAAAATAAGAAGTTTTAACTAAATATTGGAGATCCATAATGTAAGAACATTTTCTTTTTTTATGTATAAATAATGTCGTCATTAAAATGAATTTTTTTTTTTGCAATTCTAATTTTTATTCAGAAAGTTAATCTTTCTGAGAAAAAAAAATCCAAGATGTTTTTACTTTAAGAAAAATTAAATATTCTTAGAAATGTGAATCGTCATTGGTATAGCTGACTTTAAGAATACAAATTTTTTCATATGCATGCTTTGACAAATTAAATATAAATTTATGATTGAAATTGCTGTCAAAGATATACCGTGTTTAAGAAGACCTTAAATTTTCCTCAACACTTAGATAACATACAGTTTCAGAAAAAGCAAATTTTGAAAACGCCATTTTCCGTGTAATTTTGTCACAATCTGGAAATCAAAAATTATTTTTATTCAGAAAGTAGATCTTTCTAAAAAAATTATGCAAGATGTTTTTGCTTTAAGAAAAATTAAATATTCTTGGAGTTGTGAATCGCCGTTGGTATAGCTGAATTAAACAATATAAATATTTTTATACCCATGTTTCGGTAAATTAAATATAAATTTGTGACTGAACTTACTATCAAAAGTATACCGTGTTTAAAAATACCTTAAATTCTCCTCGGCACTCAGATAGCACAAAAGTTTCAAGAAAAGCAAATTTTAAATACGTCTTACTCCATATATCCTCAAAATCTAGAAATTATTTTCATTCAGAAAATTAATATTTCTAAAAAAAATATCCAATATATTATTGTTTTAAGAAAAAAAAATATTCTTGGAATTGTGAATCGTCGCTGGTATGGCTGAATTTAACGGTATAAATACTTTCATATGCATACTTTGGCACACTAATTATAAAGTTTGTGATTGCCCTTGTCAGCAAATTTATATTGTGTTTAAGAAGACTTTAAAATCGCCTCAAAACTTTGATAACACAAAAGTTTTTAAAAAAGCACATTTTAAACACGTCTTACTCCATATATATTCGTCCAAATCAAGAAATAAAAATAATACTGCTACGGTATATCCTATAGGATTGTGAGTGTATTTGTAGAATACAAGGTCGAATTCGAATTTCGGGATAACTAACATTTTTATTAAAAGCGTTAATAAACGTAAACAGGAACAAAATGCAGATAATAACGGTCTAGCTATTCTACGAGGCCACAAAACAGCTATTAGGTACAAGAAAAGCTCATTTAAATACTCAACTAATTCACAAAATATCGAATACTATTCTCATAACACTGACGTATGTCACAATTCATTTTATCATATCTCGTTAACTTATCCGCAAGTAACGACAACCAACTTATATACCATCTATGACAGGACCGTAGCCAGAAACGAAATTGAAGAGGAAATTCAATGGAGCTCAACAATCTTAAAAGAGGGGGTTCACCAAAAACACAATTAATCATTAGCATTAATAAACCCTAATAATTAGTATTATATATTTCAATTTATATACATTATTAGCAAATAATCGCATATTTATATTTACAAGCTAGAAGCTTATTATTGATATTCATATAGCTACTATACATCAATATTAATATATAATAATTAAAAATGATGTTACTGCAAGCATTAACTAGTAATAAAGCTATTAATAATTTATAGAAACTTTCTGAAAGTTAATACAAGTTAATGCTTAATATTAACTATTGCCTACTTATCAATCGATTTTGACTCTATAATGTAAAACAGTGAACCCCATAATAATACAAAAGTATCCTAAAGACTATTGTCATACTTTTTAAATATTTTTAAATTAAATATGTAAATCAATTGATCATTAGTATAATTACAAATTCAGCTAACCTTTATAACATTTAAAACGAAGTAACTTAAAAAAATCTCAAAGACATTCCTTATGCAAAATGTGAATACCAATTTATATGAAATTTTATATTACAACTATTTTTATCAGAGGGGGCTGAGTATAGCTCTTGAAGGACTTAACCCCCTCTGATCTCTACCTGTCTACGGCCCTGATCTGTAAAAATTCCTTGAAAATTCGATATAACTCATTCTTTTCCTACCCAGACCATTCAACCTACATGAAAGTGTAAGATGCAGATTCTGCAACTAATACTCCAACTAATACTATAACTAATTTAAATTGGAACCCAGTGGGGCTGACCACAGAGGTTGTACCATCCTTCCCCGAACCCATCATATATCGAATGAACTTTCAGAATTTTCTTTCGTCACAGACCGTTCAACCTACCCTAAGGTGTCGAAAACCCAGACCACTCAACTCACCCTAGGGTACGTGCAGCAGTTTGAGTGGCCGGGTTAACCCTAAGGTGTAAGGTATCTGTTTAGATTACGGATTTTAAGTACTCATACTCCGCATATCAAAATACAAAATTTGGAACGATTCCGAAAGTCGTTGGTGATATTTCGCAAAATGTTTTGCCACGTTCATGAGAGGCGGATTTTCAAATAATAACAATAGTTGTCTGTAAATGTCGTTTTCTTCAGGGACATGTAATATGCCGTGAAAATATGTAAGGTATTCGTAACAATACGTTTACTATACTAATACATGAGAAAGCAAACAGAAAAGTCTAGAGCAACTAAAGTTACAATATATCTCTCTAATTCAAGTTCAAGAAGTTTTTGTACTACAAATACAATACTATTACATATTATTGATTTTTATCAAACGCAACTCTGTGCATTACCAATAAAAAACCACAATGATGTTGTTGTTACATATGGCTTTATTGGAAATCAATCCATTACATAATTTTCATCTCACAATGACAGAAAGGAAGAAAACAATTAAAAAAACTAACTAAACACAAAACAAGAATATTACAAATTAGATGAACACAAATCCCAATGAGATGAGGTTGAACCTCAAAGACAGTATATATAAGGTCTAGCTTGTCAATGCAGTCTGCAAACATCTCCTTGTTGCTGAGAATCTTTACCTAAACCCGGTCACACTGAAAGGCGACTTGAGTTCATAACATCAGCACTACAAATGGGGCACACGAGAATTCCTATCTTATTAAGGTTTTCAGCCAGGCAATCATGACCCATTTTCAATCTAAAATTTGCCACTGCCTCTCCACAAAGTAAATAGATAAGTAAATAGAATGAAAAAATCTGATATGGGCAGCACATGAATTTCCCTGCTGACTTAAATTCATATTTTCTTTATTTCTTTAATAATTCATTAGATTGGGTTTTTAATTGCACCAAATAACATAAAATTTGAATTTTTAATTCAATTTTTGTTTTTATTTGGTAATTGGACATTTTTTCGATAGCGGCGTAACAAAAATGCAAGAAATCTCAAATATCTTGAGAACGGTTAGTCCAAAAGTATAATGGAGTTTGTTATATTCTTTTCCTCGTCAAAAATTGCGTATAAAACAAGAAGGTGATACATTTCAGCATACGTAGTCTATTTTTTTTCTAGATTTCGGCGATTTTTGCGGACCATTTCGTAAAAAAAAAGGCAGGTTGTTATTTTCCGAATTGTACCAAAATATAATCAGCACCAGAGTATCCCACAAGTAACGTATCTACCAAATTTTGTGACATTTGGTCAATTAGTAATTTAGCTAGAGTGGATACATGAAATTTCTGCAGGCCATTTCGTAAAAAAGGCGGGTTCTTCTTTTCCGAATCGTACCAAATTCTAATCAGCAGAGTATTAACAAGTAACTTAGCTACCAAATTTTGTGAAATTTGGTCAAATAGTATTTCAGCTAGAGCAGATAAATGAAATTTTTACGCGCCATTTCGCAAAAAAAATGCGGGTTCTGTTTTTACGAATCATACCAAAAACTAATCAGCACCAGGGTCTTATCCAAGTGACTTACCTACCAAATTTTATGAAATTCGGTCCATTAGTTTTTGAGTTAGAGTGGATAAGTACATTGCACAGACAGACACACAGACACACACAGACATCACGATAAAAATAGTTTTTTCGTATTCTAGAGGTCTCGAAACGTGTAGATCCGTGAAAAACTCGAGTTGCGATTTTCGACATGATTCCAATACTTTCCCTATATATTATCATGTATTGTAGTGAAAGTAAAAATCAGACTAGCCAATAAGCCAAGAGTTTATTTGCTTGTCTGTTATATCAATAACGGGACAACTGAAAACTTAACCACATGTACCCATGAATGCTAACCTAAAACAATGTGGAACTCCTTTAAGATTTTCAAGTCAATATTCCAATAGTCTAGTTAATGATTTGTCAATAATGCCACATTTTTAATTTTTATTGTTTGAAACTGTTTAAATAATTTTTTCGTTCTTAACACCCTTTTTTACTCCATTCTCCTTGACTTCATCAAGTTTTCGCTTCTCTCAACATTTTTTTTATAATTATTATTTTCCTTTATCTCACTAGGTAGCATTACTACTGTTGTATTTAAGCAAGCACCTAAACGTTATATGCCCATTTAGTAGTTCTATATTTGCTAGTTTTGAAAAGGAAAATCTATAACGTATTTTCGGAATGATCGCCTGTGTTTTTACATTTTGTTTGTGAAGTACTTTAGGATATGATCTATTTTTTTAAAGTCGTGGTGTCGCCAACTAGTATGATAGAAAACATATTTGACAAGAAACGATGTAAAATGCGAACAATAAAGATGCGAAATAGGGTATGGAGAAAAGATAAACGATATATAATTTAAACATGGTTATGTCATGACAATGAAGTAAGGTGCCATAGACAAATCATTTATTTGAGTGTTGGAGTTTTATCGATATAAAAGGCTGAAAAAAATCCAAATCAAAAACTGACGAACAATGAATAGTATAAGAAGAAAGATAATCAAGACGATGATTATTTATCCAGAAATCATTTGCAATAGAAAAGTTATCAATTTCTGGATTTTTGACATATTTTAAATTCTTTTCAGCGATTATTTAAGGCTAGTACATACACTCATACATACACGTTAAAGGCCTTTATACATCCCATATTCCCAAAGAACTTCGAAAATGCTTTAATTGTTGAAACTCTGGATAGCAACTATAAAATTATGGAATTGTAATTTTATTGATAGGTGAGAGAACCACTTTAAAGTCAACATTTCAAAGCATCTAGCACTTTTTATAACTGCATTTGGATATAATTAAACGGAATGTCATAGAATAAATGTTGGATAGAATAAAAGGGAAAGTTTAAGAATAAATGTTGGATATAATAAAAGGGAAAGTTATAGAATAAATGTTGGATAGAATAAAAAAGCAAATACCGGATATTTTATGCTGAAGATCTTATAATAATCGCGAAACTGATCCATGGATTCTGGTATCTGTAATGGCAGTGTCTTTCATATTTTGGGGACACCATAAGCGATTTTGTGTTTTATGAATTCTGCCTTTGCTTCATGTAGCCTGAGATAAATTGTATATAAATTATGTGCCAACCAAGTGGAAGGACTGAAATTGTCTGCTCCTATAGAAATTCGCTAAAATTGTGGTTTATAGCAAGTTTCTTGTTGCAGTTGAAGATATCGGCTATCCCATGCTGAGTAAACGAGATACCGGCTCATGGATCTGAAATGGAAGTGTCTAATAGGCGGGTTTGTGTTTTCTGAATTATGAATAATCCTTGTCCTGTGGTCGTTTCGAAAACTTAGCAAAAGCCCAATCAACAAGTTTGAAAAGATGAAAATACACAATCTAATGTAACAGCTTTTAAATATCATCAAGATCTAAAGTGAATAATTCAATAGTAAGTAGAAAGTAAGTTAGCTTGTTATGCATAGATTTTAAAGGCGACAAACTTAGGAATTAGGAATACGGGGATGACAAGAATGGTTATAAGATTCAGAGATTCCTAAGATCTTTGTAGATATATTTTTTTAACTGAATACACTTTACGTGCTGTTTTTTCTTTAAGTATAAAACTTGACTTTGCGCTGAATTAAGAAAAATAGCACGTGACTTTGTGCAGAATTCTTCACAACGAAGACTGCTGCGCAAAAAAGGTATAGTAAACAGACATACGTTTCAGAAATATTTGGATTTCTTTCTTGAGTGTGAACAAGCCTGGACCCGAATGCCAAATGAGATTTCGAACATCCCGCGCAAGTAGGAAGGAAAATCACTAGATGACAGAACAAAATGAATAGACAACAAATTTTGACAATACATTTAATGCATTCAACCACCACATTTGATAAAAAAAATTGCTGCGCTATCAAAATTCTTTGACTTCTGATAAGATTTTGCGTAGGATTAGCAACAATGCTGCATAATTTTTTTAGATATTCCCTTACTAATACTGAATCTAATGCTGTTAAGAATAATAGTAATATTTTTGGTGAATACCAAACCTTTCAGTCCTAGTTTAATTGCCTCTGATGAGTGTGCTTTTAAGTTTAGTAAAATATCCCCTTTACAAAAATATTCAATTAGGCATTTAATTGCAAATGTGATGAACTTTAACTTTCAAGCCATATGAGAATAAGCAAAGGATGAAATAAGCAAGCAAAAAAATTTCAGAATCCACACTTTCAGTTTAAAAAGCACTAAAGCAAAACTGAAACTGACATGTATATTTCATGCAAAAATGGATGACTTACCATTTTATAAAACTTAAATTTCATTAAAAAATCGATACACAGCAAAAACTCACTGCTAATTATATGATTTCATAAATTGATTTCATAAATTGATTTCATAACTGATTCATAATTGATCATAATTTATTTCATACATTGATTTCATAAATACAATAAATTTTGTATTTCAATAATATATATTCTTAAAAGAAAAATTGCTTGCATGATATTTTACTCCACGAGGAATCAACGCTTAATCAACGCTTTCTTTATTGGAGAAAATAGTCTTCTATGCTTTTAAAAAATTATAATTTTTAATTAAAGCGTGAAACGTATCAGGTTTACAAAAAATAAATTATGACAGCTAAATTCATTTATCAACAAATTCCGAAACTGTTCTAAACTTGAAAAATAAAAACTAGTCTCTCACGAAAAAATTCTATTTAATTTTTATCTGGAAAGTTCGAATTACTATTTTTGAATTCTTACTATAAAAAATTTGATATATTAACGTCATACCTAAGATATCAAATTTAATAATTTCAAAAGTTAAACTATGTAACTTAATATTTCTGGGTTAAAGTAGTTGTATTTAAAGAATGTAATATATTGAAGCTAGAACGTATTTCTACATGTGGTTTAACTCTGAAAATAAACATATCAATTTTAATGAAACAACTGATCTTATCAAGATAAGGATAGTTAGTTCCGCCTAAAAAGGCATTTAAAAACTTAGCATTGAATTTTTTCATATCAATGATAAATCCATTTGTTCAAAATCAAAAATAAGAAATTTTATTAATCTTACATATTTTAAACTCGCTTTAAGTATTAAAATTTCATATTTAATTTTTGTTTTATTCAAACAAAATTCAGAAAATTATTTTAAATCATCTGCTCTAAAATACACTCAGTTGCAAAATAATATATGTGCCCATAAAATATTAATTTGTAACCGAATAACTCTGCATGCAATGTCGTTTTAAGAGTTATGCAAATGATCGAACTGTCAGAGCCAATGTTGTTATAGGGCTCGCATTGTGCAGTATTTAAATCGAGCAATGGGAACTGGATTTTCTACTTTGATACCACATGTTAGGCACAAAGATGCGTTAGGTACAAATTTGAGACGTAATCGACGGAGCTATGAACAATCGTTGGGTATTGAAAGGGGTCGCATCATAGGCTTAAGGGAAGAGTGTTGGCCCAAAAGACATATCAGTCCCCGTCTTGGGCGGAGCGATGTGACAGTTGCTCGTCGTTGACAACAGTTGATCAGAAAAGTCATATGTAACCGTCGCAGAGGCTCAGGACCCCCCAGAGAGACAACATTTCGGGAGGAGCGTGTAGTCAGAAGAGGAGCCACGTTCACACCAATGGCGTTGCTGTCAGTCATTCGAAGGCATTTGCCATCCTTCATGCATCATGTATGAAATAATACCATTCAGAGACGGCCGGTAGAAGGCGAGACTAGGTGTCGATGTGCTAAAGAGCCTAATATTGGCCCTCCAACACATACAAAGCCGTCAGAATTTGTGCATATACAGAGCCGTACAACAACATATACAAAGCCGTCAGCTTGGAGACCCTAGACAGTGGCCGATTTGAGGCATGTTGATTTTAGCAACGAATCCGTCTTCTCTCTCAGTGCTGATGATCACCGCAGACGTGTGTGGAGGAGGACTGGTCAGTGTTCCGATTCCGCATTAATTGTCGAGAGACACACGGTCATCACACGTTGTGTGACAGTCTGAGGCGTCATCTCGTGGACACTGGCTTATTCTAGTTGTGCTGGAAGCCCATCTGACAGCTTGTTTGTACGTCGAGGATGTTCCGCAGCCGATTGTTCTGCCCATGCTATCAGGCCGCCAAGGACCATTTACCAACAAGACAACGTTCGACTACATACTCCAAGACGTTCTCAATAATATATTATAATTATGAAATTAGATGAAGACTTCAACTTAAAGCTTAATTTAATAAATAATTATGAAATTTGAAATATGAAAAAACAATTTCAATATTTGAGAATGTTGATACAAAAAAACCTATAAGTTTTTAGAATTTAAATATTAAATTAAGCAAATTAGAATACAGAAAAACATTAAAAGTAGCACATTTAAATCGCAAAACGTATTCAATATGCAAGAACACGTTTAAATCACAATGCATACAAATACACACGCTTTGATTAGCTGTTTAAATATTGTTGTATGCTTGTTATTTACGTAATAAACATACGCAGTTTTGAAATGAGCGTTTCGCACTGTTAAAGTTAATTGTAATAATTAATCTGCAAATATGCATGCAATCCTATGTGTGTACTCAAAATTTCATCTTCCTACTTATAATAGTTTTCGAGTAAAAGGGATCACAAAATTTAGGCAAATGTTTATTTCCCTTCGTTAGGAATACTTCGCCTCGTTTGGGCTTAATAAAATATATCCATTGCCATTGTTATTTACAAAGTTTGTCCCGTATATAATTTATTTAATGGTAACATCATGTTACATTTTTTGTATAAATTATTCCTTGTAGTATAATAGTTTTATTCAAATTAACTTATAAAGAAAATCCCAATCAATGGATTGTTATGATATATGTATTTTATACATACACTCAGCTGCAAAAAAAATGCATCCATAAGAAAATGAGCTACAACAGTGAAACTCGGCATATATGTATCGTTTGAAAAGATATGCAAGTAATTAAAATTTAGAAGCAAAAGTTCATTTTATTCAGAAATGATGACAACCAGAAGATGACATTTTAGTAAGGGGTAAATCCTCCCCTGACAGCTGTACAAGCTGATATTTGGTGTGGCATAGAGTTAGTAAGTTTCTTATGTCCCTCTACAGAAGATTCTGCCTCAAATGTTGCAACTGGACAGCTAATTCCGTGACATTCTGAGAAGACCGCAATTGACGCTCCAGCATGTTCCAGACATGCTCTATTGGTGATAAGCCTTGGGACCTGGATGGCCATGGGAGGATATTAAATCCTCAAATACATTGTTGAGAAAGTCTAGCAGTATGTGATCATGCGTTGTCTAGTTGGTAAATTGAAACTGGACGGTTTAGTCAGACTGCAAAATATCGTCGACATACAAGAGAGCAGTCTGATTGGGCTTGCACCACAATTGGAGGATATCGACTGTCAAGCGAGATGGCTCTCCCAGACTGTCACATCACGTGGGACGACCGTGTGCCGCTCAATAACAAATGTGGCATCAGTACTCCTCCACACAAGTATACGGTGGTCATCAGCACTGACAGAGAAACAGAATTTTACTAAGACAACATGCCTCCAAACGGTACAAGTTGGCCAAGCCCGTCGCTGGTCCAGACAGCTCTGTCTGTGTTGAAGGGTCAGTGACAGGTACCGTCCACACCTAATCCCACCTTCTACCCGTTGTCTTCGAATATTATATCTTTATACATGATGCATGTAGGATGATAAATGCCTTCGAATGGTTTATAACGACGCTATGGGTGTGGACGTAACTCCTCTCCTGACTGCACGATCCTCTCTAGGAGTTGTCTGTCTGGGGAGCCCTGAGCCTTTGTGATGGTTAGATGTGCCTTTTTTTATCCATTGTTGCGAACACCAAGTAAATACCATATCGCTCCGACCAAGATGGTGACAGATACTTTTGTTGGACCAACCAGATTCTCTTAGGTCTATGATGCCACCTTTGTCTAAATCTGATAATTGATCGTAATGCCATCGAGTACGTCTCACATGCATCTTTGTACACAAATTTCAGCAGAAAAGCCAGTTCCAATTTCCCGTAAGCACCACGGATCATTTTAATTGCTGCACGATGTGTCGTTCTCATGCACGATGAATGAGCCCTATAACATAACTTGCACCGACAATTTGATCATTTATATAACTTTTGCATGCCGAGTTTCGTGGCTGCAGCTAAATTTTTTTGGGATGTATAAGTTTTTTGCATCATAGTGTAGTTTAGTTAGTACAAGTTTAAATTATCTTCGTATTTGTGCTTTTATAAGAAAAATCTACCTGTTGGTGGCGCCCCTCTCCATCTTACACCCAGATATTCCGTCTCTACTGCCTCTGTGTAACTATCTGCTGTTCTGTGTTTAACCATCTTGGGGAATCCCCAGTAAAGACGCCTATAACAGTACCAAAATAATTCCATTAAATCAGGTACGAGAGCTTAAAACATTCAGGAACGAAGTTTTTTTGTTAAATTCTTAACTATTAAAAAACTTTTTGCATCAGGCAGACGGATTTCTGATTCCTACAAGACAGCTGGCTGCGTATATTTTGCAGTGTAGAATGATCACGGATTCTAGTCTCTGCAAAGATCTCACAAGTAAATGTTTTTACATACTTCTTATGCCGATCCAGTGATCGAGCGGTCAGGGGCATGCGTTTCCGTCTGATCGCTGGATTGCCCGGTTGCGGGTTCGAATCCCGCCAGCAGGCATGGATGTTGTCATGTCGAGCCCAAGTCAGACTTCCGCCCTTCGGGGAACCTCTATAAAAGTGAAGCTGCAAATCTCATCCCCTTCGCCATGGGACACACTGGTGGGTCTTGTGAACTTGGTGCGTAGGCGCCCCTTCACCACGGGGAATTAGTAACGAACGAACATACTTCTTATTTAATCAAACATCTTAAGTGGTAGTAGACTTTTAGCATAAAATATACTGCAGAGTTGAATTTCGTAATTATTAAAGTACTTAGCAAAATAAAAATATTTAACATATATATTGAAAAACTTATGCATTTTACTCCAAAAAACTGATATATTTTTCATTTTAATATTAACTTTGAGGGATAGGATATTTTGATTTTTAATAAAAAAAAACTTTAATTTTGAAAATAATCAACAAAGGAACAAATTAAATTCATCCTAGATAAATTCCATCCATAAGGAAACATTAGAACGGAAATATTTCTTTCAAAATAAAAACATTGTTTCCGCATTTTACCGTAATTCCTTTCTTCCAGATAAAGATTAACTGCAAAAGACAACAGAAATTGTTTGAGAAATAATCTTTTAGGATATAATTTTTTGTTTGTCTTCTTCTTTGAAACTTTTTATAAATGAATTTTCTTATCAAAGACTGTAAAATCTGAGCCATTAATTTTGAATCCTATGTCACGCTGCTTTTAACCTTTTGCCTTGAGCATTAAGATAATTGCAATTTTTAAAATTTTACTTCGGTAATTTCAAAGTTTTAAATCATTTAGTTACTACTTTATATGCTGCTATTCACATTTTGAGTTATTTAGAATTTAAATTATCGTCTTAAATTATGGACCCATTATATTTGATTTGTACATCACCACTTATTGGATTTAACCCAAATGTATATAAACAATTATCCTCCAAAATCAATTAACGGCATCTCCTCTGTATTTTCATTTTACTCCTAATTGAGTATCGAAAAAATATTTTAAGGATTTCACATTGTTGAGGGACAATAAATTCATATTTTCCTTAAAAGAACAGACTTTTTAACAAGTTTCAGCAAAAATAAATTAATTGAAATCACTGGACCTCTCTTCAAATCTCATAAATTATCAAAACTTTCCAAGTATAACGCCCAGAACTTTTCATACATTGTTACAACGAGAAAAATGAAAGTATAATAACTCAAATTTTTTAGTGGTAGAGCCTTATTTATAAAGGAGTTTACGCATTTTCATTTCTAAGGTGTGGTATAAAATGCAACAAATTTTCAAATTTATGTGTTTCAATATAGTATTTTCCGAGGAATTGATGTTCAACTTCAGCTTAACGAAAATGTTTAAAATAATGATCACTGGCGATAGAATGTTAATAATATTAATAATATGATATTGCACGCACAAGCCAATCTCAACATGCACAATGTTTTTTTTTTCATTTACTAATCACTGCTTTGACATATTCATTTATACTCAGTACAGGATTTATAAATTCAAAACTATAACTTCTCGAATAAGTTGAATTCTTCAAATTGGATCTGCAAGCATATTTCGTAGTAATACTAATTGACAAAAAACCATGCGATTCGGAGTAAAAATGAAAAACATTACAAATGTATATAAAAGGGGAATATTTTTTGTTTTATTTGGTTGGATACTTGTGAGAAGCTGGCATGTAAACGTTAATATTTTCGGCGAATATTTTGCTCCGTTCTTGTCCGTGTAGTATGGAGGTACGAAGACGTATATAAAGGCTTCTAAATATATAGTCTGGCACAACAGCGGCCATCTTGACGCCCAGTTGAAGCGATGGCTGTGCATAGAGTAAAAAGGGTTGCTTCGTTCTTTTCTGGGGATATCGAAAAAATAAAAACATTCTAGACTAATTTCTTCTTCTTCGACCTAGACCGTCCGACCTACTCGAAGAAGTAAGGTATTTGTTTCGGCGACCAGGAAAGTGCCGCACAATTTAGACTGGAACCCAGTGAGGGCGGCATCCACAGGGATCATACTCTCCTTACCCTATCACCAACATCTCGAAAGGATTTAAGAACCCACATATTTAACATGCCCGTACTCCCCGTGTAGACGGAGATTGTTTCGACAAAGACGGCAATCGAACTCGAGTCGTCCAAGCGGTAAATTATTTTTGGTACATGTTTAATTAGTAGATTTTTTCAGAGCAGAAGCACCTATTTTACAGCTAAATTGCGTATCAAATACCAACCCGGTAACATGCGCTCGCTGTTTGATATAACGCAGGCAGACGATATCAATCCAGTCAGTTGACTGGATTGATTGAAATCAAAATGGCGATTGCGTCAGCCTGTATATTTAGGATCCTTGGCGTATATATGGGATCAGACTGGAGCTTTATATGGATGCAGTTAATTATATTAAGAAGGAATGGATACTTTATTTTGGTTTTGTTACGTTTCAAGAATCTAAAGATAAAAGCGGGAATTTTCAGTTTTACTATTGTCAGTCATGACTGATAAAAATATGATCGCCGGCTACAAATTACACAGTTTGTAAGAAAAGTGTTTTATGTTAAACTTTAAAAACAAAACTTTAAAAAGGCTTTTTAAAATAGTTCACAATAATTAAAATTACTGCTTGTGAGAATATAATTTTCTAACACTTTCATGAAGAAAACAGGCATAAAATATGTTTGGCGTCTACAAATGTTACGAAGACGTTATGATTCATCTTTCTCAGGCTAAGAATAATGTGCGCTTAACAAACGCTAACATTCCGCAGTTGCATCTTAAAGTTTGTTAGGAGTATACTGTTCTTGACTTCAGTAAGAGTTCTCATAAACACACAGCTGAATACCTCGAAACTTCTGTACTCATATAATTTATATTTTTATGCCTGCTTTCTTGTAGTAGAACAATATATTAATATAACAATGTATTCAACTTAAATAACACAATCAAAATCAATTTCCAGCAGGGTAGTTTAATCACTAAATTTTTCTTCTGAGTTCATGTTCATCGAAAATTCTCAAGTCTTAACAAAAATTAAAAGGTGATGTATTCAATATACTTAAGAACCATATTTTGTGTTATACTCTTCTTCTTCCAGAAAGTAATACTTAAAGAAGTTTTTTGGAAGCATAAATTAATTGAAGTCAGTCATCCGTGCGCGTTTTTAAAAAACTGTCTCTCGTCAAATCTCATATATTCTCAAAACTTTGAAGAAAAATAGCATGCGATAAAAGGAGCACTAACAAAAAATAAAAATAAAATTTTTGCTTTTTTCAGAAGATTTAATTAGTGCTAAAAGGCAGCTGCTTTACATTCTAAGGTATTGTGATGCCACTATTTTCGAATTTATACTTCTGAAAAAACTCATAAAATTAAATATGTTCAACGATTGTATGTTATGACCACTTTATACGATCATATTATTGAAGCATAAAGGCCTAAATGCATATTAAAACTATTGAAATTGAATATGACAATTTCAAAAATAAATATTCAGATAATAATCTGACCAACAATGAAATCCATGTCAATGTCTTAGAATTATAAGCGATCATTTAAAAAAAAATTCATAATTTGAAAAATTGGTATCTTGAGTCCAAATTATTACAGCTATAGCGTTTCACTCTTCACTTCAAAAGGCTTAAAAATTCTTCAAATTACAGGGCTTGAAAATACTTGAAAATGTACACTCCAGGGGGTAACTTTCTCCCCAAGGGAGGAGGAGGTCTAACGACGTCACGAACAAAAAATATTGTATCAAGGCTATTTTTCACAAAAATGGCTAAAAGTATAAAGTCTGATGATCATTGATGACCCACATATAAACTCTTTTATGCATGATTATGTCAAATTTTGTCCAATGCTGCCATGTTAAAAGAATATAAAATTTCGAATAAATTTTGAAGTTTTCGGTCGAATTTAAAACAATTCTATTTAGTTCTAGATTTTTTATAACAAAGTCGGATATAATGTTTTGTGAAAATCAATTAATAGTTTTGGTTGATATAGTGCATACAAGAATTCGATCATAGACAGACAGAGAGACCCACGGACGGATATCACTTCAAAATAGTGAAAACGTGTTCAGAAGGTAAAACCTATATTGGCATCAATATCTCGAAATCGAAAATTTTCGGCAAAACAATACTTTCTCAATACTACGTATGAGTAAGTAAAAATTATATTAAAACTTCTAAGGAAGACACTATACCCTTTCAAAATTTTTGTTTATTTTATGGTGAAAATTGTGGTTGTGTTATATTTTAACACTACATTATAAACAAAATTTGTCAAAAAAAATATATTTTATTGAAATACATGTTGGATTAAAATACAAATTTCTTTAAACATTTTTTTTAATTCCTACTACTTTTCCAAATGTTAATATTTGCGCTTCAAATTTTTCTTTTTTTTTTACATTCCTTGGACTATGTTAAAAAATTGTTCCTGAATTTTGAGATGCTTCTGATATTAGATTAGATATAAATTTAACTTTCATAAATATAGTGAAAAAACGTAGAAATTCAAAAGTTCTTAGTTTATCATTAAAAAAAATTAACTCTAAATCTTAATGTTAATTGCATGCACAATTTTATCAAATACTTAGTAAAATAATAAAAAAACATGTACAGAAAGGTTGAAATCTTTATCTTAATTACCCCCAAAAGTTCTTAACATCTTTAAAACATGAATGTCGGCAAAAATGAGCATGGAGAGAAACTACTGTAAAGTTTTTATTTGTGATTTGTTTCTATTAATGTCATCATGTCATAGGTAGTTATTTTATATTTTGATGATCTTTGCAAGCCATTTCTAAAAAAATATAGGTTATTTTTTTCCGAATCGAATCAAAATCTAATCAGCACCAGGGTCACCCACAAGTGACTCATCTATAAAATTTTGTGAAATTGGATCAATTAGCTTTTGAGTTAGAGTAGATACATATATTGCACAGACAGACACACACATACACAGACAAAGTCATGAACGTCAAGCTAGAAATAGGTTTTTGTGTTCTAAAGGTCCCAAAGCGTGTAGATCCATCGAAATCTCAAGTTGCTGTTTCCGACACGATTTCATTATTTTCCCTATACGTTACTATGCATTCTAGGAATAATAATAATGAAAAAGCATTATATAACATACTAAATATATATATACGATATTGCTCGGGATTTAAAGCAAGAATTAATTGCATCCACTCACTAAATTTCTCAAAAATGTAATTACTCATTGCATGGACGCACGTGCAGTTGCACCATCCACCCAGCACCACCACACATATACAAATTAGGATAAAAAATTTCGGAGACAGGCTTACTTAACAAATATGATTTATTGATATCAAGTGTTACACACAACCACCTTTAAAAAACTCCCCGTCTGCAGCTACGCACTTCTGCCAGCGCGAGTACAGTTGCTAAAACCATTCCTGCAAGCCTTTGGATGAGATGGTCTTCAGTGCGGCCGTCGCAGCTTTCTCAACATCAGATACACACTTGAAACTACGTCCTATGAGTTCGTTTTTGAGACGGGGGAACAGATAAAAATCGCATGGGGCGAGATGGGGTGAGAAGGGAGGGTGTAGAAGGGTTGGCGTTCCATGTTTGGACAGTGCTGACTGCACCATGAAAGACCGATGAGCGGGGACATTGTCATGTTGCAGCAATGTCACTGGCAATACGATATAGTTTGGTGTTATACCACATCTCATATAAGAATCATGATTTTTACAAATTGAATAAAAACGTATTGGATCAAGTTGTCAAGGAGTAACGCATACTGAGGATAACGTATACTGATAAAGTGACTTCAAATTATACATTTACATGTATTAGGTATTATATTGAGCTTCTAGAAATCAATTATAATAAGGCAAATATGTATACCGTATTGAAATCGCCTCAAAGGGGTGTATAAACGAATTGGACTCGACATCAAAAGTATTCGATTTCCATACCTGGTTATGATTCCCAAACTGCACAAATCTCCTGTCAAGTTTCGACCTGTAACAGTGGGTTTCAAAACATATTTGACTATTGCAAATACGAAGCTACTTTTAATATTAAAACCAATACTGTCACAGATAATGTAGAAAGGATCAATAATGGTAAAAAATAGTATGGATGTGATAAATAGATTACGTAATCAGCCCGTAAATTTAATCTACAAAAGCTTTGAATTCAAGGATCTGTTTGTTCAATAACATAAAACTGGACGACCTCTGCGATATGCCATATTTCAAATTTGTGGATAACATTCTGATTGGTCAAATAAAAAACACCAATATTTTCAACTTCAGTTTTATTCTTCCAATTTGGAACTAATAGAAACGAATACGCTTAAAGATAACGAGATCAATTACCTTGACATCTTAATCAATTTCAATGAAAATGAAAAATTATATACAAAACTTTATGAAAAAAAATTACTTCGATATCAATATAAATTATATCATAGATTGGAAATCGAATTTGATCTCAACCATTTTTCGCAACATCGTTAAGAATCATTTTATTCGAAACTCCAGAATGCATACTTATGAGTGCGATCGTATCAAATGTGATCAAGCATTTATCCAGAAGGCATTACGACAGCACTATCCTGTAGACTTTGTCAAAAACTATTATAATGCACTTCATTGCAAAGAAGGTGATGCTTTTTATAAAGATTTTGGCAACATCTTTATTAAATAATACATTTGGCAACACATTTACTCGTAGATTGCGCTTCTCTCCCTTTTCACTGCATTGTTCAACTCCGTCTTTTTAAGTGACTTTTACGTCTTCTCTTTCATTGAGATTCAACGGGTTTTAACCCTTTTCATCACTTTATATGTCCACACGGTCTGCGTTTCATTTTTTGGTTTGCGTCTTCTGCTTGGATGTTTCATGGAAATTTGGCCACAGGCATATATCGGCTCCGGGAGTGTTTCCCTAGGAATCAAAATCGACTATAACCAGGAACAAGTGGTCGCAATCCCCCTTTGCCTTTTTATATTTCCCTATTGGCGTTTTTCACGTCTTGTTCTTTTTTAAATATATATATATGCAAGGCATTATAGTGAAGCACTGCGCCTTTTTGACTTGATATTATACTTTAAATAGTTATTGAGATTTGTACTGTACTTTTGTATTGACTCTTATCTATATAAATAAAAATGAAAATCTGTCTGTCTGTCTGTTTGTCCCGTCATCACGGGAGAACGGCTGAACCGAATTTGATGAAATTTTATGGGTGGCCTAGAAATAGCTCCACTTAAAATTTAGTCTATGATTGGAATTTCTACAACCAGTGGTTCTCGAGATATTAGTAAAAAACAAAACTTTCGTTTGTCTCATCATCACGAGAGAACGGCTGAACCGAATTTAATGAAATTTTGTGGGTGGCCTTGAAATAGTCCCCCATAAATTTTGCCCAAGTTTCGAGTTTCTAAGACCAGGAGTTGTCGAGATATTAATGAAAAACGGAACTTTTTTTATTGGAGTTCTACTCTCCAACTCCGTGGTTTATCCAAACGGAAAGGATAAAAATCGTTTGTTTAAAACGTCAAAGGGAATTAAAACTTTATTTTTGAGTTTGATGCAGGATTTTTGTATTAAATAGTCACTATCTGAAAGCATGAATCGTATGAAACATGAATTTAAATGGAAAAATCTACCTCCATGTTTTATATTTCACAAGCTTTTACTCAACGATTAGAAGTATAAAGAAATTAAAATGGTTATTTAATTTCGCATTTTATGAGGAAGATTCTATCTTATATCATGTTGCTCGACAAAGGAATGGAATTAAATGTGTTTGTTAATGATTATTATTTTTTTTTCGATTTGAATAATAAATAAATGGATATTAAAATATATCTTATAAATGAACGGTTTAATTTTTTTTTTAATTATATTAATTGCGAACTGCATACATCACTTTCATGTATTTTAGCAAAGAGGTTTTAAGCTTATATTGTGTTTAGCTAATAAACTTATATTCTGTTTACCCAATAAAAATTCATTTATCCAATTGTTTAAACAGAAAAAGAGTAGAATGGGTATATCTTCTAATAATATTTTATTGTTTTCATTTAGTATATACAAACTGGATCACGATATTTTATTCAGATCTGCGAAATTAGAGCTACGAATTTGGCTGGATATCGCTAACTTGGTAACTTTTCTTAAACTTTACCAAATTAGTGGAAATGTCTTCAAATTGATAAAAGTGACGCAAATCAATGAAATTAAATTTGCTTTGTTAAAAGAAAGTACTGAAATGGTGTTTCGTTAGCATTTGTCTGTCAGTCCAACCGCCCTACTTAGTAACCCATTTAGCGAATTTTTAAAATGTCACCAAATTGATAAAAATATTTATAAATCCATAAAAATATTTTGAAATTGATAAATTGCCCTAAATAAACGAAATTGTGTTTTTTTTAGGGGATAATATTTTGATGATGGTTCGTCAATTTATCGCCAAGTGGGACTGTCAGTTCTACAGTCCCACTTGGCGATAAATTTGGCGATTTTTTAAAATGTCACCAAACCTTCATTAGAGATATTCAGACGATATTTTGACCACCAATTTATTTGAAGCAAATCATAACATGTCGCTTAACAACGGATTTAAATTTAACGTGTTTATGAGGAAGAAGATTTTTATTAAATATTTTCCGATTTTAATGATGAAGATATGTATATAAAATAAATTTCATTGCCATCGTATTTTTGACTGGATAATATCAATTGCGATCTTCATGTTTAAACATTATTATTATTGATGTTTTCGGGGATTATTGATTGAGAGATTATTGATATTTTCAATTTCTTATGGCATTGTTTTATTGCGGCAAAAATTGTTGAAACTCCTATATTGTACGTTGTACGAGTAATCTTCTACAAATGCACGGGTATATCTTCTAATGTAAGAGAATATAAGTAGTACATGTATATTGGCATATATTGGAATCAAGCCTTCCGGTCTGAAGATCACGGGGATTATTGATATTTTTAATTTATTAAGTAATCTGTTATATATTGGCAAAAATT